>JAOANR010000006.1:32674438-33213032 GCA_030278955.1 Hygrophila difformis | reverse complement strand
ATGGTAACAGATTTTCCATAAAGTTTATAATTAGTTATCTAATATTATAAGATCTACCAAACGATACATAGTATATATACTGAATTAAAGTAAATTATCATTTTGACATGATTTTTAACCATCCAATTAGTAATAATGTTTCCCAAATTACACCATTTAATTAAGGGATCATTTTATTCTCTATTATTGTACATGATTTAATTATTTATGATTTTTGGATCTAATAAAGTAACACATATTTTTTAAAATTTAAAACCGCGTATTTAGAATGGTTTATTTTTAAAAAAAAATACATATTCTAATATTTAGTTTTAATTTTTTATTTAATTAATATTTAGTTCCAAAATATGAATATATTTAGTTGCCAATATAAATAAAATGATTCTAAAATATGGATATACTTATATGAAAACATTTAGTTGCCAGTATAATTAAAACGATTCTAAAATAAGAATATATTTAAATAACTATCTAATGTTAAATCATTACAATATATCTATAACTAAAATAAATCACAATAAATTGATTATAAAATGATATATTCAATGATTCCATTTAAAAACGTAGTATCTATATTAAATCATCACAATATTTTTTCCAAAGTTAATATTATAATAAACTTATTATTGCTATTTTTGCCAATTGCTATAATACAATTTTTTTTTAGAATTTTAATATAATATAATATTTTAATTTAAAGCAATGATGATGTAACATTGCCATATTTAACTTGGCTAACTTATTATTGTCATATTTAACATTGTTATATTTTAATTCCATTTAGCCAATTGCTCCTCCACTTTATTTAAGGGGTAATTTATTTATTTCCATTGATCATCTCATCTTTTACGATTATTCTTTGCTCTTTCCATAATCATTTCATCATCTATAGTCAATATTTTATTTTTGTTTATCCAATGGAAATTAATTTAATCAATGTAAATCAACTACCCCATCATCTTTGCTTTATTTATGGGATAATACTTAGTTTTCATTTTTTTATTTGATATTGTGTTTTCAAAATACGGATAAATTTATAAGTAAAGATTTAGTTGCAATTCAATTAAAAATCATTTCATAGAAAAATTAGATTCAATATCCTAAATATTTTTATTTCCCTCAATCATCCCCATCTGCTTTATTTATCTTAAAAAAATACATATTTAGAATGGTTTATTTTAAAAATACATATTCTAATATTTAGTTTTCATTTTTTATTTAATATTTAGTTTCCAATATATGGATATATTTGAATGGAAAGATTTAGTTGCCAATATAGATAAAATCCATTTCAAAACGTAGTATCTATATTAAATCATCACAATATTTTTTCCAAAGTTAATATTATAATTAATAAACTTATTGCTATAATTAGCCAAATGATATAATAAAAAATTTGTTAGAATTTAAATATAATATTTTAATTTAAAGCAATGATAATTCAACACTGCCATATTTAACTTGAGAATAGAATTAGTTTGATATTAATCAATCATCGAATGCTAATTTATGGCATATTAATTTTTTCATCATCATTTTCCATTATTAATTCATCCATTCAAAAATTTTATAATTAGTTATCTAATATTATAAGATCTACCAATTAAAGTAAACTATCATTTTTAACTATCAAATTAGCAATGATGATTTCCAAATTACATCCTTTAATTATGGGATCATTTCATTCTCTATTAGTGTACAATGATTTAAATATTTATAATTTTTGGATCTAATAAAGTAAAATACATTTTTAAAATTAAAAAACACATATTTAGAATGGCTTATTTTAAAAATACATATTCTAATATTTAGTTTTCATTTTTTATTTAATATTTAGTTTCCAATATATGGATATATTTGAATGGAAAGATTTAGTTGCCAATATAGATAAAATCCATTTCAAAACGTAGTATCTATATTAAATCATCACAATATTTTTTTTCCAATGTTAATATTATAATTAATAAACTTATTGCTATAATTAGCCAATTGATATAATAAAAAATTTGTTAGAATTTAAATATAATCTTTTAATTTAAAGCAATGATAATTCAACATTGTCATATTTAACTTGAGAATAGAATTAATTTGATATTAATCAATTATTGAATGCTAATTTTTGGCATATTAATTTTTTCATCATCATTTTCCATTATTAATTCATCCATTCAAAAATTTTATAATTAATTATCTAATATTATAAGATCTACCAATTAAAGTAAACTATCATTTTTAACTATCAAATTAGCAATATTAATGATGATTTCCAAATTACATCTTTTAATTATGGGATCATTTCTTTCTCTATTAGTGTACAATGATTTAAATATTTATGATTTTTGGATCTAATAAAGTAAAATACATTTTTAAAATTAAAAAACACATATTTAGAATGGTTTATTTTAAAAATACATATTCTAATATTTAGTTTTCATATTTTATTTAATATCTAGTTTCCAATATATGGATATATTTAAATGGAAAGATTTAGTTGCCAATATAGATAAAATTCATTTCAAAACGTACTATCTATATTAAATCATCACAATATTTTTTCCAAAGTTAATATTATAATTAATAAACTTATTGCTGTAATTAGCCAATTGATATAATAAAAAATTTGTTAGAATTTAAATATAATCTTTTAATTTAATTTAAAGCAATGATAATTCAACATTGTCATATTTAACTTGAGAATAGAATTAATTTGATATTAATCAATCATTGAATGCTAATTTTTGGCATATTAATTTTTTCATCATCATTTTCCATTATTAATTCATCCATTCAAAAATTTTATAATTAGTTATCTGATATTATAAGATCTACCCATTAAAGTAAACTATCATTTTTAGCTATCAAATTAGCAATGATGATTTCCAAATTACATCCTTTAATTATGGGATCATTTCATTTTAATTTAATTTAAAGCAATGATAATTCAACATTGTCATGACAGTGAGAGATCCATGATCAGAGTAAATTGGTGAAGGACAAGTTACAGGCTGAGGTAATGCTTAGGGGCTGGAGACGAATAGTCTGGTATTTGGCAGGGAGCTGCGGATCTTGTTTCCAGGAAGGTGTTAGAATGTCCGAAAGCTAGAGTCTGCTGATGCTGCGCCAAAGAATGAGCGGGTGACGATGTTTTTGCTTGGTTATTATAAGGTGTCATTACTTTTTAGATGCTTGAAGGCACGGGTGATTTTGCTTTGTCCTAGATGCTTGGGGTTGCTTTTTTTGTTTAGAAATCGATCGGCCTTAGCAGTGTTTTCGAGTACCTTGTTTCTGCCATGTGCCTTTTGTAATAGGGTTGTGTAATTAGTCTCTTGAACTAACGGCGCATGTATGTGTTTGTACCGGATGGTTGGTTTCTCAGTTATAATAAAGTATCTTTCCCCTCAAAAAAAAAAAACTTGAGAATAGAATTGATTTGATATTAATCAATCATTGAATGGAGTAATTGAGAATAGAACATGGATAAAAATGATATGGACAAATTCAAAACTCTCTTATTGAATAAAATACAAAAGATTCTGAGAAAATGATGCTATAACTAATAAACTCATCCAATTATTTACACTCGGTGGAACAAATCTTTCCACAAAAAGAACAACTAAACAATTGATTTATTCTTTTATGATTATGAATATTCCTTAGCTCTTCATCCATTCAAAATGCTCTTCGTCATTTGAGTCTGTACTATCGTTGTTCCAATATCTGTCACCAAAACAACAATAAAAGAAAAAAAAATATTAGCAAAAAATGGAAAAAGAGGCATGAAATTGAATCATAAAAGCTATAAAATGGCGGGGAGATGTATTTGTAATAGAAGAAGATGTCACAACAATTGATTTAATCTTTTATGATTATGAATATTCCTTAGCTCTTCATCCATTCAAAATGTTCTTCGTCACTTGAGTTTATACTCTCGTTGTTCCAATAACTGTCACCAAAACAATAACAAAAGAAAACAAAGATATTAGCAAAAGAGGGAGAAAGAAACATGAAATTGAATAAGAAAAGCTATAAAATGGTGGGAGATATATTTGTTAAATGGAACAAAAGCTATAATATTGAGAGAAATGTTAGATGAAGATGTAAGGATATGATTTTGAGGTGGGTTATAATACACATATTTATAGGAGGGAGGGAATAAATGAGATGCATGTTCAATATAGAAATTGGAGCACGGTCCATGGCATATTTGTAATTATCATCGATGTGGAGCACGGTCCGGTGGCAGAACTGTAAATAATTTAGTGTGTGAGAGAGAGTGTAAAAAAATGGATTTTGTGAGGGGAAAATATTTGGGCGGAAAAGTGTATGTGTGTTAGATTATTTTGTTTTAGATTATTATATAGATTACTTGGCTAGTTACATAGTTATCCACTAAACATAACTCATTCAAAAGCTGTAAATTCAACTATGAATCTTTTGTTTTTGCAATAAAGGGGATGAAGTTACATGTTTGTTGCTCAAGGGGAAAGACGAAACGCAGGGACAAACAACAGAAGATATACGGATGGCGTCAGCGATCGGATGGGAACTTGTGGCGAAATGGGTGAGAAATCTCTAATTGATAAGTATTTGGGTCAGATGGCGTCGGGCAATTTGAGGATTTTGGAGTGGCCTCCAAGACGAGGAGTTAAGAAGAAGGAGGCCGTCGCATTTCAACAGAGAAAAGAAGAGAAGATTTCCGTCAAAATTTGTGAGAGGAGAAAGAAGACGGAAGACGATGAGAGATGAGAGAGAGAATGGGTATTTTAGTATGGAATAAATGCCAAAATGGTCATTTATTTTTGCTAAAAAAAATCAAAATAGTCTTTTAGGTTTCAAAATACTCAAATGGTCATCTACATATGCATAAAATGGCCAAAATAGTTCTTTTGTATTATTAAAATGAGCTAGTGGACATCCACACTTTTATATTTAATCCCAAACTTTCAAAACCTTTCATTAAGACCCTAGGAAGAGTTAACTTTGTACAAAAATATCCTCTTTCAAAACTTAAATAACTCTATTGTCCATATGACTTCGGATCCGCATAAAAATTGGTATCAGAGCCTAGATTTTATTGAAGAACATATTAATTATATTATTTATAATATTTTATCTCTTAATGGTGAAGATTTAATTATTTTATGGATTCAAATAATTTGAAACCTACGAGTTATTTCCAAAACTTTAGAAATAAAAAATAGAAATTTCTAGAGGAAATGCTTGAACTTGTCTAAGAGACAAGATATCATTAAAATTGATTTCTTTCATAAAAATGAGAGGAACTGATTGGAAAGAAATTGATCCGGATAGCTCTAAGTTTTCACAAGACTTAAGAGAAATCCAAAAGACGATTCAAGATTATGGTAACCGGATATTAATTATATCTGAAAAAATAGATAACTTGAATCAGTCAACAGAGGAGATCTTGAAATTATTTTAAGATCTAAAGAAAGAGATTTTGAATCTGAAATTTGACATTTCAGATATAAAGAAAAGACAGAAGGATATTCATGAATCTTTCAAGAATAACCAAGCAAATATTAGAGATGCATTTGGACCGGTACAAGCTTTACACCAAAAAGGTAAAGCAACCATGGTCCCAACTCCCAAAGCAGAAATCACAAGAAGAACTGATGATCGATCTCGGAAAACAGTCGAATGAGTGTTTTCAGGGCAGATCTATTAGATCTACAAGAACTAGCAGAATCATTTTCCCAACTCAGGAGTATGGATCTAGTCAATGTAAAACCCAATGAAGTTCTTCAATTGGGTTATGCGGAAAAATCAGGATCCAAAGTGACTCACGATGGACCGCCTGACATCCCAATGAGGAAAAGTACAGACTTCCACATAAACAGGTATCCTGAGGTGCATCTCAATGCAAGACGAAACCCAGGACGGAACCCAAGTAGAGCACCAGAATCCACACCGTGGGCAAAGACGATGTTACAACCATTAAATTCATATGGCATAACACTTAACCTCGACGTTATCGACTTCCGAAACATCGAACACCTGATCGACGAATGGGTAGCTTCAATGAAGATTGCAGCAACCACCCTGGATCTCGATAAAGAAAACCTTGTCAGATTAATAGAACTAAGTCTCGAAGGATCGGAAAAGTTGGGCTGGAAAAACTCCACGGCGGCTTTAAAGGAGCAAATACTTGAAGGAGAATCCAAAAGCACAATCTGCGAAAGATTTAGCCTCTTATTCAAAACTTATTTTGTAGGAGATGGTTATTTTGAATAACAGAGAACCGAAAAAATCAAAGTCTATACCCATGCACTATTGGGTATAGAGCTAATAAGCATTTCATCCCAAAGCTCAACTAGCTCAGCAACAAAGAGCACAGGGAGAACAATGTCAAAAACAACGTTCAGACGAGTCCATACTCGAGCCAACGAAAGTTACAAAGACTGCAACTGTTGGAAGTGTGGAGCCACATGTCATATCTCACCCGATTGCCCTCAGAATCGTGAGATACGAATATACGAAGCCACGGAGGATATCGTGGAAGCGGTCTACCATGGAAAGCTGGTACCAGTCTATCAGTTTGAAGACATCCCCTCGGATGAAAGCATCTATGAGGAAGAACTAAGAAGCGATTCAGACTCATATTCAGATGGATCTTCAACCGAGTCTGACTGAAGAAGACAGGATTCAAACCACTGAAAACATGTCTGAATTCTTTTCAATGATGACGATCTCGAATCGAACCATGGAAAGAATAATGCGACAAGATTCCAACCTCAGCCCATATGACGGATTCGGAATTGGAGGGATTGGACGAGTTCTTAATCAGATGGGACTCAACCAGATAAGACATAACATCATCTACAAGGTAAGTGCAGGTGAGTTTGCAATTCCTATGGAGCTTACTTGTAATGTTATGGATATCAATTAATTCCTAAGAAGAAATTCTTAAGGAATTAAGCAGAATGAAGGAGGAAATTGCCATTACTGTGAAATGGATCCATATAGGAGCCATCGAAGTAGTAATTAAGGCAACCTTCAAAGAAGTCATTGATTCTGAATTACATCTATCAGTCACTGATAGAATAATCAATAACCTTAGAGATGGTCTTTTTAGGACTATGGTAGGAAATTTATATGCAAGGAAGCTAATGTTTGACATTCATCCCAGAATTTCCTATAACTTATCTGACCAAGATTTTAGCAGAGTGTTAACCCTTCATCAGGATTTCAAAAGAAAAGATCTAATGAAAGAAGGGAATAGGCCATATTCTATAGCTTATAGAATTTCTTATGCACTTTCCAATAGTCATCATTCTGACTTATTTCTTAGGAAAGAGTATATAGAAATTCCTAGAATTTTCAAGAAATTTACTAAAGTCATGACTCCAAATCCTACCCAGATTCCAAGGATTGGAGGAGTAGACATATAAATAAGAGATCATCCAATTCTAGACAGATCAACGAGTGCTAGAATTGAGTATGCAAGCCGTATGTCTTTTTCGGAAGACAGAATTATGGCATATAAAGGAAAGGAGTTCATCAAAGATCTAACTCCTCAATCCATTGGGGTAGATAATATAAATATTAAATGCCCTGAAGGATGGAAAAAAATACTAGTAATATTTGGCGTCACTTAAAAGATTAACCGTTTTCGATGTGATGACTTATACTACTTGCAGCATCCATCAATTGGAACCTATGAAGGAACAATTGAAATTGCAGGGCACGAGATCAGAGTCTTAGGCACTGCCGGAAAAGACAATGGGTTATGATTTTGGGATTAAGTTTTCTCGAAAGTCATAAACCATGGGTAAGGAAGGATAATGGAATAGAATTTAATCTGAAGGGTCATACCATCAGAATTAAATGAGAAGTCCATTTTTCATTTATATCTCAATAGGGATAATATACGAACAATATAAGTCGGAATATTTTGTAGCTTATATTGATTCAGGTTCAGGTATTTGCACGGCAAAACCAGGAGTTTTCCCTAGCGAAGCTATGGAATCATTACCCATTATTGCAGGAAGAGATTTTCCCCAAAAAATCTTAGTACTAAATAAGGGTATTCGATAGGCCAATATCATGATTGGAGGAGCATTTGGTACACCTTGGTATAAGGTAAAACGCCTCCTATTTACTTTCATGATACAGGAGCGGATATTTTGTTAGGTAATAATTTCATACAATCCTTTACAAAATATGTTCAAGATAATAAAAGAAATTTGTTAATATTTACCACAAGTTGTGGAAATGAGATACAGGTATTGCGCAGAGAAAAGGCATTCAACAGGTTAATGCCTATATCATTTCGCAGCAAATGTGGTGATAATGATGCCAAACTAACCCATCCAAAAATGCATGATAAAAGAACTTTGTTGTCTTTTAGACAGCAAGGATTCGATGAAGCTTCTATTGAGGAAATTATAAACCTCAAAGAAGCGATGCAGGAAATGAAGTCATTGAATATAACTTCATTAGACATTGTTGGGAAACTAAATTGTGCCTCGAAAATGTCAAAAGGCTCATCCAGAGAAACTTTAACGAAGATCCTCAGGCATGGTGGGATAAAAACAAGATCGAAGCTACTCTACAGGTAAAAGAACAATATAAATATGAGTATGTTCGATACAAACCCATCTTAATGAATATGCAGGATAAGAAAGATATGCAGCAAATTATCAAGGAGTATATCGATCTTAAACTCATCGAGCCCGGAGTCTCAGCTTATAGTAGCCCTGGATTCTTGGTAAGAAACCATGGTGAAATAAAAAGAGGTAAATCCAGGTTGGTAATAAATTATCAAGGTATTAATAAAATAATACAATTTGATGGTTATTACATTCCGAGTAGAGAACACTTAATTGATTGCATTAAAGGTGCTAAAGTGTTTTCTAAATTCGATTGCAAATCTGGTTTCTATCAGATTAAGATGGAGAGTGAGTCGAAGAAATTCACAGCATTCTCCACCCCACATGGGCAATATATTTTGAATGTTATGCCAATGGGCCTTTCTAATGCCCCTCAAATATTCCAAAGAAAGATGGATAATCTATTTAAGGATTATCTAGAGTTTATGTTCGTCTACATAGATGACATTCTAATTTCATCTTGAAATATTAAAGAGCATATTAAACATCTTGAAATATTTTCAGATGCATGTCATAGGGAATGTCTAGTTCTCTCTGAGAAAAATGCTACCATCACTGCTAACAAAATTGAATTCTTAGGAGTTCAAATTGATGAAGCAGGGATAGAGTTACAGGAACACGTTGTGGAAAAAATTCGCAATTTTCCTGATATATTGAAGGACAAGAAACAACTTCAAAGTTTCTTAGGAGTTGTAAATTTTGCAGGTATGTTTATAAAAGAACTTGCAAAATATAGAAAAGATTTTGGACCACTCCTGAAAGAGACTGAAAGCTCTAGATGGAAATGGAAAGAAATCCATACAAAGAGAATTCGCGAACTAAAGCAAGTCTGTAATAGCTTGCCAAAACTTGCGATACCTTAAGATGAGGACAAGCTGGTAGCCTATACAGACGCCAATGATTATCGATGGGCAGGAGTACTAATGAGAAAAATGACTATAGGACAAGAACCCTTTAGATACACAGGAGGGTTGTTCACTTAACAACAAGCGAAACTTTGGCACATTGATGAAAAGGAATTCTTTGCAGTATGGAAAACATTTAAAAAATGGTCTTTATTCTTACTTGCAAAGAAATTTATTTTAAAGGTTGATAATACCAATGTTAGAGCTCGTATGAAAAAGCTCGTATTATCAGATGGCAAGCTGAATGTCAGTATTATACTTATGATATCGATGTTATAAAATCTCATGAAAATGTCTTTGCAGATTTCTTGATGCGAGATGGAAGCATTTGAAGCAGATTCCATTATTACGAGATTTTCACCTCAGGGAAAATCTTGAAGAGCTATCAAAGCATTTTGGACAGTTGGATATCAATGCAAAGACAGCTGGCCAAATACAGCAGAGTGATGTGGACATGGTCCGCAATGATATTCGAACCTCCCATATTGCAATGACAATGCTATGGGAATCGGTACTAGAGCCAATCAGAAAAGCGTCGGCTTCCCTGGTAAACAAAGAGAAATGTGCCCAAAAAGCTAAAGTGGTCACATATGAAGAAGCAGATTCAAGCACTGCTTCAAAAGAATCATTGTCGGATACCGACAAAAATGTTGAGCAAGAGGAAAGTCAAATTTCCGAAAGTTCAAGTCAACCCACTGCCTCGGGGTAAAAGAGGAAGAAATTAACCTTAGGCTAATGACAGGCACCTCTAAGGTTAATTCAGAAGAAAAGGTCCTTTCTACAGCCTGGCTGGACTACCAAGGAAAGTGGGAACAACTGGTTTCCAAAAGGGGAATTTACCCTAGCAAGACGGTGATCGAAACATCCGGAAGATACAATAGGGTCTGGATGCTCGAAGGATCAAAGCCATAAGAGGTTCGAAAGTGGTATGATTTTGGATCATTAGCATCTATTCATACTACATCACCGGGGTTCCTGGAAATTAAAAACTTCCAGGATGGATAAATAGTGCGGTGCATGAATCATGACAGAACAACTCGCACCTCCAAAGAGGAAATATTCTGGAGCTTAAGTTCATCTCAGCAGCACCAGAAATCATTGGAAAAGGTTCATCCCCGGTCTTTCATTTTATTAAATTACAAAGGTCTGATATGATAGCTTTCCACAGAGTCAAGTCCATTGATGACAAGGCACCATTAGTATCTTCCATCAGTGAAGACAAGATATCCACAAGACGAGCATGGGGATTCTGGGTCTGTCTTACAGGGATGGAAAAGGTCAAATATCCATTTAAAATATTTTTCAATAATTTAAATGGATCATTCCTGGTTAATTCTTTAACAGGGAAAAGCACCGAGTTTGCGGAAAGAACAGGAAAAACCCTTATTCGGCACAAAGATTCGGGTAACTCAGAATAAATCCGGATCCGAACAAGAAAAGGGGAAGAAACGTCCAAAAACTTTCACAAGCCAAAGTGAGAACAGCTGGATGTAAGAGGAAAAGAGGTGTCGGCAATACACTATAATTAAAGGCTGACAAAGCAAGCCTGGTGTAGTTGGCAGTTAGTGGCCGACAAAGAAAGGTGGAAAGTTGACAAAAGATGTCACCCAAGATAAATAATACAGCAATAATGTAACCAGCTGGAATCCAAAGCGTGTGACGAACGCGGTGACGTCACAATGCATTAGAGAAAATTTGAAATCCGCAATTGAAGTCCGCGGGCGCCTATAAATATAGACATTTGAAGCAGATGGAAGGCATCGAAAATCCTCCCAACTCTTCAAAATATTTGTAATATTTTCTTTCTGCAAAAATTTCCTTTGTGTCTGTAATAGTATGGGGTACATCCCCAAGAGTCCAGTATCCTCTGCTATGAGGAGCTAAGTGTTTGTCTTCTCCATTAGGAGAAATCATGTTTGATAATATTTTTAATATTTCTTCAATAAAATCCAGGCTTCCTATATCTATAATCTTCCAAAATTAGAATTAAACTCTTTTGCCCCAAATCTCGCTACGTCCTAAGGTAGGAAACGAAATAGGACTTTGCTGACTGTTGCTGAAGGAACCCAGAGCTGGTGAACCATTGGCTGCGGTCGTGTTGTTGAAAGGAGTTTGTAAAATCCCAGAGCTCGGAAGACCCGGCAACAAGGCGGTCAAACCCGAGGTATGAGGTTTTTGTTTAATTTTTCTTACGGAAGCATGTTGGGCATTTATTTGATGTATGGATTAATAAAAATTACCATTTAAAGTTTTGGGGCTAAAATGAAATAGTTTAAAAGGTTGGTGGTCAATTTAATATAAAAGAGTGTCAAGTGGGGATTATTTTATACAAAAAGGACTAAATTGGACATTAAGGCAAAAGGCAGAGGACTAATTGGGTATAAAAATAGATAACTGACTGATTTGGCAAAAATAGAAAGAAAAATGACTAATTGGGCAGTTATTTCATTTTAGTCTAAATCGAATCTGCTACCCAAATCTGCTTGAGAGGGGAGCAGATTAGATGCACCCCAATTTGCTGGTAAGATATGTTGTTTAACAAACACTGTAAAATAAAGTAGCATATTGTTGAAAACAGTGAATGTATTAATTAGAATAGTGAATTCAGGTGGAATAGTGAATGCATTTACTGGCCACATTTATTTTGTCTAGTAAAGGAGGCTAGAGGACTTGTATAAGTACCTACCATTTGATTGAAGAAATATACCGAGATATAGATTTCTTCTCTCTACCCTGCCCATACTCTCTCATCAATTACACCATTCCATTTTATTTCCTTCCAGTACTCATTAATATATATAATTTATATAACACCTCCACTTCCACTCATTAATCTATATAATATTCTACAACACGTTATCAGCACGAGGAGACTCTGTCCGGATTACCAGAATTTGAGGTATAATTTTTATTCCAAAATTTTCAATAAGATTATGGCTAACCTTGCAAAGCATGAATTTGCTCCCTTAACCGTTGAAGGAAGTAATTATATGTCCTGGGCCGGAGATGTTAAAATGCATCTTGCTTCAATGTGTCTGGAAGATACTATTGCTGAGGGCAAAAATCCCAGCCGTCAAAATCAGGCAAAAGCCATGATTTTCTTATGTCATCATATCGAAGAGGCACTGAAACTGGAGTATGTAAATGTGGAATCCCCACTGACGTTGTGGGAAAAGCTGAAAGAAAGATATGATAACCTTAAAAAGACGGTGCTTCCAAAAGCCCGTGATGACTGGCAAAACCTGAGACTTCAGGATTTCAAAACAATTCGGGAATATAATTCCGCAGTGTTCAAAATTACGGCCCAATGTAATTATGTGGGCAAAAGATATCTGAAGAAGACATGCTTGAAAAAACGTATTCTACGTTTCATGCTAAAAACTCAGTATTGAGTGAGCAATACCTTCAAAAAGGTTTTCAAAGATATTCTTATCTTATCACCTGCTTATTATTGGCTGAACAAAATAGCCTATTGCTGTTGAGAAATCATGAATCTAGGCCCGCAGGTGCAAAACCGTTCCCTGAGGTGAACACGGCTCAATCATCGAAATATGTGCATGATCGTGGGCATTTTAAAAATCAAAATGATGATCGTGGCCAAAACCGGTATCACAATCGAGGCAGAGGTGAATCATCTCGTCAAAATAATTATCGAAATAAGCCTCGATTTGAGCAAAATCACAGATATGATACCAGAAGGCCTTACAAACCACAAGAAATTATGCAAAAAGGCACAAACAAAATGATGAAATCTGTGATTGTTGTGGAATTAAAGGTCATCCGGCTCAGACATGCCACACAGCTAAATACTTAGTTGAACTGTATCAGGCCTCGAAATGAAAAGAAAGAAAAGGTGTTGAATCACAACATAATGCCCACGATGATACATATGATGATACATTAAATGATAATATCACGCACCTGGAAGCTGATGATTTTGTTGAGCCAGATACTGTTACTAAATAATATATTATATAGCTATATATATTTTGTACTTATCTTTTATAATTCATGTTCAATATAAATAATGATATCTTGTACTTTCCTTTTATTATCCATGTATAATATAAATATGTTTTGCATTAATGATATTTATATTGCTGATATTGCATTACCTTCTTATATTCTTGTAAAGAAATGGATGCTGGAAATTTAAAAGTCGGAGATGACATCTGCCTCATTAACAGTGCGACAACGCATAGCATTTTGAAAAGCAAAAGCTATTTCTCCAATTTAAAATTGGAAAAGACCGCAGTGAACACTATAAGCGGTAATGGAAAATGCATTGAAGGCTCCGGTAGAGCTGTTATATTTCTCCCTGAAGGGACAAAAATGGCGATTGAAAATGCCTTTTTCTCACGCAAAGCTCGAAGAAATTTACTGAGCTTCAATGATATTCGAAAAAATGGATATCACATCGAAACTTCAAAAGAGGTAGATCACGAGTATCTTTTGATAACTCGAGTTGAAAATGGCAAAAAATTTGTAAATGAAAAATTGTCATGTTACTCCTCTGGCTTATACTATACAGAAATATGTGCCGCAGAAATACATAACCTAGTAGGCTTGAAAGCTACTAGTGAATTTATTACCTGGTACGATAGACTTGGGCATCCTGGCAGTGTAATGCTGAGACGAATTATTGAAAATTCAAATGGCCATACATTGAAAAGGCAAATGATATTGAACCCAAATGAGTTCAATTGTGCAGCCTGTTCACAAGGGAAATTGATAACCAGACCATCTCCAGTAAAAGTGGGAATTGAATCCCCTACATTCCTAGAAAGAATTCAAGACGATATATGTGGACCTATTGATCCACCGTGTGGACCTTTCAAGTACTTTATGGTACTAATTGATGCGTCATCACGCTGGTCACACGTTTGTCTATTATCAACTCGCAATTTGGCTTTCGCAAGGTTACTTGCAAAAATTATAAAATTGCGAGTACAGTTTCCAGATCATCCGATAAAGAAAATACGCCTTGATAATGCTGGAAAATATACATCACATGCATTTGATGATTTCTGCATAGCGATTGGAATTACTGTTGAACATCATGTGCCTCATGTGCACACGCAAAATGGTCTGGCAGAATCATTTATTAAACGATTGCATTTAATTGCAAGGCCCTTGTTAATGAAATCAAAACTCCCTGTTTCTGCTTGGGGACATGCTATATTGCATGCAGCAGCACTTGTGAAAATAAGGCCAAGAAACTATCATAGCTACTCCCCTACACAAATTGTGTTTGGAAAGGAGCCCAATATATCCCACTTGCGAATTTTTGGGTGTGCGGTTTATGTACCAATTGCGCCACCACAACGTACAAAAATGGGACCTCAAAGAAGGTTGGGCATATATGTCGGATATGAATCACCCTCGATTATCAAATATATTGAGCCAAAAATTGGTGATTTATTTACTGCAAGATTTGCAGACTGTCATTTTCGTGAAACTCAATTCCCGACATTAGGGGGAGGGAATGATCAACTGAAAAAGGAAATATCTTGGCAAAGTCCATTTGATTTCCTTGATCCTCGTACAAGGCAATGCGAACTTGAAGTTCAAAGAATTGTGCATTTGCAGGGAATTGCAAATCAATTACCCGATGATTTTAATGATGCTGCTAAAGTCACAAAATCATATATTGCAGCAGCAGAATGCACCAGCTAATATAAATGTCCCAGAAGGCAAATTCCGAGTGCAAATGAACCTACTGCATGCCTGAAGCGTGGTAGGCCTTTGGGTTCCAAGGATAAAAATCCACGAAAGAGAAAAATTATCCATATAGGTGATAAATCAATCATCGATGATACTCCCGAAGGAGAAATTGATTCAACCGCTAAAAAAATTGAACCTGAAAATATTCACCCAGATGAAAATGAAGTTATTGAAACTTCTTTCAATTATATCAATACTGGAAAATGTTGGAACCGAAAAGAAACAAATGCTGATAATGCTTTTGCATACAACGTTGCACTCGATGTAATTGAAAATAACGAGGATCCTGAACCAAGATCAGTTGAAGAATGTCGGAAAAGAAATGATTGGCCAAAATGGAAAGATGCAATTTAGTCTGAACTAGATTCACTGAATAAACGAAAAGTATTCGGCCCTATTTTCCAAACACCGAAAAATGTGAAGCCTGTTGGCTACAGATGGGTGTTTGTGAGGAAAAAAAATGAAAATAATGAAATTGCCAAATATAAGACAAGGCTTGTAGCCCAAGGTTTTTCCCAACGACCGAGAATTGATTTTGAGAAAACATATTCCCCAATTATGGATGGAATAACATTCAGGTATCTCTGAGCCTAGCAGTACGAGAAAATCTTGAAATGAGATTAATGGATGTTGTTATTGCATATTTATATGGCACATTGGAAAATGATATTTATATGAAAATACCTGAAGGGTTTAAGTAACCTGAGTCTTGCAACTCAAAACCCAGAGAAACGTATTCCATTAAATTACAAAAATCATTGTATGGGCTCAAGCAATCTGGCCGAATGTGGTATAACCGCCTCAGTGAAAGTTTGATAAATGAAGGTTATACAAATGACCCTATCAGTCTTTTTGTATTTATAAAGAAAAATGGGTCATAATTTGTAATCGTCGCTGTATATGTTGACGGTTTAAATTTGATTGGAACTTCTGAAAAGCTGGAAAAGGCTGTTGAATATCTGAAAAAGGAGTTCGAAATCAAGGATTTCGGTAAAATAAAATTCTGCGTTGGTCTACAAATTGAGCATTTGGAAAAGGGCCTATTTGTTCATCAATAAGCTTATACCCAAATGGTATTAAAGCAATTTTGAATGGATTATGCTCATCCGCTGAGCAATCCAATGGTCGTTCGGGCACTTGATCCTGCAAAGGATCCATTTAGGCCAAAAGAATATGATGAAGAGCAACTTGGCCCAGAAATTCCATATTTAAGCGCAATTGGCGCTTTCATGTATCTTGCAAATAGCACGCGACTTGATATCGCGTTTGCAGTCAATTTACTCGTGAGATTCAGTTCTTCCCTACTCAACGACATTGGAAGGACATAAAGCATATTTTTCGCTATCTCCAAGGAACAGTTGACCTTGGGTTATTTTACCCAAAAAACTCTCGACATGAGTTAATCGGCTATGCCGATGCAGGTTATCTATTAGACCCACACAAAGCCAAATCTCAAACAGGCTATGTCTTTACTTGTGGTGAAACTGCCATCTCTTGGAGGTCAATGAAGTAGACTTTAACTGCTACTTCTTCTAATCATGCCGAAATATTAGCAATCTATAAGGCAAGTTGAGAATGCGTTTGGTTGAGGTTAATGTCTCAACATATATTGAAAAGTTGCGGTTTAATCGTTGAACCACAAATGCCCTCAACAATTTTATTAGAAGATAATTCGGCTTGTATAGCCCAGTTGAAAGGGGGTTATATCAAAGGAGATAGAACGAAACATATTTCACCAAAGTTCTTCTACACTCATGTTCTTCAAAAGAATGGTGAAATTGATGTGCAGCAAATTCGATCAGAAAATAATTTAGCAGATCTTTTTACCAAGGCATTGCCAACTGCAACATTCGAGAAGCTCATGAAGAAAATTGGAATGCGGCAGCTTCGAGATATAAAATGATGTCCAAATCAGGGGGAGCAATGGATACAAGAATACTGTACTCTTTTTCCTTCACTAAGATTTTTTCCCACTAGATTTTTTCCTAGTAAAGTTTTAACGAGGCATATTCTTTGTATAAATGCATTCAGGGGGAGTGTTGAAAACAGTGAATGTATTAATTAGAATAGTGAATTCAGGTGGAATAGTGAATGCATTTTATTGGCCACATTTATTTTGTCTAGTAAAGGAGGGTAGAGGACTTGTATAAGTACCTACCATTTGATTGAAGAAATATACCGAGATATAGCTTTCTTCTCTCTGTCCTGCCCATACTCTCTCATCAATTCCACCATTCCATTTTATTTCCTTCCAGTACTCATTAATATATATAATTTATATAACACTTCCACTTCCACTCGTTAATCTATATAATATTCTACAACACATATTTAGTAGTCGAATAAGCTAAAACTAGATATGCTCTCAAATTTGTTGTCTCCCAAAGTCCAAACAACACCATAGTGTGATTTAGTTATAGTAGATAACTTTTTGTAATTTGCGTAATAGGAAAGAAGAATCGGAAATAATAGATTTCATTGTTGGTGGTTTTTTTTCTAACATAGACTCATTTGTTGTTTCATTTTTAATAATACTACTATAAAACAATAAATTTGGGTACACTATCTAGTAGGGGTTTCAATTTAAGATTTCAGGTCGTGTTCGGGTCAATTTTTTTTATACTCCATGATCAACCTGACACGAACACGACCCGAAACCCGAAATAAATCTGAAATACCAAACCCGAACACGACCTGAAAATTTTCAGATCGGGTTTCAGGTCAACCGGATTTGGAAGAAACGCAAACCTAAAATTTTTCGTGTCTGTCAGGTTCGTGTTTTCGGGTCATGTCCAAAATTGACACCCCCAAATAAAAGTTCGCTTTAAAAAATATGTCAATTTCATGTTTTGGGTCAGGGTGAGCAGGGGGTATTACACAAAATCTATAAATCCGATAACGACCCCAAAACCCAAAATAAACCTGAAATACCAAACCCGAACACGACTTGAAAATTTTTAAATCTGGTTTAGGTCGACCTGATTTGGTAAAAGCCCAAAATGACTGAACCCAAACCTAAAATTTTTCGTGTCAGTCGGGTTCGTGTTTCCGGGTCGTGTCCAAAATTGATACTCCTAGTATCTAGGGAGTCGATATAGTGCAGATAGGTGTTTCATGTGATATTAAGTTGTTATGTGATGCATGCAATATGTAATGTGATATCCAGATTATTTATGTTATGTTTGAGTGAGTATTAGTGATGTTTGAGTGGATATATGTGATGTGCATGACAATTTACGTGATGTAATCGATATAACAAATTTTAATTATGAAATGACCAATTATTGGTTTGTTCTCTACTTAATAATAATATTTAGTTGTGCGAATCATGAAAATGAGATTTCAATTTATTCAAAATACTTAATATTTAGTGGGAGAAAAAAATATCAGGGTATTTTCGTGCTTATTGAGTACTAGGAAAAATAAATTTTATGTGATGTTTGTGTGCAGGGTTAATGTTTATGTGATGTATACGCTATTAACAAGGGGTGTGCATGTCTTGTGGACCTGATCCGAACCCGACATTTCGGGTACCCGAACCTGACACTAATCTATCGGGTTCGGTATCGTGTTTATGGTCGGGTGCCCGATCGACAAAATAAATAAATAAATTTTAATATTTATTTAGTATTTATTTTGCTTTACAATATTAGAATCATACGCTATTAGGTACTCCCTCCGTCCCATTTAACTTTTCCTGTTTTATTTCTGCACACAATCCAATGCACTTTTTCAATTATTAATATCTCAAAATATATACAATAAAAAATTATGTAAAATATATATTCTAAAACTATATGATTACACAATTCTAATAAGACCCAACTCGACTATCTTTTTTCAAATATATACTTGCAATAAAACTGAGTCAAAATCAAACAATGAACAGCACCAAAAAGTCAAACAGGACAAGTAAGGTGGGACGGAGGGAGTAGTATTGTTTATTCTATATGGTGAAAAAACCAATATAAGCTTGAAAATTTTGTAAAGGTTCGGATATTAATGTTTTTGGCATTAGTGATGAATAATAAACCTTGAATATGATGATTAATTTCAAGAATCTAAGATAATTGATAGCTCTCCATAGAACACTAAATTTAATTGAATAATACTAATAAATAAAATGGCATTAAATAATAATAAATAAAACTGAAATTTTATATTTTTTAAACAAGAAAAATTGGTAGTTATTATTATTTTAATAACAATATAGATTAATATACCTATTTGCTTACATATTAGTAATTTTAGTTGTTTTATAACGATTTGTGTAACTTGGATTAGTAATTGTATTTTTTTTTAAATGAAACTAAATAAATAGAATATATATATATATATATATATATATATATATTTAAAAATACTTAAAATTTTGGGTATTAGGTACCCGATTAAACCCGACTTGACAAAGTCGGGTACACCCGTTTTGTGCAGGTCGGGTCATGTAGCCTTTTTCAAAATCTGACAACCCATCACATAACATAGATTTGCACCAAGGCTGCAGGTGCATAGCATGTGATGGTTAGGATGGCAAAAAAACCCATTCCCAATGGTGAAAACCGAAAACCGAATTTTAGGTTCGGTTTTGGGGAGAGAATTATTGGAGATGGTGATTTTTTTGGGGTTTTTCGGGGACGGGGGAAGTAGTCCCCGCCCAGGCTCATTCCCGATATGTTTTATAATTCATTTATTATATAGTTTATATATTATAATTAATATTTTATATATTAGTATATCTTATCAATTTTACCCAGTTCATCCAAAATAATTAAAAAATGCGTGACAAAGCTCATTAGTTTGATAGATAGATTATATATTGGAAATTATTATAAATATTGTATGTTGATTATGATTTATTTAAATAATTTATGTGTATGTTTTCATATTATGATTAGTGAAATTGAAAGATGGCTTGAATAATATATCTCCGACCTTTTCAATTACCGAAAAAAATTAAAAATTGATGTATAATTGAATCCCCGAGGGGATCGGAGAAATCACGGTACCCAATGGGGATCCCCGATAATGTCCCCTATGGGGATCGGGCCGGTGTTGGGGAATGAAAATACTAACGGTTTTGTGGATGGGGATGCTACTCCCGCCCCAAAACCGGTCCATTGACATTCCTAGATGGTCAGTACACTATCTTAGTTGCATTATCTAAACTTGTAATTAAGACACATCCTATTGTTGTAATTAATTACCATTCTTAATAAATTTATTTGTCTACTAATGTTAGGTTAATACTTTAAATATTCAATGATAATTAAAATATTTTACCATGTTTAGGACAAAATGAAAAGATAATGCTCCTATCAATTCTATAAATTTGAATTCTAGTATGTTAGCAATATTAGTTTAAAAAAAGAAGAAGAAGAAGAAGAAGAAGAAGAAGAAGAAGAAGAAGAAGAAGAAGAAGAAGAAGAAGAAGAAGAAGAAGAAGAAGAAGAAGAAGAAGAAGAAAGAAAGAAAGAAAGAAAGAAAAAAAGAAAAGAAAAAGAAAGAACAGGTTAGAGTTAGATGAATAGAGTGATATTATTGGTTATTTGAGAAAAAGAAAATCAATTAATGGTTTTCCTATGAAATTATAAATGAATTAAGACGAAAATATTCGGTAAAAGTAATTTCGACCCCTAGCCCTATTATTCTGCGTCTGCCACCGGCCACTGCTATTAATTGCGTGGAAGAAACAAATTTTGTAAACGGTTTCATAAAATTAAGAATACCAGCTACACGTAATATATAGCGACAATGAATTATGATAGCAGATTGTAGTTGATCGGCTGCCTCTCATATAATTTCGAAAAATATTGAAGCAAGCTACAAACATCTAGTTAAAATTGATGATAGTTGTGTTACAATAAAAAAAAAAAAAAAAAAAAGGCTGATATTAAAGTTGTATTAATGCAACAAGTGAAATCTAAGAAAATAAAAAATTCAACTTAAAATAATAATTATATATTTAAAAATGGCATGGGGATTTGTTAATTTTCTTTTTAGAGGACGAGCTTCACCCAAAAAAATGGCATGGTGCGTCCCATGAGCAGTAATGTGCATACGCCCCACCCCACACACAAAATTGCACTTGCTGACTTGCACAGGGAAAAATTGCCAAAAAGATCCTTTTTGTTTCCAATTTTTCCAAATCGGTCTTTTCCAAATTTTTGGCCCATTTTCGTCCTCTTCATTGGTTAATCCGGACCAATTTCATCTCATTTCCCTAATCTCTTTTTATTAGCTGATGTGGCACTAAATAAACTAAAACCACATACAACTTGACAACAAAGGAAGGTCAATCATTACAAAAATCACTCTTTTTTCCCCAAACCTTTAATCCCCTTTCATCTTCCCCAATCCTCTCTTTCATCAAGAAAAAGACCAGCAATCACATCCTTTGGTCGTGATTTGAGAGACCCACACAAATCATGGTGATAGTCTCATTAGAGCTCATCGATTCACTTGTACCATTTATTTCAATTTCTATAACAATTGATTGTAGTTACAAGAGTTTCATTTTAGTTTAAAATTTGTAATTTTGAAATTTCCATCAATTTTTCTTGTATGTTGATCGGAATCGTATTTTGAGATTACGATTTTAATCTTTAGGAGATTTTGTTGGTAATCAACATAAAGATTGTCCAATTTCTGGAAAAAACGGCCTCCGGCCAAGTTCAACAGTTTTTCCGGCTAAGAAGTGAGAAATTCCGGCCAAGATTCAAAATCTTGAGCTACGGTGCGAGTTTCGGATATTCGAGCATATATTCAAGATCTTTGTGATGAAACGAGTTGAATGCACCTAAGATCCGTCAATTTTGAGTGAGTTTGAGGCCTCGCCGGATTCACTGTTCATTGTCTTCTCCGGCGAGGCGTTTCTTTTTCGGTGGAGTTTTTGCATTCCGAAAGCATTTCCGGGATCCTTTTGAGCTGTCGAATCATCTTCTACATGATTTTGTTAATTGGATCGCATTTTGATAGGTTCCGAACGACTTGCCATTCAGAATTTTTTTTCGAATAATTTTATGGTTTTCTCTGCATTTGAACTTAATCTTGATACTGCTTGTTATCTAAAAATTGAGATAGGTTAAGAAATCTGATTCAAAATAATAATAATACATACTGCCAAACTCCTCTTTTTATACGTTGTGAGTTGTGAGACGAGCACTGGCGAGAGGAGTAGAGGCCAAATCATGAAGTTGCCCATAACGCGGTGGTCAAGACCTCTTAATGACCACGTGTACTTCTTCCCTTTAAATGCTGAATTGTAATGGGTTTTGACTGGACCAGTTGACTGTTTTTTTAGTTTATGCCTTGCCACATCAACTAATAACAAGAGATTAGCAAAATGGGGATGAAATTGGTTTGGATTAACAAATGAAGGGGATGGAAAGGGGCTAAAATTTCGGAAAGGACGAAGTTGAAAAAAATGAAAAGAAAAAGGACTTTAAGGGCAATTTTTCCACTTGCACAGTATTGCACACCCAAATCCTATGACAACTTAAATCTAGGAGCTACTTTTACATGCATCACCATTCAACTCTCGGTTAACATGGATTTTTTTATTAATTATGCAAAGTACACAAGTATAAATAGGAATTTCCTTACTTGTATATCATCAATGTGTGGAAAAGCATATCAAATTAGCAAAATATTGCTCTAAGTTATCAGTAACGACAAAAAAATAAATCAAATTATCAATTGTGACAGAGAATGAGGACTTGGTCAAGTAGTCAAATTCTCTGACTTCCAACCTTCAAATTGCGGGATTTGATTCCTCATTCGGTCCCTTATCTCTCCCCTTTGCTACTTTGTAATTTATATATCATGAGCTCCCGCCACCACTTTTCTTACTTGTATAGCCCGTTTAGCCAAAAAAAAAGGCTTCGATTTTTATTGCGTGTTTTCAAAATGCACATTTAGAATTTTTTTTCCTGGCTTCGGCTTCTAAAAAAAATCACGTTCAGAGACCCTCTTAAATACACTATTGATGTATGTTTAGCCAATCACTCTGCTAAAAGTTATTGGTATGAATTTAAATGCATTCACATACATTTAAAGTTTCAAACAAAAAAATACCCATTAATTTTTTAGATTACATGACCACTCTTACCCATCTCGATTACGATATTTGAAATTTTTTTCCCCTAAACAGCCTATACCGACTAGGAAATAGCTGGTGAGAACCCATAACATACAAATAACAAAGGGACAAAGAGGAATGATAGGGGTCAGGTGGTGAATCGAACCCTCAACCTGAAGAATGTGAATCAGGGGACTTGACCACTAGTCCAAGTCCTCTATGGTATTTGAATTTTAATATTTGAATTTTAATATTAAATGTACGTTAAATGCAATATTAAATATATATTGAAAAAAAACATTTTTTTTTTGTGAACATCAGCACTCATATGTTGGCAAATATGTGTGGGAGTCTAAGTCATACAAATTACAAAATGAGGGATAAAGGGGGAGGGATAAAAGGCTAGGTGGGAATCAAACCCCCAACCATAACATAATACATATTTGTTGGTCAAATATGCTAAAAACCTATATGGTCCTCAATATGCTGATATCCAAATAGCCTCTAGTGGTTTTCGCTACTATGTTATTTTTGTGCAGGAAGTCTGATTTCTTTGATACTTTGGTTCGTTTTCATGCTTTTGTATGCACTCAGTTTTTAAGGCATGTTAAAAATTTTCAAAGTGATGGTGGTACTGAATTTGTTAACTTGAGGGTGCGTAATTTTATGCACAAGAATGGTATTCTTCATCGATTATCTTGCCCATATATATACTCCTCAGCAGAATGGTAGAGCTGAAAGAAAGCACCGTCGTGTTACCGAGACTGGTTTGTCTATGCTTTTTCATGCTAATGCCCCTGCGTCCCTTTGGTTTGATGCTTTTGCTACAGCAACATTCATTATCAATAGAACTCCTTCGACGGTGTTGCATGATAAATCGTGACAATAGAATTCATTTAATGAAGTACATCACAAAAAGAAAATAAACAAATAAAAATTATACATTACATTCTGCACTTAAACTACACCCATTTTTAACACCCAACAATCGTGAAAATAAAAATATGAAGTCATATATAAAGTTTATGTCCACATCCGAGTTAATTATATGAGTTTGGTAACAAATAGGGAATGCAACGGTGGTTTAGAGGTTAGTTCTATTACCAAAATCAATGCACATCAAAATTTCACCTAACCACGCTAAGCTAATACAAGTAATGTCAAATCGTCATGACATCTAACAAACCGCATTTTCAAATGTGAAAAGGTATAGCAATATCAAGGTGGCAAGAGGCAGCCCATGCCATGTAATATAAATTGCTTTATTTATCAGCATACAATGTTGGGTGAGTGAACTTTAATCTTAACTCTATATAAGTAGGGATCTAAAAAGGGTAGCTAGGATAGGTAATGAAGGGATGGAGCAACAAAATGTTGGTGGAATGTTAATGGCCTTTTGACTACAATGCTTCTTCTTGTAACTATCTATCTATCTATCCACCCACGAGGTGTTGAGGATTATAATCAAGATTCAAGAGTTTGAAAAGCCTAAAAGATAGACGCACACGTACACATTTGAGCCAATATTTAGCCTTACTTTTTTTGCAGTCACAATCGATAATGAAATTTGAAAATATATTCCCTTGTGTAGTATACCTTTTTATCTGATTTGCTTTTCTCTTCATGGATGTTTTCTCGTGGGAATCCTGCAGCAGCATCAACTTTGGCCCTTTTTGTGTTGAGCACAAAAAAACTTTGGCCCTTTTGTTCATATTCATGAAGTGCCTAATTCAATCATATTCTCTACTATAAAGTGCACTATTTCGTGTTGGCAATACATGAACTCGACTTTTTAGAATCTAACACACAACCCTCCAGTCTTAAAATTTATTTAACCACTAAATTATCATCACATCTGTATTAACTTATACCCTTATTCTTGTGGGCATCCCGTTTGCCATTAGCCATATAAGCATATTCATTTACTCGACTATTAGCAGCTTCTTACATCAAGGAAAGTACGTTGTCTGATATAGGTTCGTCATGAGACACCTGTTGAGCATACTTAAATCCAAAATGTTATATTATGACAAAATAAATAGCTCCGGGCGATGAGCTTGTGAAAAAAGATATATTCTACTGAAGGATTCCACATTCGAATTATAATTTATTCAGAATCACAGTTAACAACTCTGTCAGCGAAAAAAATGAATCCAATTTGTTTGGGTCTTCTATTATACTACGATGCAAGCACAATGGCGCCACTACAAAAACAATGAAATTAAATTATTCAATGTCATCCATCAAAGAAAAACACAAGTAATTTCAATATTTCATAAAACAGAAACAACAAAAAAAAAAGGAACCATTATTATATTACAAAAATAAAAATAAAAACAGTGAGAACCCAATATATCATTTTAAAACAATCACTATTCATTAGTACTTGATAAATATGTAGCACAAGAACAACGCGTACTATTCTACACTTGCAACACTTCAAACTAACCAGAGAGTAGTGTTAAAAAGCAGTTTCCGAGTGGCATGGACATGCGAAAAACCTTAAGCCCAAGAGTTTTCAGCAGTTAAGGACACAGAGAGAATTGTTGCTTTTCGAGGAGATATTGTACAGAGTTTAAGGAAGAAAGGCCAATCAATAGCCCAGGAACACATTTTCTAAGGCAGGTGGCTTCAGACAAATCAGATTCTGGTTGTTCGACAATTTTTGAGTTTCATTTTGCAGATGACTTTCTTATGAGAAAGTTGAAAGTGTTCAACCAGAATTTCTTAAGAAGAATGCTACTACACATCCCAGTAAAGCACCAAATGCAACCTGAAGTCAAGAGGGAGGAACATTAGCCTAATCATGTAGGTGTAGAGAAAGAACAGAGCTTTTGTATCTTAGCATTTCAAGCCTCAATAATGAGGTTTCTTGGACTCCTAAATAAAAACATAGAACGAACAGAAAAGACATTGCTCAGGCGGCTATGATAGAAAGAGTAACTATTCATTGGATAAAGGAAGTTGAGTAGCACTTCATCATGCGATAATTTAAAAGTTATGTAAACTCTGTTTTCTAGTTTGAAGGGAACGCTTTCATACCCCTAATACCTATGTGATCTATTCTGATGAGATGAAGTTATCTCCCGAGTCTTTTGAATGTTGAGAAATTTAGGAGTGAATGGTTTATCATAATCTCACATGTAAATGTTCTTGCCAGTATATAAGCAAAACAATAAAACCCCCAATGGATTCACAATTTAAGTACTTAAATGTATTGAATACTTAAACACAACACACAGATTAATGAAGTAGGAACAAAACAAAGTGCCCCCTGTCAAACACAGCAAAAAAAATCATACCTGGAGTGGAGTGTGACCGAGTGAATCGCGAAGGGGTCTCACATTAGCAACAGGATGCTCCGGAGGTAACTCGCATACAATTTGATTCAATAACTGCAACAAGAATCACAAAGCATAATACTGGCGTGAAGTGCCCTATAAGCCCAACAACAAGGATAAAAGACAAACCATGAAGAGTTCTCTTAAAATTGTTTCTTCCAATGTAAAGACTAAAAAATCTAAATAAAAACAGATCATATTAACCATATGTTATTAAAACTTTTATATTTACAATATGATAATCATTTCATCTGAAAATATCCAAGCCATGAGTATTTTTAGACTTAAGTTGATCAATATTTTTCCTGAATTAGTTTTCAAGGGATTCTAGTTCGTCAGAGTTTTACATGTTTTTCCAAATCTATTTATGTATTCCTGCTTTACATAAGTTAACATTTATAAGAGTCAAGGCCTTATCAGATAGCGTATTAAGTCACTAAGAACTACACTTAAAATCATTACACGTGCTCATATTTTTCATTCAATGATAGGTGATAAGATTCACATATTTGTAAACTATCTTTTACTACGGAAATTCAAAGCCACACAATTGATTCACATGATATAATATTTTGTTATTGAACAGTCTTTAACAAATTAAAAGCTCTAATTAGTGAGTTTAAGTCATGAATAGAGTTACAGGTCAAGGCATTAGATGTTTCGCCAGCAGCATCATCAAAAGCAAACTAGGAACATTAAACACATAGGATGATCAATAAAGACCACATGATTATCGCCACATTAGATCTTACCTCTGCTTGCCTACCAGCATGAAGTCTGATGCCTGTAGCATCATACATCACCTGACATATATAAAACTATTAGTTAGGAAACTTCATGTAACAGTATACAAATCATATCCGCAGATAAAATCATAAAACCCCGAAAATAATACCATATCCAACAAGATGAAAAATATGTTACAACTGCTAAAAAGAATCGGACACAGTAGACAGAAAAACCTAAATTGAAAGTACATACAATACATGCTAAGACCAATGCAATGGCAAACGATGATGCCCCCACCCCCTCTTGCAAGCCAATTGCTGTTGCAAGTGCCGTAACTGTTGCTGAATGTGAGGATGGCATTCCACCTGAGCTGAGCATCCTTCTAGACTCCCATTTCTTGTCCTTCAGCCTGAAAGTCTAAAGGGGCATGGTAAAGATCAAGCAAGAATAAATAACTTGAGATTGTGATAGAGGATCCAAATTCTTAAATCCATTCCTAGCTTCCTAGCAGCTTTAAGGAATACAACCCTTGCCATATATACAAATATGAACACCACTGCAACTCCCTAATGTGGAAAATATTGTAACACTTTCATTAATTTCAAATCCCAGACACGTGAAGGGATTCCATTATAAATCTAAAATTACTATCCAATGCTAAGGATCCTAACCCAAGCCAGCATAGCATCAAAAGTAGCATCAATGAACATATCGAACATAATTCCACAGTCCATAGGAAACATGTATAAGTATAACCTAAAATTATCTCAATAGGAACTCATGAAAAGGCACTGGAGTTCAAACGCGTAAATGTTGCCAAATCCTACAATTAAATCAATGGCATACCACATCAGGCGACAAGAAAAAGATTAAAACGAAAACCAAACAGCAAAAACTAATTGACACACCATGGCCTAGACTTCAAAAATTGAAAAAAGAACAAAACGAAAGATATCAACAACAGAAGAAATAAGGTACCAAGTAGTAAAAGGCTTCAGCAATTGCGCAATTGCACAGGCGAGTAAGGCGGAGACCAGAGGTGCGTTCACCGGCGCCGCCGAAGAACGGAGAGTCGCCGCTGCACCAGCTTCCGCCATCGCCACGCTCCTGAACCTCGATTTCTATGTTGACTGTAGATCGCGCGTAGGCAACTAACTTAATAAAGGCCCAATATATATTTGGGGCTTTGGGCCGAAATTTTATTTTGTTGAAGCCTGTTAATAAAATCGAAAATCCAACAATCCAATTGGCAAAAAGAATGGTACTATCTCCGTTTCAATAGTCAAACGTTTGGTTTTAAAATATCAAATTTTTATAATTTTTAATACAACATAAGTTATTCATTATTAAAAATGTACATTGCATTATTCAACTTTAATTCACATTATATAATAGTTATAGAAGAAAAAATATAATCAAGTAAGATATTGTTAGAATTGTCTCATCTTGTAGTTTTAGAATATCAAATTTTTATAATTTTTACTTGTATACAACATAAGTTATTCATTATTAAAAATGTACATTGGATTATTCATTATTAAATTTTTTTATAATTTTTATAATTTTTTGATATTATTCATTATTCAACTTTAATTCACATTATATAATAGTTATAAAAGAAAAAATATAGTCAAGTAAGATATTGCTATAATTGTCTCATCTTGTAGTTTTAGAATATCAAATTTTTATAATTTTTACTTGTACACAATATAAGTTATTCATTATTAAAAATATACATTGGATTACGTGCACAGAGTAAATGTTGCATATTCATGAAAACAGATGTATTATTTTGAGATGTATTCATGTAATGTAACCAAGGTATAAAATAATCATTTATGTGGAAGAATCGAAAAGCATTTTCCCAACCCTGAAAAAGAAGTCAACATACATATGGCTCAGAAATTTCCTTATTTTAGTGGCTTCAAATTCAAGTCGTGGGCAAGTAATCACTGTAAAATCTGAAAATCATTTCCTTTCGAGCTTTTGACATGACAATGGCTGATTATGTTAGAAAGAGAGAATTCAATGAACCTTTCGCTCATGGGACAATTTTCCATTTGCATTAGAGTTTTTTTTGAAAAAAAAAAATTATACAAACTTTTTAATGGGCACGGCTATCTGTAAGCAAACAAATGATGCTAACCACACTCCAATTCTGTATGTACATGTCATCTCATTTTTTTAAAAAATTATCCCTATTTAAATACATATACTACATTCCCACATCCCTTTTTTTAAAAAAATTAGCCCTAACACTAATGTTATATTTGGAAAATAATTAGAGTTTAGAGTTCAGAATTTAAGTGTGAAGTTTATAATTAGTAGTGAAAAATAATTTTAAATTGATATATATATATATATTTTTATAAACATTGACACATAAGGTGTATGGGAGCTCAAGCCATACAAATTACAAAGGGGGTAAAGAGGAGTGATAGGGGGCTAGGTGGAAATCGAACCCTCAACCTATGGTTGGAAAGCAGGGAACATTAGAGGTGTCAAGACGGGCTGGCGGGGCGACACGGGCCAAGCCCACTCCAGCCCACCATTTCGCGGGCTTAGGCTGGTTGGGCCCACGGCGGGGCGGGCTAGAATAACCTTAGCTCAGACCAACCCACCGGCGGGTTGCGGGCCAGGCAGGCCAGCCCGCGGTTTTTTTATTTAATTAATAAATTAAATTATAATTATATAATAAATTGTATAATATTGTTAGTTATCCAAAATTAAATATATTAACTAATTTTAAAATTAAATAATATTTTTAATAAAATCTAAAATGATTTAGTTTAATTTTGTATAATATTCTTTTTGAAAATAATTAGTTGAAAAAGTAATGTTAAGTAGCTCATGTCATATAAAGTGAGCTTTAAAATTATTCTAATTTAATTTAGTTAATATATTTTAATTTTGTAATTTAAAAAATTATAAATTGAATTATATTAACTAATATCAAATTAAAATATATGAATTCAAATAATATTCAACTAATCAATATTCTTACAAATACATATGTTATTTAGATTTTCATAACAAACTTAACAAAAAATTAAATAAATTAAAATTTTAGCTTAGCCCGCGGGCTGGCCCGCACCCGCGCGGGCCAGCCCAAGCGACGGCGGGTTCAAGCGGGCTAGCCCATTTAGGCTCGCTTCCAAACGGGTCTTTATTTATTCAGCCCAACCCACCCTTTGGGAGGCGGGGGCGGGCTGGCCCAACGGGCCAAGCCCATTTTGACAGCTCTAGGGAACATGACCACTTGGGTCAAGTCCATTTCCAAATTGATATAATTTTGAGTAATGGTCTTTAGTGTTAGAGTTTAAAATTAGAGTTTAGAGATTGAAGTTTGAAAAACTAAAAGTTGAGGAAGTAAGCGTTCAGAGATTAGAGGTTAGAGGTTAAAATTTAGAAATTAGTGTTTACTATTAGGGGTGGATCGGTACGGTATACCGAAAATTTTTCGCCATACCGTATACCGTACCGAAATTTATGGTATGAAAATTTTCATACCGATGTCGTACCGAAGATTTCGGTATGGAATATTTTCATACCGTTACTATACCGGTTTTTCAATAAGTTGGGTATATACCGATATATCGAACCATCAGTACATAGCGACATACTGGTATCCCCATATATATCAACATACCGAACTTTCGATACATGTCGACAAACCAGTTTCGCGGTATATATCGATATATTGAACCTTTAGTACATGTCGACATATGGATATATAAGGTTAAATACGTAAAATTATATAAATTATATATGTTTTTCGATAAGTTCGATATATACCGATATACCGACCCTCCGATACATACCGACATACCAATACCGAGGCATATATCGAAATTCAGTATAGTAACCATATCGCGGTATTAAAAAAATATATATACCGTTACCGAAATCCTACGGTACCCTATTGAAAATTATGGTATTACCGAAAATCTATGCATTCTCGATATTTTTTCACTACGGTATATGCGGTATATTCGATATTTTTCTCCAGCTCTATTTACTAAATATATGCTTTTAAACTAAATGTAGCCAAATACCAAACGGTAGGATATCCTTAAAAAAATACTATAATTGTATTATTTTGGTGAACAGGTTGGAAAGGGAAAATCTGTCCGGTTGGAATGTTTGAGAAACAAAGTACGCTATGGCCAATTTTAACAAATTTCTACATTTCTACTTCCATCAAATCTGCCACATTTTGTTCAATGTTGGTGAGCTCTTGTGGTCAATATGCATTTTCATTCAATGTTTGCATACACACCTCGTTTCGGTTCAAATGGATTAACACAAAATGCATCAAACATATAGAAATTTCAAGCATCCATCAAAGTTAATTTCCATCATCAGTAATTGTTTTTTGGCACAACTCCTTGCTCACACCAAACATTATACATAAAATCAACTGCTACTTTGTAGTAAATACAATCAAATTTTGTTGGAAGACAAACCCAAACAACTTAGACAAATAACGAACTTGATTAAAATGCAACTGTTTTTACCATACAACGCCTTGCTCAAAACCACCTATGATCACAAAAGCATAGTGCAATTACAACATATAACACCCTATTCTATTTCTCATCGCATTCTTTTCCTTCTCAAATTGTTCTTTGACCTTCTCCAATTCCTACTTTTCCTTCTTTTTCACCCCTAATTCCTTCTCGAGATGCCTTTTCCCTATTTCCATGGCTTCCAGTTTATACTCAAGTGTGTTGCATTTGTTTAACAATCCTAGCATTGACGCTTGTGATCTTGGACACATTTCACCATCTGCTCAATGAAACATATGCTAGCCCAATAATAAATTAAGATTTATTAGTTGGGGCATAATGTTTAATAGCCCATGTAATGAGCCCGTTAGAGTGCCAGCGTGAGGAGTTACTGAGTCCGTTAGAGGAGTAGCCTGAAGACAGGTGTCCGCGTGTCCTGGAGGCAGACGATTGGGTGCCAGCATGAAGAGTAACCTGAAGACAAGTGTCCTGAAGGAAAATCGTGGTGTCTTGACGGTTAAGTGGCTCCGTCTATAAAAGCTGAAGGAATGCTCACTTGGAAGGGTCCCTCAACACAACTCTTCAAAGAGCCGCACTTTATTTTCTTCAATTTTTTCGCTTTCCTTTACAGCTTTCTGTATTTCAATTATTTATCGCTTTCTGCATTACATTCTTTACTGCTTTCGTTCAATTCATGTAATCTTTCAGTTCTTTCAATCTGTAATTCCTTCCGTTCAATCAATTCCAAGTCTCCCAAATTTTTTACGGTTAACAAATTGGCACGCCCAGTGGGACTAGAAGTTAAAGCCATATCCGCTTCAAAGAAATATATGCGTCTGAGATCTGGACGTTTGGTAAGTGATTTAACGCAGAAATTCAAAGAGATGTCTTTACAAGACAAGACACCTGTTAGGACGTCGTCTGATGATGCGATTGAGACGACGAGTACTGCCCAGCCACAACAGGGGATTATGCAGACCCCCACATTGGCAGAACAAATGCGGCTTTCGATGACAGAATCGATGGCCGAATTCATGCATGTACTTACGAGGCATTTGATGGATGTTTTGCAGCCTGCCATGGCCGATCAAATTGATAGAGGCTTCAGTGCATTGAGGTCTCAACAAGAAGTAACTGCTTCTACAACTGCTCCTGCAAACGGCACTAACATGGCGCTGTCAAGCATCACATGTCCAGTGCCGTCAGGCGGCCAACAGCGGACATGGGGGACGTCACCTAGCCAGCCGCCAATCCCTGATGTGGGAGGCTTGGCTAGTACATTTGTAAATCCATACCAGGCAGCCTATGCCTTCACCCCAACGGCACCCATGATGTCGAATCTTGAATATACAGCACCTCCGGTACCAAACTATGCATCACCAGGATGCCTGATGGCGTCCAGTTAGAGGTGTCGAAACGGGCCCGCGGGACGACACGGGCCGGCCCGCGCGGGCCCCCATGTTTTTGCGGGCTTGAACGGGGCGGGCCTAAATGGGGCGGACTCAAAATGTCTAGGCCCGACCCGCCCCACATGCGGGCCGCGGGCTGTGCGGGTCGGCCCACGGGCTTTTTATTTAAATAATAGTATTATTTTTTTATTTGTAAAAAAAATAAATTTTGGATATAGTTTTTAATGTATATATTAAAAATAAAATAAAGAGATTTATAATTAGTATTTATGATTATAAATAAGTAAGTGTGTATTTATTGGTACTATTTACTTTTATGTGGGTTTGTTGAATAATTATTTAAAAGAATTTATGATTATTCAATTTTTAATACTAAAGGAGTATATAATATTTTGCAAAATATAATATGTGTGACAAAAGTTTTACAATTAATGATTGAATTGTTTAAATTTTAGGTCTCACAGATGAAGTCTTTGATAGAGTTGTATTAGGTAAAACTGTCTAAGCATAATTCATTAATTCTATATTTTATTAGGTAAGATTGTCTGGACATAATTCACTAAATTTAGTATTTTATTAGGTAAGATTGTATGAGCATAATTTATTAATTTATATTTTAAAAAAATAAATATTTGTCTGAACACATAATTTTTAATAAATAGAATAATAAGGAATTTAAAACTTAAAAACTTGATACTCATAAATTAAATGAACATGGAAATATTAGAAGAGACAGATAATTCAATATGCAATCAATTCAATAATTTAAATGTTTGATGACATTATGCTAAACATTCATACTAAAGAATAATAAATTCAATCGATGCACAACGTAAAAAAAAAAAAAGAAGCCCGCGGGTAGGCCCGCCCCGCCGCGGGCCTAACCTGCAAAAGCCCGCCCCGCCGCGGGTTAGGCCCGTTGAGGCCCGCATTTAAACGGGCCTCTAAAAGTTGAGCCCGCCCCGCATTTTTTACCTTGCGGGGCGGGCCGGCCCAACGGGCTAAGCCCGTTTTGACAGGTCTACGTCCAGTGGCTCACCAGGCTGTATAGCGGCCACTGGTGGACCTGTAGTGGCACCACGCCAAGCGGCACCTATTGTGCCGAATACTTCAACCACATTGTATGCGCCTAACTACTCACCAGTGCAGGCACCACTGAACACTGGTTGGATGCTGCCAACACTAGGGGGCAGGCGCCATAGCCCTGGGGGCAGACGCCACTGCCAGGGGGCCGGCGCCCCAGCCTTGGGTGCAGACGCCACAGCCAGGAGGGCAGACACCACCGCAAGGGGGGCAGACGCCACAACCTTGGGGGCAGGCACCACAGAATGTAACACAAGCCGCCATGGCTCCTACTACACCCCCAGTGGCGATGCCGCCTGCGCAGGCGCCAGCAGTGTCACCCGAGGTGCTTGCTGACATGATGCAGCAACACTTCGGTATCCAACTGAGGCCGATGGAGCGGCCTACATACCACAAGCCGCACCCTGATTGGGTAGATAGCATGCAACCATACCCACGAGGCTTTAAGATGCCTGAATTTTCCACATTCTCAGGGGATGAAGGAAAGTCCACCGTGGAGCATGTGGGGAGGTTCACTGCACAATGTGGGGAAGCAGCATCGAACGACTGGCTCAAGTTGAGGCTCTTTAGCTCATCCCTCACTGGTCCTGCTTTCGCGTGGTATGCATTGTTGCGGTCTAATTCTATTCAGAATTGGGCTGACTTGGAGCGAGTCTTCCATGACAGGTTTTACACACCATTGTCACAGGTTAGTCTCGCAGACTTGACTAATGCAAAACAGTATGCCGATGAGACGGCAAGTACCTTCATTAATAGGTTACAGCGGCTTAAGGGCCGATGTACTATGGCAATTCCTGAGAGGGAAATAGCCAACATAGCAATACATAATATGTTGCCTAGACTAAAAGAACATTTAATTGTGCATGATGTAAGTAATCTTGCCCAACTGGCCGAGAGAGCGGCCCGTTTGGAAAAATTCCTGGAGGAACAGAACCACACGTCCCATAACACATCTAAATCCGTCCATTTGACCCGGATTTTATGCTATTCTTATGGTGGCCCATTATGGAAACTAACTTTATCATGGCCCAAATGTAGAAATAGTAAATTCTAAAGGCTTAAAAAAATATATATATATTTTTTGGCAAAGTCGAAGCCAGAGAAAGAGATGGTGGTGGAGCCCATGCCACACTAATTACAATGAATAAAGGGAAGAAATAGGAAGTCGGGTGGAGAATTCAATCTCCATTCCTAAGATTGAAAAGCATAGATTTGATTGTTTCAGCAAGTCCTCATCCCCTCTTGTACTAACATTTGAGGATTATTATTGAAAAAAATAATAATAATAAAGAAAAAAGAGGGCATTTTATATTTTGACTGGGAAGAGGAGCAATGCACCATAAGTAGGTGATGGGCGGCCGCAATCGCGTCCACATTCAAATCCATTCAAATGCTGAAATGCAGGAGGCTGCACTGAAGGCCTCTCGGTCAGCCTCAGCCACATGCCCACATCTCCATTCTCTATATATACTCCTTCCTTCCTTCCCTTGCCTCGCCTTCTCACCACACAAATCCTATTCCCCACCCTAAATTGTCTTCACTCTTTAGGCTTCGCATTTCCAATCTAGGGTTTAGAATTCTCAACCAATTCTCCGTCGCTGATCGAGCAACCGGTCGCCCTGGATTTCAAGTGAGACTTTCGCCGTTTCTACTTTTAGTCTGTTGGTTGGGGGAAGCTGATTGAATCCCCAGGAAGGTGAACTTTGTCCACAATCACGGCTCTATTAAAAGTAAATCGGCCTTCTGTTACACATGTCCGTGCACTTCGACGCAAGGGCTGTGTAACATTGAGCAATCCTGCGCCTCACGGTGGACGCGGAGCTTTGCCCTCTGAAGGCGGCAGTCCTTCCGACCTCCTGTTCCTCGCCGGCGGCGGTTATTAGATCCCTAGTTTTAGTGTATTATTTTTCCGTTGATTATACAATTTTAATTAGGAAAAAGTATCTGGTGGTGACGGAAGAAGATTAGAAAAAAAAAAATGATTCTTAGTATTAAGAGGGTTCCTACTGTTGTTTCCAATTACCAAAAGGATGAGGTGGATGAGGGCGGCCGAGCGGCCACCGGCTGTGGCCGCAATTGCCTCAGAAGCTGCTGCCTTCCAGGTAATTCATAATTGATTACTCATCTGGTTAATTCAGTTGTAAGGTTTTTGTGCCATCGAATTTACTGGGATTTTGATTCGATTAGGAGCAAAACTGCCGTTGTATGCGTTTATGAAAGAAAGTAACGTTGTGTGCGGAAAGAAATGCATTGAAACTGAGAACAGTCAGCCTCCCGTTGATTTCTTGAACTCCCTTCTTCTTGGAGAGGTAATATATTATATACATATAAGAGTGTGTGCTGTATATGTATATGTATGTATTTTTTATTCAGCGTTTTTTGTTTCTTGGTGATTGTCTGAAAGTGATGATGTTGATGGTATAGTGGGAGAATCGAATGCAGAGAGGGCTTTTTCGCTATGATGTCACTGCTTGTGAAACCAAGGTCTGTCCTTTTGCTTGTTGAATTTGCTTTTTAATTCCAATATGAACTCCGAACTTAGTAATCGTAGTTGAGTAGTCAATTGTTTTTGGGGTGTTTGCCTGATTGGTTATTGTTAATAACAACTTGTAGGTGATTTCTGGGGAGTATGGATTCATTGCCCAGCTGAATGAGGGCAGACATCTCAAGAAGAGGCCAACAGAGTTTCGTGTGGACAAAGTCCTGCAGCCCTTTGATGAAAACAAGTTCAACTTTACTAAGGTCGGGCAAGAGGAGGTGCTCTTTCAGTTTGAGGCCAGTGAGGACAATGAAATTCACTTCTTTCCTAATGCACCCATCGATGCGGATGACTCGCCTAATGTCATTGCGATCAATGTAAGCATCTTGGTTATTCCCTTGCTATGCTTTCAGATGGTTTTGATATCTTTTTTATTTCTTTAGTGGTGTAACAATAGTCATGTGGTTGATTCTCCAGGTAAGCCCAATAGAATACGGACATGTGCTGCTTATCCCTAGGATCCTTGAATGCTTGCCCCAGAGGATTGACAGGGAGAGCTTCTTGCTTGCTCTCTACATGGCCGTAGAAGCAGGGGATCCCTATTTTCGTGTGGGCTACAATAGCTTGGGTGCATTTGCGACCATAAACCACCTTCATTTTCAAGCATATTATTTAGCTGCACCATTCCCTGTTGAAAAGGCTCATGCAAAGAAAATAACCACAACGAGCAGTGGAGTCAAAATATCCGACATACTCAACTACCCTGTTAGAGGTCTTGTGTTTGAGGGTGGAAACTCTCTTGAGGATTTGTCCAATGTTGTCTCGGACTCCTGCATTTGCCTGCAAGAGAACAATATCCCCTACAACATCCTCATAGCAGATTGTGGAAAACGGGTCTTCCTCTTCCCACAGGTTTGTTTGCACAACCTTTACAAAAAGGGAAACTCATTGTGTTGTTTTTGTTGCTCAATATTTGACCATCAATTTCATGTGAACAAACAGTGCTATGCCGAGAAACAGGCACTCGGAGAAGTGAATCCTGAGCTTCTTGACACTCAAGTTAATCCTGCAGTTTGGGAGATAAGCGGTCACATGGTGCTGAAGCGAAGAAAGGACTTTGAGGAGGCATCCGAGGAGAATGCTTGGAGGCTCTTGGCAGAGGTTTCCCTCTCGGAAGAGAGACTCCAAGAAGTTAAGGAACTTATATTTGAATTGATTTGTTGCAATATTGAGGAGGAAGTTGCCACTGCCTCCAGCAAAACTGAGGAGCCAGATGCCACTCCTCAGACATATGAAGAAGACATGGAAGGTCTTAAAAGCTCCCAACCCACCACTATGGTGAATGTGTAGCAGAAGACTTGTGGCTTTGAATTTGCTGCATCTATAGTTTACATTGTATTTCGTCTTAGATTATGAGTTTTATGTATTGTGTCTTACTTTGATCTCCCTGTGTTGCGTCCTAGTTCAGTCTCCAGTTGCGAGTAGTAGATGCTTCGTTAAGACATTGTGCATGGCTTATTACATAATGGCTGCATCGTGATTTGGTTTTTAGAAGTTGCAGCCTTGAACTTGTATGGTCTTCAATGCTCTTTATGTTGGAAGAACAGAATTTACTACATAACTTTTACCAGATCAATTTCTTACAGATTGGAATACAAACATAAAATTCTGTTCCAAACAACTACTACAAATCCAATATGCCTGCTAGATTCAGAACAAGTGGACCACTTTTTAAGCATCCTCAATTAGAGGAAAAGGAATTTATGAAACAAGTCATGATTCTGAGTTAGAAAATAAATTTTAATGTATAATTTTATAATTCAAATCAAACTATGTTTTTTTTAAAAAAAAAAAACCAAAAAGAATTTCCTCTGTCCTTAGTTTCAATCAAACTAATTAATTACTGCATATTATGTTGCATCTTTGTTAAAAGAGTAATTCAAAATCAAATGATATTATTTCTTTGTTCTAAATATTGGCTGAAAAATTATTAGAACTTAGAGTTTGAAGTTCAGAATTAATGGTTAAAAATAATTTAAAATCGAGATAGTTTTGGGTTGAGTTGAATAATAATATTGGGTATTAAAATTTAAAATTAGAATTTAGATGTTAGAATTTTAAAAGCAAAATGTTGAAGTGAAGAGCGTGAGCACTTGGGTTAAAATTTAGTAAAAGCTAAAACGCTGAAATATTTTTCCAAATGCACTTAAATGATAGGAGGGGGGTTACGCACATAACTTCAAAATTTGTGAAAGGAACAATTCATGAAGATTTTGGAAAGCCAATGATAATCTTTAGGACAATTACGAAATGAGGCAGTGATAGGCAGCTTTCATGGCCATAATATCAGATATGGGCACGGAAGACAATAAGAGCCACAACAAAGTCACTGCTGGTTTTGATACCAATACTCCCCAAACCATTTCGTGGTGAGCATACTTCAACATGTTGCTGTCACTACCAAATGAGTCAAGAATGATTGCTGCATGCTCCTTGTTCTTTTGTTCACTTTACAGGAGAATAAAACTAACTATCCAGAAAATATTTGTGACTCTGCTCGACTGGTCCATCCCGTTTTTGTCTTTATTTTTTCGTTTGACAAAGGGTTATACTTTCCACACCGTTGGCAAGCAATCCACGGGTCAGCAAAGAATATTAGCAACAAGATTTAAATAATGAAATAGATGCTATAATAACTGAAGGGCCATTTGCAACCAGATAAAATGAATTGACAGAAATACAAACAAGAATAACACCACACTAAGAATATACCGTGCCTATGACAAGAAGCAAGAATAGGAAGTAAATCTTTTAGAGACATTAGAGTATTATACGCATATCATATAACTGATATATACACAAACACATCTAGTCAGAGCCCAGATGCATCTTTAGTACAAACATAAGCAAATTCTCACACACAAGGAGCAACCAGAGAATCAAGTTAGGAAATCAGTTGGTACTTGGTACAGAGACTCGGCAAAGTTTTTCTCCTCAAATCAATTGATGAAAACTCAATCACTCGAATCTACTTTGGCTAACCTTTTCAACTCGTGCCACAGAAAATCAATAACTTGAAAGATAAACTTATTGGCACAATCAAGAAAACATACTAGAGTGAAAAATATTAGTTGTATGCCCAAATTCAATCCAAGGAAACTAAAAGATGCCACAAACAATCTTCAAATAGATGCTACACCAATTAGAAAAGCAATAAGCAACACTCATGATCCGAGATGCCTACAATCCAATGAACAACCTATTGGACATTATAAGTTTATTCTTTAGGCATCAACATGTGCATAACAGCAGTCTGACTCAATTCACTTGTTCTCAGTTTCCTCTGCTTTCGTTTCTCCATATCGACGCTTAAACTTAGCAATCTGCCCAAGGCTTTGAGCCATCTGCCGCTTAGCCCGGAAGTGATACACCTTACCTACCTGATGAATCTTGGTCATTGTCACATTCATTAGCCGCCCACTTTGTGTTACATATGATATCCATTGCAACTGAGGGTGGATCCCTTTCTTCATCTTTCCTAATGCAATTCATAACAGTGGCACAACTTAATCACTATACCCACATGCTTAAATTTTCCAAAGGAGAAAGAACTAAAGGGCATTCCTCCTTTCTAAAGATTTTCACAGCTTGTCTCTGTTTGGATCTCAAATTCGTGTAATTTTACTTCTAGTCAAATTTTTTAAATTTCAGATTTTATATTACTAATTTCACATAAAAAAAATATTACTTATGAATGTGAAACAAAGCTCTTCAATCCAAAATAGAAAACAATAATACAAATACTACCATAAGTAGGCATTGTAGGCCAATGCAATCAGAAAACTTTGAAGACCATGGACATTTCCACACAATAATTTGGATAATACTAATTTCTCACTTTGCTTTATCCACCAAAAATCGTAAAAGCAATAATAAACAAATCCACAAATGCCCAAATCAGATTTCAATGCAGTGAATGCCCAAATCCACAAATGGCCAAATCACATAGAAAAGATTTCTGATTTGGATTCAAATCCATAGATGCCCAGTTGTTGCTCAAATTAGATTCAGAATTATACCAGATAGAGATCGGCAGCCAAACTCGCAAGGCTAGAGATTCAGATTCGACGCAGGCACACACACAGTGATGTCGATGGTCGAGCGGACCAGCTTCACATTCAGGTTCAGGATTTCGGTGTACAGTTGATTGACGAAGAGATGCGAACTTCAGATTCAGATGGGCGAGAACCGGAAAGGGATGAAGATGACTGGAACAGACGGGCGACGGGCGACGGGCAACGCAAAGGATGAAGCCGCTCGACTACTCGACTGTGAGGTCCGGACTCCGGAGGTTTCAGTGTTGAAAGTGGGAGAACGAATTGGGGTTTGGGCTCACCCCAAAATTTAAAAGTTAATTTTTATGAGCATATTATATGGGCTCAGTGGACCACGGACCGGCTAATCATGAAGTCCACAAATCTGTCAAGGCAGACCACATCGGCTCCCTCCGAAATTCTGTAAAACCCTCGCAATTTCTCCATTCGCTCTGCTGTTCTTTTCGATACTGTAACCAACGGTTATCTCCTGTCCGATACCCAATTGTTATTGTTCTGATAATTCGAGCAGCAGTTGATCCATAGGAAGAAGAAGAAGGCAATCCTCACGATCGACTTAAGATGAGTGCATTCAACAAATTCAAAACCAGTGTTCCCGTTGCGTGGAGCCCGAGGCTGTACATAACGCTGGTGAGGGGGATTCCGGGGACCCGGAGGCTTCACCGGCGTACTTTAGAGGCATTGAATCTTACCAAGTGCAATCGAACGGTCACCCGCTCGAACTCGCCCAGTATTCTCGGAATGCTTCAGCAGGTTTTTCCCCACTGTTATTCGGTGATTATTTCAATTTTGTTTGTCGAGATTTTCTGTTTGTTTTTCAAAAGTAAAATAAATATCTGAAATTCAGGTGAAAAGGTTAATTGTTATCGAGACAGAAGAGATGTACAAAGCTCGGAAGCAGAAAGAAGCAAATCACAGGGCGGTCCGCGCGCCATTGGTCGTGAATCATGGTTCAAACCCTCGCCGCTGATTCATCAGCATGATTGTTTTATATTTGAATCATTGAATGGTTAGTTTTCTCCTCTCTTTACTGAAAATAATTTAGTTACTCTGAAAAACTGAAACTTTGGTTATGACATTTTTATAAGTGGGTTCAAGAGATAAGTTTGGAAAGTTTGACTTTCGTGCGTTTTAGTTTTATTTTCCCCTTTCTTGAGTTATGATTATTGCAATGTGAATGCTAAACAGTGTCTTTATTGGTGTGCTGTTTTTGTGAGGTAATGCTAATGTGCTATTTGGTGGTTTTGGGTTAGAGTTCGGTTTGTATCCTGAATCAGGATATACATACCTAATAAATTCTTGGTTATTAATGCTAAGAGAAATTTGTTTTGTCTTTGTTAATTGAATTAATGAATAAATTAGATTTAATCCTTCAATTATTATATACTTGAATTGCAGAACATAAATTTTAAAATTTGCTTGCCCAAAAATATACACATCTTCCTCAGTAATCAAAGTCTCCCCTTTAAATTAATTGACCATCGGACGGCTCGATTTTGTTTGCAGCATGTTTTTTGGTTAATTTAACATGATAATTCAGCATGAAAAATGTAGAATTCAACATAGCGTTACTTTTCATTTGCACGTATGCTAATGCACATTTTCAACGATTAATAACTCAAATTCGGTACAAGTAAAAATTCTAAAAATTTGATATTTAAAAACTACAAGATGAGACGAATACAACAAGATCTAACTTGACTATATTTTATCTTCTATAACTATAACAAAAATATAAGTCAAAATGCTATAATGAACAGTAAAAAAAGTCAAAACGTAACACTTAAAAAAAAAAAAAATTGGAGGGAGTATTAGTTATCATCTGCGTTGTTGGATTTTGTTGGATTTGAAACCACATATGCTGAATATTAGTAATTATGGTCCTGTTATCTTGTAATTTATTTTTAATAGGAATATATATTTTTTTTTTAGTTTTTCAGGGCTTAAAGTGATGTAGTGTGATACTTATGTAATAACTCATTCTGCTATATTTGGCAAGCAATGCGAGATATGAAGCCATATAATGCTAAATATTTATAATCACATGCTATAATGGAACTAAAACACTTCATGTTGTATATTATTTATCACCTGGAATGTTGGATTTGTGAGACATAATGCTAAATATTGGTAACCACATGTTGAATATTTAATTTGTCTCTCTCCTATTTCTTTGGGTATTGGGTTACCGGTAGTGGTAGCAACACTTTAATCCAATTTTGGAATTTAGCAATCAGTCAATTTTCATGGCTGTAAATGCTGTAATGGAGGGTTAATATATTATTACTTAATTAATGATTGCTAGGAAAATGGAAACCTCATATGCATTCAATGGTCTCCAGTATAAAACCCTATGAATGTAGCATAATCAGGGCCTCCTGAACATAAGCATTCAGGATAGAAACCGAACTGTTTTTGTTAGTCCTTTGCATGGCCTTTTTGGTGCTATTCAGTTCAGAACCTCTAATTGTAAGTCTATAACTGTTGTTATTTCTGGGGACACACTTTTTAGTTTCATTTGCTTATTTCATCATATATGTTACCTAATTTGAAGCAAATGTTTTGAATTTAAAGATATTTTTTGCTGAGGAAATGGAACTTAGAAATTTCTAATGAACTCATTTCCAAGTTCAGTGTTCTTGAATTCAATCTCATAATTTGTAATGAACTCATTTCCAAGTTCAGTGTTCTTCAGTTCTTGAATTCAATCTCATAATTTGTAATTAACTCATTTCCAAGTTCAGTATTCTTGAATTCTCAATCTCATTTTTTAAAATATATTTTATTTTGAATTTACCAAATTACTCTTCTATTTTTCTGGTAGTATGGTGATTGTTACTTGTAATTCAGGCAGAAGTCTAGTGACACAATTAATACTTTGTAATTCTTGTGATGGCGTTAGTATTTTACATATTTGAACTATCACTATGCGCATAGTTTTTGGGTTTTTTACTCCATTGCTGGGAACATTGATCTTATCCACAACTAATATAAAAGTGAAGTAAAATTAAATATTAGTGGTCAAATGAGAACTATTAAAAGTAGAGAGCCAACAACTTAGTTGAGGATGGTTCGTTCTAGTATAGTCTTTAAAGCTCTAATTGTGTTGAAAACAAGGGATGCCAACAATTTTTGTCCATTTCATTATGTTGATTATTTCTATACTCTTTAGTATAGACTTTTGGTGATTGGAACACATTTGAGTTTTTAATGGTTTATGAGCTCAATTTTGTAATGTATTTGTCAATTGAATTTAAAATACATAAATGTGATTTTGACCATATTTAAAAGTAATACTCTTGCATAGTTGGTCATCTGTATGCCTATTTGGTCCCTATTGCAACTAAAAAAGCATAAGTAAGATGGTTTTTACTTGAGCTTCTTTAAAGTGTCTTCTTTAAAGTCTGTTTGGATATACAAATTGAAGCTTCTCATAGATGTCTTTTGGATGGCTGAGGATTTGTAAAATAAGCTCATGTTTTTCCAAAATATCATCTAAAAAGCAAAATTATTGCCCCTTTAGTGGGTCTTACAAGCTCGTTAGCTCCAAAAAATGACTTTGTTTTTGGTGCTACAAGCATCCAAAAGGTAGAGGAAGCAAGAAGGAATGAACCCACAACAGAGAATTATCATGTGGTGAATTTGTTAGAATAGAATTAAGTAAATAGACATATTAGATGATGGTGATGTCCTTTAAACCATTTGGTTGATTTGTTTGTTCTATGACTGAAGGCAGCTTTGATTCTTTTTGGCCCCTCCCTTTGCACCACTTGCATGATCTAAATTTGTATTTTTTTATGTGGGTTACAAATTTCATCTTGAATGTTGTTGATTCAATTAACTCTACATCATTAGGTATGTCTCTATCTTTGATATATGATGGTGGCAAGTAATGACCTGTGAGTTTGTCCAATTTTGGTTTATGTTCTTTCTTGAAGACAATAATTGATCATTTCCGAGGCGTACTTGAATTGTTATAGGAAAAAGAAAATGGATTATCCAACTACAAAGGATCATTGTAAAATTTCCTGCAACACCCTGTGCTTAACACCCCTACTTAGGCTCACTCTCTCGGTAACCTAACTGAGAAATGTTAAGGCCAACACCCTCAAGTTTTTTATGCGAGATTTTGGGGGTCTTACAAGGGAATCTATGTGAAGTCGTTCCTACATGATGAGTTTCATGTCAGCCCCAATCCGGCTCAGCTTTAGTTGGAGTAGTTGAGAGTTCCGAGTAGTGAGTAGTTGATACTTAAGCTTAACTCATTTAATAAACGATCCATGCTCGAGTTTGATAAAACTTGATGAAATCAAAATTGAGTTCGAAAGTGTTTAAAAGCTCATTTTATGATCTAGTTAAAGTATTTATGGTACATACTTATCAAAAAATTTAACAAAAATCTAATAAAATTATATATAATTAAAAGTTATTAAAATTTTATTGTGTTTAACGAGTCGATCCAAATGGACTCATTTCTTTTTCAAGTACTAAAGTATGTTTCAAGTTGGCTTGTTTATCAAATAAACGAGCCGAGATCGAGCCGAGCTCGAGCTAGCTCATTTGTTTTAACATCTCTACGGGTGCCTATACAATCTTGTAGTACATACAATGTTCAGTGGTCAGTATAACTTTTTGGACTTCACTTAAACTTTTAAATAGACTGGTATCATCTCAAGAAGCTAAGTAATGGTTTAATCTCAGAGATTTTCTTCAAACTTCAAAACATATCAAATAATCACATATCAACAAGTTAAGCTAAGTAGTTTCAACAAATACATTTATTAATGTTGCACATTGATTGCTGAGGATATGTAAGTGTGATATTTGGTGATTTGATATGTTTAGATATTCGGAGAGAATCCCTCAGATCAAGCAATTACTCAACTTCTTCAGCTGATCCCCGATTCAGTGAAAGGTTTAAGTGAAGTCCAAAGAGAGTTAAGATAAAGTTAGGTCTCTCAAAGCACCTAAAGAAACAGATGGATAAGCTTTAGGTCGAGATTGAGGCTAACAAGAAATGCCTCGGAGGAATGATTTCGTGTAGGTTCCCTTGTGATTGTAAACATTAATACTCATGTATCGACAAAGGTATAGGAGTGCAAGCCACAAATTATAAATGGGGATAAATAAGAGGGATAAAAGGTCGGGTGGGAATCGAACCCCAACAATAACGTTGGAAGTCGGGATATGACAACTAGGCCAAGTCTTAGTTAGGTTATCCTAAGTGTGGGATGTAGGTGCAATGCAATCATCTCAAGTTTCAGCCCTAAGTTCTGCGACAAGCAACAAAAGAAAGCAATGTCAATCTCAATCAATTTCAAAGTTTGTAGACCAATCAAGGCCCGAAAAGAAAATAAAGCAATTTCTTGAATGTTTCGAGAAATCATGAAGATGTTGTAGAAGAAAAGACATAAGGGATGATGCTTTCAAGAAACAATGGAACCATCTACTAAAAGCAAAAAAAAGCAAGGTTATCAAGATCGAGATCTTACCTGGAATCATTTTTATTTTTGCAAGATCGAATTTAGATCCTAGGATCCTACCAAATTGCAATAATATATAAAAATTATTGTACATATTAACAATGAAAGGATAACATAGAATATTATTAGGTAAATGAAGCAATAATCCACTATAAACAGTCAAAAATAGAATGCAATACCGATTTTTAAAAAGAACCTGGGATTATGGGAGCATATTTCAAATTTTGGTAGGATCGGATCGTATAGGATCTTAAGATTCTACCATTAATATCGGAATCAAGATCGAGATTCTACTAAATTTAAAATCCTACAAAAATCTAGACCGTTTTTAAAAAGTGAGATCATAAAATCGTAAGATCTTAAGATCTTAATAACTATGCAAAAAAGTGTGCATAGGTTATAAACAAAGAAAACCCTTCATTTTTGCTTTAAAACAATTCCCTAAATTTTTCTGCTAGTGTATCCAGTCTTTTTGGATACAAGCACATTGTCAATTTTTGAGTGCGACTTCTCAAAGATGTTATAAATGAAATGAAAAAATAAAAATAAAAATAGAAGAGAGTCACGAAGATCTTTGCAAGCAATTTCGGTGTTCACTTGTGTCAGATGGATGGATAGTCCAAAAAAGGCGACATCTGATAAATAGTTCAGAATGAACTTTCTTCTTGGAGTTGGTTGATGCATCAGATAGATAGAAGCCATGATGCAAGAATGTTAGCAGACTTAATTGAGCAAAAGATTGAATAAGTTGGCAAAGATAACGTGGTGCAAGCAGATGATGGGGCCAACTACAAGGAAACATAGGCTATTAGAGATGCGTATTCCACTTTGTTTTGGACACCTTGTGTGCATATTATTGTCTGGATATGATGTTGGACATTGGAAAATTATAGGAGTTAAAGAATTTCATTCAAAGAACAAATAATGTGACCACTTCCATTTACATGCATGGGAAATTATTGATGCAATGAAGGACAAAACAAGTGGTGGGGTTTAGCCCAACTGGGAGCTACGTATTTTGCTACAACGTTTCTTACATTGTAAAGTATGAATAAACATAAAGATGCATTGATGGATACCATTCTCTCAGCCAAAATTGGGATGTTGTAACACATTGTTTCACTTTCACAATCCTTAAAATAATGAGAGGAAGTGATGCTCGTAGTCAATATGTTACAACGTTTCGAAATTTGGTTGAAAGAATAGTACTGGTCACTTGCTTATCCTTTTGTGGGGTGGACAACTTATCTCCACTCCTCATAACTCATCAATAATTGCCTCAACTTATCTCCACTCCTCATAACTCATCAATAATTGCCTCAATACATCTTTACATTTATTCATACTTTACAATGTAAGAAATGTTGTAGCAAAACGTGTAGTCCCCGATCGGACCAAATCCATTCCATTTGTCTTGTCCCTCATTGCATTGATAATTTTTTATGCTCGTAAATAGAAGTTGTTACATTCCTTGTTCTTTGAATGAAATTCTTGAACTCCTTTAATTTTCCAATGTCATCCAACATCACATCCAGATAATGTGTAGCATAAGTTGTCCAAAACAAAATAGGAATATGTGCCTACATTTCCTCGTAGTTGACCCCATTATCAATACTACTTGCAACGCGTATTCTTTGCCAACTTCAATTTTTTGCTAAGTAGATCTATCAACATTCTTGCATCATGGCTTCTATCTGATGCATCAACCAACTCGAAGAAGAAAGTTCCTCTTGACTATTTATCAAGTGCTGCTCTTTTTGGTATGTCCATCCATTTGACATGAGTGAACATCCTTGTAACTCTCTTTTAGGTTATTTGTTTCATTTACAACATATATGAGAAGTAGCACTTTCAACTCTTGAAAAATGGGAGGTTTTGCTCAATACACCTCATAACTCCTCTGGTTTGAAGCATTGAATGCAATATGCCCTTAGACAAAAAAAGGGGAAAAAAAAAAGAAAAATGGATACGTTAGCAAAAAATTTATTATTTTTTTAACGCAAAATTGAAGGGGTTGATTTGTTTACAATACCCATCCACTGTCTTCACTTTACAATAACGGTTTCCATAGTCTTTTTTTTTAACGCACCACTGTCTTCACTTTACAATAAAGGTTTCCATAGTCTTTTTTTTAACGCATCATCCTTTGTGTCTTTCTTCTACAACCTCTTTAGGGGTCTTTTGAAACATTCAACCAATTGATTTACTTTGTTTCGGGCCTTGATTGTTCTATAAACTTTGAAATTGATTGAGATTGACATTGTTGCTTGTCCCACAACGTGGACTGAAGCTTGAGATCATTGCATAGCACTCCCATGATGTTGCTCGCCATGTTGCTCGCCATGCTGCTTAACTTCTTGATTATCCTCAAAAAAATCAAATCCTATGCATTGCCACATGTTGCTTTATCTACCACTTTTTTTAAGTCATAAATGCATGTATCCATAGTTGATAAGATCTCGGTACTGATCGAATCTTACGATTTTACCATACCTTTTTAAAATGATCCCGATCTTTGTAGGACCTTAAAATTAGGAAGAGTCTGGATAAGATTCAATCATGATCGTAGAATATTACGTTCTTATGATTATACTCCCTTAAACGCTTTTATGATCTTACGATCATACCTCCTTAAACGCATAAGACGTTTGTAGGATTTTATGATTTGAGATCAAAATAACTTTTTTACTTTAATTTTTTTAAACTTAAAAACTTGTAGCTCCTTATGTATGATGTGTAAAAAACAATATATTCAACCATTCACAATTTTTTAAATGTTTAATTGTGATATTTTTGCACTGTATTGGACACGATATTTTATGTGGGAATAATTAATGTTTAATGTAGGGGTAGATTAGTGTCTAAAGTAAGGATAAATTAGGAGTTTATGTTTTATGTGATGTGATTGTAATATGAATTTTTAACTGATATTTATGTGTAATGATGATTGTGGGTTTGAATTTGTGGCGTAGAAGCCAGAAAGATTGCTATATTAATTCCATTTCCAGATGGACCCTGTTCGAGAAAGCAGATGAAGCAGTTCACCACCCGCGTAGCTAATTTTTGAAGAATAATTTTGACAAGGAGCTGTCCAAAATATCCCACGTCCGATCTGAAGCAATTTTGCTCTTACAGCTGGAGCAGGCAGATGTCTGGGATCCGGATCCATGACCCGGAAGACTGATCGGATGAAGAAGATTGTATTTTGCTATTTTTGTAATAGTACAGTATTAATATGCCTTAATTTGTCTAAGGCATAAAAACGATAGAAAATCCTAATTTTGTAAAGTAGTACATACGGACGTACAAGGGAGTATATCCAAGCCATGAAGGGAGTACATCCAAGGCCTGAAAGGAGTACATCGAGCCATGCATGCATGCACGTCCAAGACTTCAATTTTGGAGTAGCCGCGTCACCAAGCTCTCGGCCACGTCGTGAAGCACCGAGCCACGTCGCGATCCTCGTCCTCACGTCGCCAGCCGAGCCTCCACGTCGCTAGCCTCGCCTCCGGATGCCACTCACGTCGCCAGCCTCTCCGGACGCCGTCGCCAGCCGCCTAGCGCCGCCGTCGCCAGCCTCACGCCACGTCGTGAGAGGGTCTCACGACGCCTCTCACGTCGCAAGCCACGTCTTGCGACGTGGCCCTTCGTCTCGCGACGCCAGCCCTCAATGTTGCTTCTCTTTTCATTTCTTTCACTTGTATTGTATGTAGGGGCTTTGGCACTATATATGCCTCCCCTTCATTTGTATGAACCATCTTTTTGTTTGAATGATAAGTCTTAGCCATTGTGCAAGCTCTCCAAAAAGAGCATCTTCCTCCTTATGAACCAAGTTCATTAGGACACTTATATCAACATTGGTGTTGAAGCTTACCATGTTGATTCTTAACCAACAATTGGAATTAATGAGGTTGTGAGGACAAGACATAGGGGCTTGTTTGCCTTCCATTGTTAGTGGCTTGAGTTGGTAGCTGCTTTATCCTCTCTTCTTCACCTCCTTGTTTCTTCTTATTTTTCTTGTTTCAAGAATGTATCCTATGATCCTTGGCAATTTGTTAACGAGTTTAAAATTTTAATATATTTATTTATTGATGTAATGGGAGTATGTATGGTGATTAATATTAATTATTTTCTAAAAGTGGAAATGAGACAAATATGTTGGAACAGACAGAAAAAAGGAAAGTGAGACATAAATAATGGAGCAGATGGAGTATTCATTACCTCGCAAGATTTATAAACACATGAATTAATGATTTTACTTCGTATACATAATTGATTCCATCCATTGTTGTAAGTTCATACTATCTTATGATCTCGAATTGATTATATGATTCTAATCTTGCAAAGAAAAAAATATTCCATATAGGATCTCGATCTGACGACCTTCATGTATCTCTTTCTGGGTTTCTTTGGTGGACTTCAGGGCATTTAACATCATCTCCTTGGTTGCCAACTAAATGTCGTTTAACTTTTACCCCAATAATGCATTTGTTGCTGGCACAGAATCAAGTCTTGTTGGCCAAAAACCATACTTACATCCCAACTTTTTCGAGTTTGCTTTCCTCTGGGTATTTTTGGATGGATCGTATTCCTCTTTTTCCATTTTTGGCAATTTGCAATTGTCCCTATAATTCTTTTAAGAAAAGGTGTAAGCAAGTCAAGGCAGGTTAGGGTTGCTGGGTTTCTAATAATTTGCACACCATCAGGGTCGGGGTGCCACTGTGGGCGGGTTGAGTACCATGAGCGGGTTAGGGCTTAGGATTTGCGACTTCCTGGCATCGCCAGGATGCCGACCCTTCGAATGGCAAGTGCCATTTTTTGGTGATGCTGCTCCTCCACCGCCAGAATGCCTAGGCAAATGCTGCAATAACCTTGGTAACAAATGTAACTTTGAAAAACAAGGTTCATAACCTTGGTAACAAATGTAACTTTGAAAAACAAGGTTCATAACCTTGGTAACAAATGTAACTTTGAAAAACAAGGTTCAGATGTTAAGAATCTGAAAAGATTACCAACATAGGTCTTGACACAATTACTGCCCTCACTATTACATACAGTTGAGTACAAAAATAAGGCAAAAAACACTCGAGACAATAAAGAAGGTCAATAAACATTAGCAACGACTTATTCACTATGTTTTTCTTCAGAATGTCTCTATACAAACGATGACATATGTTCATACCAGCACTGAGGAAACACACGGCATAACTAAGCACCTGTTATCAGCACCCCAATTAAACATTTTGAATTGGGAATTTGGGATCTTGACCAACTGAACGATTGATCTTTTTCGCAAGCCTACGGACAAAGGTGGAGGAATAATAACAGGTTGTAGTCAAATTCCGTATACTAAATTGCGAGGTAAAAAAGAGTTGGCTACAATTAACTTACTCACGACCCATGAAGATATGAAACTTACCAGTCAAATAATTTTGCACAAATACGTCTATAGGTCCAATTCATTTATGATTTTCTTGCAAGCAGTCACAATTACACATTTGCAGAATGAGTTCTTCAAAGCCTCGCAACACACCCAGAAAACCCTTGATCTGTAAAGCAAAATTTACCTCATCCATTTGGCACAACAACAAAATAAACAGGATAGCCATTGAAGATGATGAACTCACATGAACAACTCCGCTGCCATTCTTAAATGAAACTGAGATTTTTCATCTTTAGGCATGGATGAATCAACTCCTTTCCCTTAACAAATTTGATGTTTCCAAGATCGAGGATTGCAGCTACAAGCCTACAACTCAAAATACTCCATCCTGAAAGAAAGAGGCCAGGCACAATTGGTGTGTAGACACAGAGAACTTTGTAAAATAACTGCTGCTGCTACTTATTCCTCGAGACTCGTTCTGATAGTATCCATTGCCTTGCTTGAGGCTCTAATGCAGTTCGACTGAAATTCTTGGATTCACAGCTTGAATTTTTCAATAAACTGAGAAAGGCAGGGGGTTAGGATTTTATATTTAACTAAAAGTGATTATTGAGGAACAATGTGAATAGAGACAGTGACATGAAATACCAATATATTTGGTAAATACAAAACACTGTGAAGCAGTTGCAGAGCAATAAGAATACATTAATTACCCCAGTGGGTGCAGCGCAAAGCATATAAAAAACAATGGTAGTTTCTCTCCAGATAAGACACTTGGCAAACACATGATCATTCAAGCATGTTCCGATGGCAGTCCCAGATATCCCCCCTTTGATCAAGTTGAAGTATCACAAACTTCCCAAAACAACTCTGAGATAATCCATGAGATTTCAGTCAGTATTAATTGGGTCCAAGGTGAGTCTTCTCGTATTCCTAACAATGTGCAGAAAATTATGGGATCAAACCAAACATACATACATATATACATACGTATATATATGTACATAAAGCTATAATAAGGCAACAATCAACATCATGCCAATATCTATGATTCAAACTAACAAGACAATTTCTTCTCCAAGACTTAGCAAGCTATTCTATGAAAGTATTACCCATAAGTGGGAGATAAGCAGAGGAATAACGAAATCAGTCAAACTCAAGATCCATCAATGTGTAAGACCATCTTGCTCACTCACAAAAGGTTGAAGACTGCAAGCTTCCAATGATCTTCAATGGAATAAGATAAACTGAAATGATAAAGAGAATAATCATGATTCCCAAACTTCTAAAGGAGAACAAATTAATGAGTGTAACAAGGGAAATATGTATGATGAACAAAAAAATGGTTACACATATATAGAGATGAGACAATGCATTCCATGCCATCAGGCCAATGTTGTTTATCTAGCATCATTATCTCACATTTCCATGCCATTAATACTAGATGGTTGGTGTGCAGCTTTGCTGTGACTTTCTTGGCAAGTACTATATTTCACTATGGAACACTCAAAACTCAAGACCCATTCTTATCAATAATATGGCCTATAAAAGTCACAAAATGCTAACAAAACTCATCCACTCGAGCACACACGATGAAACAGTGCGATTAACACAGAAAGGGGGAACAATTACTTTCCCCTGATTGTGGAGCCATTACATATCTACATACTTATAATTTGTGTGGTTAAGTACATAGTGAATTGAAAATCAAAAAGAAATATTCTTTTACAAAAGACATTTTCTTTCTACAACTTCTTTTATCAGATCATAAAATGGATCGGAACTATGGGTGATTAATGAATAGAGCTACTCGAGCTCGACTCGGGACTCAGCTCGGAAAAAACTCGACTCTTACTCGAAAAAGTTGAGTCGAGTCGAGTAGGGCACTCGAGTATCGTGCTCGCACATGTAGATACTCGAATTCGAGTCGAGTACTTGAGCCGAGTCGAGTATCGAATACTTGACTTATTTTCTTTTTTTTTTGAAAAATTTTAAAAGGAAAATGCAAAAAAAAAAAATATATATATATATATATATATACTCGATATGCTTCATACTCGACTCGAGCTCGAGCTCGAGAATGGAAATAAAAAATAAAAAAAATAAATAATCGAGCTCGAGTAGCTCGACTACTCGACTCGACTCGATTGATTAAAAAAAATACTCGAGCTACTCGAGTAGCTCAGCCGTCGAGTCAAGCTCAAGTACCCCACTACTCGAGCTCGACTCGATTCAATATCACCCCTAATCAGAACATCTAAAATTTAGTTTTCAATATCAATTGTGCAATATGCAGTATCTTAATAATTTTTAAAATATACTACAATTCTTACCCTCAGAAGTTATATTATAAAATTATAGAATTGAACACCTTAAATAAGAAAAATGGAGTATATGTTAATTCATTATTATACTTATTTTTATTTCAATATAAAATACCTAAAAAAAATTAGAACATAAAATGCTATTTTAGAAAAAATGCTACTATTAATTAAAATATGACACTGTAAAGACACATTTCCACTTTTTGGTCATTATAAATTTGTATATGAAATGAACCAGTTAAAACTCAATGTTCCTTGAAATTAGGTCAAATGGCCGAATTCAACATTATGGTCGAGTCTCAAGCCACTCATCAGTAGGCCCTACCAAAATATGTACTCCCTCCGTTCGAACAATTATGCCCTGTTTCACCTAGTTGGCAATCCAATACACTTCTTTAGCAGTTAATATCTCAAAATATGTACAAGTAAAAATTATATAAAATATATATTCTAAAACTATGCAACTAGACGAATCTAACATGACTGAATTCGACTAATAATTTTAAATATATACTTGAATAAATTGAGACAAAGTTAAAAAATAAATAGTGTTAAAAAGTCAAATAGGACATAATTGTTGGGATGGTGGGAGTTCATATGTAGAAAAGTTTTTAAAAAATAATAACTATAATTATATATGTAAATGTAAATATACACACACATACATACTGTACACATACACATCCCTCTTTCCTGCACATAGCTAAGAATATGAAAAGACTAACCTCGGACATAAATGTTTTCCACATGCCAGTGAGAGTGAAATGAATCACATACTGATGAGACGATCAGACTGGGATTAGGTTCCAGACAATTCCTCTTCATCTTCCAGAGGCACAAACTACACAAAATATACTTTGGAGAAAGATTTATCTGTTCTGTAGAGCATCAGTGCCTATAATAAGATAATTCTAGTGCCACATTGTTCATGAGGAATATTTTCTTTCTTTGCCATGGTTTAAAAAACGGGGATATTCTACTTTCACTAGTAAGAGTTTTGACATTCAATCCGCCATACTAAAAGCTGGAATTTTCTGAATCCCAGCATTAACCATGGCTTTCCTCAGGGCAAAAGCATTATCCCATATCTCTGCCCCAGCATATATGCTGGACAACACCACATATCGTCCACAGTGTCCAGGCTGCAACTCAAGTAACTGCCTGCCCACTTCGTTTCCCAAGCTAACATCTCCATGCACTTTGCAAGCCCCCAAAAGAGCACCCAAAACCGATGCATCAGCCTTGAAAGGCATGCTTGTCACAAATTCATATGCTTCCTTCAAGAGGCCAGCTCTACTTAAGAGATCAACTACACAACCATAATGCTCCATCCTCGGTGCAATGCCAAATTCAGATGACATCGATTGAAACAATTCCATACCCCTGTTCACGAGTTTTGTCCTTGCACATGCAGATAGAATCCCAACAAATGTAACCTCATCCGGTTGCAAACCCATAGTCTTCATTGTATGAAACGTCTCCAAAGCCTTGATTTCCCTACCATTTGAAGCGAAAGAACAGATCATAGCATTCCAAGTGCACACCTTTTTCACAGCCATAGAATTAAATACCCTGAAAGCATAGCTTAAACAGCCCATTTTCCCATACAATGCTATCAATGCTGTTCCAACAAAAGCACCCAACTCGTTGCTCCTAATTACATATCCGTGAATTTGCTTCCCTTGATACAATGCAAAGCCATCATCCAAATTCCCACAAGAAGAAAGTACACTGACAAATGTAGCTTCATTCGGCCTTAAACTACCTTTGATTGCATCGTCATCTGCCATCATTTCTGTAAAAAAATTCACAGCCTCCCTAAAGTAACCATTTTGGGTATAACCACTAACAATACTTGTCCACGAATACACATCCCGCTTAGGCATGCTCGAGAAAGTTGAAATAGCACAGTCCATGTTACCATTTTTTGCAAATCCATCAAGCATCGCATTGCACAAAACAAGACACTGTTGAGACATTTCGTTGAATATCTTCCACGCACTCTCCATGTCACCAATCTGAGAGTATAAAGAAATAATAGATGTTCTAACAAAAGGATCAGCCAACAGTCCTCTCCTAACACATTGTGAGTTAATGGAGCAACACATTGGAGAAACCCTATATAACCCCGAGAGGGAAACTGTTGCTTTAAGGACTGAGGGGAAGGTGTAGCTATTTGGAGGGGCTTGATGACGAAGCATCTGGATAAAAAGGAGGAGACTGATCCGGGGCATGAAAAATTTTAGGTAACTTTTGATTAGTGCATTGTAGAGAAGGGTGTTTATCCATTGATCTTTGATGTGGAGATGTCCGTTGGTTATTATCAAGGACTGCACTTGCTTAACCACATTTAAATGGTTTTTGAAACGCTGAAGAAAGTGGAGGAGCAGCTCAGGCGGATGCATCTGCATCAAGTCATAACAAGAAACACTGGAGCTTTTTGGCAGAACTTCTTTGAATAAAGTTGAAAGAGCTTTCGGAATTCACACCAATATTTTTATTTCTGAAGCAAATGTTTTTAAATTTTGGGTGAAGTCGGATGGAAAGTATGAGCCTGTCCCACTCCAAAGGAGATGCCGCACATCAGATTAGCTAAAATATTTCAAAGGTGCTGCATTGTTGAACTTGAGTATTGATTTGTTGGAAATACATAATTATTTATTGGAAATATATTACACCATAAAATGTTTAAAATGTGTTCAACCTTTCTATTATTTAATTTTATAATCAAATTGTTAAAAGAACTTAATGTTATAATTGTTGAATCAACTAATCTACAATTAGGTTTTGTTTCATATTAAGAAGGAAAAATGCAGAATTACACTTCGTATTATTTTACAGGCAGGGAACAAGAAACAGACCTTCAGTATAGCACCACCACCAGGAAGTTTAGCAAGTCCTTGCAACTTCTCCTCATCATAATGAGAAATGCTCAATTCAGTTGATGGTCTAATCTGTATTATAAATAAAACAGTCACGTAAAGTATAATCATGGGAGGACTCTAAATATTTAAAACATTTGAATATCAAAATGTTGCAGAGTGCAGAAGCAACAAACCTCCTCAAATCTTTGTTCTATGGAGTACTTTTGACCAGCTCCATCAAGAATAAGACCATTGTCTTTAGATATACTGACCTGTAGAAAAGAAAAAATTGGATCAAATAGCTGGAAAACAGACACCAAGAAAAAGGGTCAAAAAGTAAATAAATTGAAGATAGTTTTACCTTCTTACACAAGTCCAACATATCCAACTCCAGATTATCATGATTCATTCCAAGCTCCTCTGTGTTCACCTGGTATGAAGATAGGCCACAGCTGTATAACAAGCACAGTTTCAATACCTCAAGGAGAAAAAGGGGCCTTGGAAATGCAGTTACCCGGCCTCCAGTCAGGATGGCAAGATCCTGCAAATTCGAATGGTTCATCTGGTTTGTGATGAAGTATGGGGAGATATAGCCTCTGTCCAGCTTCATGCTCTCAACTTCCAACTCATTGCACAAGGCCTTGCCATCCTACAAATAATATGAGCAAAGTATTTACAAACCTCATAAAAATAAAGGAACTGAAAAAGTGAAAACTAGGAGAAACAAAATCACAAACAGCTTCCAGGACAACTAGTCTTGCACACAAGAATATGCAACCGTACAATAATTCATGGTTCACTAAGACATCCTATAACTTTTATAATGCAGACACATAATTCAGATAAAATAGTTCACCATTTTCCATCCATGCAAACTCAATAAATGAACAAAATATTATGGAATCAATGAACATAATCAGCTTTTATCGATCTGGGTCACCAGCTTTTTTCCAATTCATACTTTATTGAAACATGTGACAAATAAGCCTAACACATTAAAAGGGTAATTACAAGTTGCAAGCGTTGATCTTCAATTGAACTAATAAAATAAAGCCTGGTATCAGTAATAAACCTGGGCAATTTCTTCTAATGAGCTAATCATTCTCGCAATGCTTTTCAAGTTTGTGAGTGCAGCATCAACTGCCAATGTAAGCCTCCTTCGGAGATCCATGGCATTCATACTTGCTGCAACCGACTTGCAGCCTTCCTTGAATATTGCACAAGTGAGAAGAATTGCAGAGGTAGTACCTTTTGCACATAACAAAACATATATCTTAGAATCTATCACATTGAGAATGGAACTTACAATTCATCTCAGAAAATGTATACAATGAGAACACGATAGATACTTGCCATCACCAACAACATCATTTGTAGCATTTGCAACCTGCTTTATAAGACTTGTACCAAAATTCTTAACTTTGTCCTCAAATTCAATGCTCTTTGCAACTGTCACACCATCTTTGGTCACCTTAGGGGCACCCCAACTTTGTTCAATCACTACGTTACACACTTAAGCCCCAACAAAACCAAGTAAAGCCATCATTACTAATGCAATGCAATGAACCTAGACAAAGGGGAAATTAGGTGAACCAAGTAAAGCCATCATTACTAATGCAATGCAATGCAATAAAGAAAACGTTATTTTGAATTTTTGATGCAAAGCAATAAAAATAAAAATAAAATAGCAACAAGTAAAACCAATCTACATGATCCTGCCAAAATTGAAAGCATGACTCAAATATCTGAGACTAACCCACAAAGTAATTTCTATTCTAACATACTACATAATTAAGCCTCAACATGACAAACCTTCATTAATCATTTTATCCTCACTTGTAACAGACTTCATTAAGTGTTTTCATTCTCAAAGCAAGTATTGCACCTCTCCCTTCGCTCACTCTCACTCTCTTTCTAAAGAGAACAAAGCAAGGCCTTTAAAACAAAACAAAAAGAATGAGTTCCAGCAAGCAATGCTGGGTATCCTTCCGGCATTCCATTGGGACCCCTGCCTGAGAAAGAGTGAAAGACACATTCTCTTGCTCTTCATTCGCTCCACCCTCTGCCTCCTCTCTTTTCCTTTTAATTTCCACATCCCCCTTTTTCTATATTATTGATAATGAAAGTTTTAATTTTGTTAAAAGTAATTAAAATTGCTGTGTTATTATATATTGCTGTGCACAAGGGTACCAAAGATTCTTTGCTTCAGTATGAAGTTTGGCATTCTAATCAAAGGCAGAAAGAAGATTCCATTGTTGCCCAGTTAAGTTCGATGCACTCATTCTTTAACATTATTTATCCCTACATATCCCTACACTTTTTATTAGACAAAAGGAAATCCAAATACCACTACAACGCACGCAGAACACACAATTTTGAAACAAAAAGGCAAACAAGATAGTAATAGTAATAATACAAATTAACCCAAATTACCGCCTGGAACTGTGCCTAGAAATTCGCCGGAGGGGACTTCACCGCCGCCTGAATCGCCTCTTCCTGCCGTCCTTCGCTGTGGAGGGGGAGCGAATATTGGATTGAGGGTTTTGTTTAAATTTATTTTTTGTTTTAGAAATTATATGTTTTTATTCGACACCCACTTAATTTTGGGAGCCTTACACATAGGGGCCCCAAAAACAAAACTTAGGGTCAAAGACCCTTATTGGGAAACATTAGTACATTACACCAAGGGTCCTATACTTTTATACTCCATACTTAACAACATGTTTAATTAAGTAATCTAAATGTGGTAATCCACATAAGGGTAATATTCAAAGTTTCACAAGCTACTTTAAATAAAAACCAAACCAATCCGTAGGGTAATATTTCCATCTTTTTCCAGTGATTTTCATAAGAGAAGGGAGTAAGATTAAGAAATACTATAAAAGTGAGGAAAAAGACTACAGACCTATAGAAGTTCATATTATGCAGCTAATAGAGTTGATGTTGGAATAAAGGAAAACTAAAACCATAGTTCCTAGAATGATACCAACTCCATTGCTTATAGTAACAAATATATGCACATGCATAGGCACCTTTCTTATATTCCCCAGCTACACCTATTTTGTTTCTTCAAGTTCTAAAACATTAACATTTTACCTTAACTACATAACTGATATTATTCCCCAACTAATTTACCTTTTAATGTTAATAATTTTTCTCATGCTAATATTTAATTAGCATTAGGGCTAAGTGACAAGTTAAAAATCACATAAATATTTGCAATTAGGTATATATCCTTATTGTAATATATTAATAAGTTAAATCTATCACCCAAAATAATAACTAAAAGGTCTGCAATTCTGAAGTAAATTTTAAACTATACCAAAATGAAATTTAATACTTCATCCGTCTCAGTGTAATTGTTACACACCCTTTCGACACGTATGCCGATGCACATTTTTAACGATTAATAACTTAAATTTTGTACAACGAAAAGTTAAAAAAAAAGTTGATTGTCTAAAACTACAAGATTAGACGAATCTAACAAGATCTCACTTGACTATGCTTTTTTCTTACATAACTATGATAAAAATTTGAATCAAAGTTAAACAGTGAATAGTGTCAAAAAATAATACTATGTAACAAAAGGAGTGAGACGGAGGAAGTAATAACTAAATCATTATCAACATTTGAAGCTCCCAGCATAGAACAATTTACTCAGCAATTCAACATCACCAACAATGACATCTACATCTATATTCACTTATACAACAACGCAAAATATTAAGCATCATCCACTATGTTCGAGAAGCCACCAATTGCAAATTTCAGACATTCCAATGCATACACAAAGGCCTAATGCCTACATATTGATTGCAAAGTTCAAGTACAAAATAAATTCGCAACTACAAATATAAGCAATTACATAATACAGACGATGCTTTAACATTTAACAACACAAATGATGGAATACATGAATTAAGTTACCTGTTGTTCTATGCCAATGCCGGAAAGGAGATTGATGCAGTGGGACGCCGAAATGCCGCCGCTGCAACTGCGCATTTCGTCAACCGGTCACGAACGCCGACCATTGCAGGCCTGGCTGGACGCCCAAATCGAAACCCTCGCAATGGAGATTGGTTGGCTCGCTCCTGCACACGTTGGGGGTCGAGGATGGAGGGCTCGCGAAAGGAAGTGGGTCACGAATGGAGGGTTGGGGAGGAATTGGGGGAGGATATAGAACTCACTGTAACAGGAATCAATTGCAGCGAAGGGTTAAAACCCTTAAATCGGCGATTGCCACAAATTCAATTTTGATTAGAACCCGCTGTAACAGGAATCAATTTCACAAAATACCCCTCTATCGTTTCGATTACCACATATTCTTCTTCGTTCTTGCCCGTCACCCCTTCTTCTTTCGCTCTTTCTTCCGCTGCTTCCGCTGTGCTTGGTTTGCGACCAAAACCCTTCATTAGGGACCAGTTAGCACGGAATTTGTGACCGAAACCAGTTAGTGACCAAAATCATTCAAATAGCTAATTAGGGACCAATACATGATCGAATTGGTTTGGTCGCTAATCTGGAAACGCTAATCTGGAAACCGAATTAGCGACCAAAATTTTGGTCGCAAAACATTTTTCATTTTTCATTTTTTTTCATTTGGCACTCAATACGATACATTACTTTAATATTACAGTACATATAAATACAAGTTCATCATATTTAAAAGTATCTTCAATACTTATATAAAGTATTTTATTACGGTCAAGTATTAAAGCGTGTCTTAGGGTTGCCGTTGCTCCGGGTTCATCTCACAACATCACTACTTCATTTAGAGTGGGTATGTATTAGCCGAATAAGATTTATTAGTACCTAAATGTATAAAATAAGTGAATTTATTGAATTAGTTAGTGAATTGGGTAATGAATAATATTCGGGTACCACTTATCACCTTACAATACCAACATTTGAGCTAGGTTTTGTGTAACCACATGTCTCTTATATTGGAATAATGATTTTATCCATCTGTGTGCTTTTTTGATGTTTTCCGATTAATATTGTACCCCGGTTAAATTGAAATCTCGCAAACTTAAATACGTATAAGGCTCGGAAGTTGGATCCATTTAACCTCAGTTACAGTATATGCCAATAAGTATTCATTATATATCCAGTGCATTAGTTTGATTATATAGTTCAGATTTCGATATATTTGTCAAATGTAATAGTAAATGTTAGTAAAAATGTGTCACGTTTATAAGTAACTCCAATATTTGTGTAAGACATTTAATTAATTACATTAAAATATTAAAGCGTGTGCGGTATTATCGTGGGATTATCGTTACTCCAGGCTCATCCCACAACATCACTAATCCATCTAGAGTGTGTATTCTTAGGTGAATATGATCTATTGATGCTCAAATGTACAACATGAGTGGATTTCGTGAACTCGATAACGAATTGTGTAATTCACAAGTCACAACATGAGATACAATGTTATTTAATTGTATATCAATTTATATTATATTACCATGTTTTAACATCATTTATATTATTTATTTTTATCTAATTATTGAATTATTTATTTAATTAATTTTAGTTTTATTTTTACAGTTCAGAATTTCTTCTATTTTAATTTGTTAATTTAATTGTATAATTTTATTAGTTTGTAAAGTTAATTTTCTTTTTTATTTATTTTTTAATTTTTCTATTATTTAATTAAGGAATTTAGTTTATTTTTTATAAGATATTTCAATATTAAAATTTATTTTATAAATTTCTAAATAAATTTATTATATTAAGAACTTATGTTATTTTATATTTATTTTATAATTTTATAACAATAATGATATTATTAATCTATTTTAAATTTATTCATTTTATTTTTCTGTTATCTTATATTTAAATAATTATATTTTATTTTTGGCGTGTACCGGGTATGCTCAAGCCACATTGTGCCGAAGACTAATTCCTCGAGGATCTGGTGGGCAGTGAATAGTTGCATCTCCAAGAGCAGAATTATTATATTTTATTTTTAAATTTAAACATGAATTTATTAATGGATCAAAATGAAAGTGGGCAATAAATAAAAGTAGAAGGAGTATTAAAAATATAAAATATATGAAAAATCTAAAATTAAAAAAAAAAAAAAAAAAAACGAGTCAAGTACTCGACTCGACTCGGTACTCGACTCGATACTCGACGAGTATCGTAACCTTGTACTCGAGCTCGAGCTCGATACTCGATTAAATACTCGACTACTCGACTCGACTCGAATTTTTCGAGTGCGAGTCGAGTTTTTTCCGAGCCGAGTCCCGAGTCGAGTTCGAATAGCTCTACTCGTTAATCACCCATAGATTGGATTAGAGAAATATTATGGGTCCTAATTACAAGTGAAACATATTTGGGGTCCTTTTTACAATTTTCATGGGTCTTTTATAATTACAAACATATTCAAATGGGTTCTTGACCCTAAATTAGCCAAAAAAAAAAAAACAATCGAGGCATTCGATGAATGGTGGGAAAGGAATAAAAAGGTTTGTTTTATATACAACTCCAAAAAATGCTAGTTTTTTATATTTATATAAGACCAATTACTTTTTTTTCCCCACTGTATAGGTTACTCCTGAAATTGTCAAGTTCAGGAAGACAGGGATAGACCCAGAATTAGAAGATAAATTGACTTGGTTATTTTTCGGAACAGTTGCTACAAGGGGAAGGTATGTGGGCTCCCTCGGCTGGTATTCCGCCAGCAAGTTTTTTTGAAGGTATATTGGCTCCCTCGGCTGTACATGAGTCATCAAATGTCGCTAATCCTGGGTTGGAAGATCGTGAAGTGGATATTTATACTGAAGGTGTTGAGGTTGGTGTTCGTGATGATAACGAGACATTTTCTCTTTTGGCAACCCGTGGACAGACTACCAAGAGAACCAGCACAACAACCAATCCAAAGCAAAAACAAGTGCGCAAAAAAAAATGGAGGAGCTTTTATGTTATCAAACCAAATAAATTCAATTCATGAAGATATAGAAACTCATACTACCATGGTTAAGGAACAATAGAACAAATTGCCCCCAACTATCACTGAAACAGTAAAGATATTAAATTCAATGGAGGCCGAAGTTCCAAAAAAAGGAGACCTATACCTATATGCATTAAGGCTTCTTCAAAACAATGCCAAACGTTAGATTTTTGTGGCTCTTGCGGATAATGATTGTCGTTTATGGTACTTACAATCAGAACAGAGATCTGACTATGATGACTACGCTAACTTCTTGAGGAGCACATGATCTTATTTGTATAAGCATCATATCTTGAACTTCTTCCTCAGTGGAATGACTGTTTTTACTTTTTACAACTGAAAATTTTTCTATTATTGCTTTATTTTGAGGGGATGAATGAAATCTACATTATTTTTGTTTATGTTTAAATATTTGTAGAATAAATTAGCATTCCTGATTTTTATATATCAATATTTGAATTTACAGGAATTTAATATATATGATGACAATGATGGTGGGTTAGTCGTCAGAAGGCTCTGACCGAATTAGTGGAACGTTTACCTACACTGCAAAAAAAAATAATAATAATAAAATAATATTTGACATTAAATAATATATAATTCTTAATTTTGAAATAATCGAGAATTGAATTTTAATAATAACAATGGATTTACAAAATTAAATAAGAATTTGTTGATACAAAAGGTGAAAATACAATTGAATATTAATTAATGGCTAGTAAAGCCTATTTATATAATTTTGCCTTTTAAACTCTAAACTCTAAAAATGTTACTAAACACTCAGTTTGCAAAACTAAAAATTAAAACTTCAATCTCTAATATCTAATCTCTAAACTCGAGACTCTAATCTCTAATCTCTAAACTCTATAGATTTACCAAACAGAGTCCGATAAATTGAAGAAAATAGGTTTGGATTAAAAATAAAATTGGGCCTTATTAACTATTATTATTGGACCTAAATTATGGAAACAAATAAATTGAGCATTGGGCTTCTTAATGGACTTAGATTAAGTGAATTTAATGGGCCAAGATGATGAAGTTTAGATTGGGCTTATATTAACCCGGTGGGCTTTGGGCCTTGTCTTATATACAATATTTGGGCTTCGATTATAAATCTAATTGGGTTGACTTTAGAATTTGATCTGTGTTAAACCAAGATGAGATTGGGTTATATAAATTCAGCGTCAATAAAACTGGGCTTGAGTTATGTATATGGAGTGTGGGTTTGTATTGTAAATAAAAGGGCTTTAGAATTTTTGGGTAGGTAAATATTATTGGACTTATATTAAGTGAATCTAATGGTTCAAGAATAAGTAGATTTCTAATTTGGCTTGTTAGACCCATAAATTTGCTTGGGCTATATAAAGCCTCAATTCTATATAATTCTAAAAAGCTCTACATTAATGGGCACGGATTATAAATAAATTTCGGCCTTAATATTTTTAGTCTTATTTTAATATATCGAAAATAAAATATTTTGACTAGGCCTACATTTGACCAAAAACTGGGCTGGGCTTTATAAAATTGATACTCTATTCTATAAAAAAATTCCAGTAAATTGGATTGGATTAAAAACAAAATTGGACCTTAAAATAGTTGGGCCTGTGTTAGACCATAGCTGGGCTTGGGCTATATAAAAGGAGTCTCACTGGATCTATATTAATTAACTTTTGATGGGTCAAGAATAAATCAGGTTTTTGTTCTTTCCATTAGGTCTATTAGAGCAAATAGTGGGCTTGGACTACATAAAAGTGAGTCTCAACAATTCAATAAAATTGGGAAAATTAGGTCAACACCCCTTTGAATTAGTTTCCCATTTTAAAAGACTCCATCCCATATTATTGTAAAAAATGACCTCTACATAGTTTGACCTTCTAAATAGGCCCCTCATTATTCCTCTATTATTCTCCTAATCCAATTAACAAATAAACTCACCATTAATTCAAACAAGAAATACCCCCGAGAAAGCACCACAGCGGGAGAAATGAGAGAAATTGAGAAAGCCGAGGGAGATTACCGGAGCAGTGAGGAGAAGAAGACTGTGGTTTGATCCAAATGTGGCCGAGGTTAACCCTAATTTCAACAAAGTAATTATTTCACAGAAAGCGCTAGGAGAGAAAGAACAATAGAGAAGGTTGTGTAAGAGAAGGTGGAGAATGAACGGATGCCCATTATTTGGTGAAGAGTATTTCGGCCTAACCACACATTTTGAAGCAACAATGCCACCGAAGAGAAAACTCGAGGTGTTGGAAGAGGCCGAGTAAGGATTACGGGTATGGGTAAATTTTAATTTTTTTTTAAATGTGATTTTTGGATGAAGATTGTTAGTTGCATTACTGGTTGTGGGACTAGATTGATTGGTGTGATTAGAAAATTGAAAGGTTGAATTGATTTATGTGGGATTAGTTCAATTTATTTTTGATTGGTGAATTTGTGGTGAGGTGATTTTGATGATGATTGAAAATTAATTTTGCATGCAATGTGTTCAATGAAATGTTACAATGGTTTAGATTTTTTAGAACCCCAAATTGAAGGTACATCGTTGTATTAATTGATGAATTTTCTGCTCCAACTCTAATCCAGGCTCAGTCATGGCCAATTGCTCTACAAGGTCGTGACATAGTTGCCATTGCCAAGATAGAATCTGGAAAAACACTGGGTTATTTGATTCTGGATTTATTCAACTGAATCAACGACATAATAATCCAAAGTTAGGTCCCACGGTTCTGGTTCTGTCTCCAACACGAGAATTAGCAACTCAGATACAAGATGAAGCTGTCAAGTTTGGAAGATCATCTAAGATATCTTGCACTGTAAATATCTTGCACTGTATGTTTTTTTACAGTTGCTTGATTCTTTTATTTACATGCTTTTCATTATGCATCTATAGAATTTCGCTGTATTTACTCCACTGATTGGCTCGTGTGATTTATATCAAGAATTTCTTCAGTTTCTGAAAACTAATGTTGTTTATTGAGCCCTTAATTCCTCACTCACTTTTTTTAAGTGTCAGTGTGTCAATTTCCTTTCCCTTTTAGATCTCTCCCTTATCAATTAATAAAATATTTCATCTTTCTCTTCCCCTTCACTAATAAATATTCATCTCTCCATTTATTACTAAAATATCTCATTTTTTTTTCTTTGTACATATTGAATGTAAAGATTCTTTCAAAACAAATGTATATTAGTATGGCAGTGCATCTAAAGGTCCTCAACTAAAAGATCTGGACAGAGGTGTAGATATCGTGGTTGCTACCCCGGGTCGTTTGAATGACATTCTAGAGATGAGAAGATTTAGCCTCAATCAAGTATCATTCTTGGTGATGAAATGGAGTGGTCCATAGTGAGAAAAAAGAGGATAAATATTATGGTTTAGGTTTTTTAGAGGTTTAAGAGTTTATGTTGAATGATCTTTATTTTGTTTGTTGATAGGTGCGACGAATAAGAAGCGAATCCAAGCTCCCCGGTGCTCCGCAAAATAGCTAAGGGATCGGTGCTTCGCGAAATAGCTAAGAGAGTGGACGAGGTAAAGGTCCGGTGGACCGAAAGACAAAGACAAGCTATAGAATGAGCTTGATGTTAGATTCAATTCCTTGAATCATTCGTCTATTGAAAACTTGTGTGAAAACTTGATGTTTTGGTATTTTGCATGTTGTTTCTTTGGATGATGGTTTGTGTATGTATAAGGATGTTATGGTATTTTTTGTTTTATTGATGGAATTTGTTATGTAGGTTTGGTGAGAATGGTTCATGAAATGTGGTAAATTATTAGATTAATTTGTGGTAAAGTGTTTTAGTATAATGTGGTAATGAAGGTTGAAGAAATGTGGTAATAAGATCAAGTGTGCAACAAAAAAATATAAATGACGGTTAACAGGATGGTCCTGAACGACTATCCCTTCCTTCACATGACTGTCCCATGCACAATTGAAGCTGGTTACCACAACCCTCTTGTGTGGGTTACCACATTTCAGTTATGTTAGTTACCATAATATACGCAGGGCTTACCACATAACACATATGTTGGTTAAACGACCCATTGTGTGTGGTAAACGTTATAAGTAAAACATGGTAAAACCAAACATGGTTGACGGTAAATGATATAGTAATAACATGGTAAACCCCAATATTGTTTTTGGTAAAAGATAATGGTAGAAGATGGTAAAACCCCACATATGGCCGTGCCATTTAAACATGAATTAGACAGTGTTGTTGGACGGTCCTGGAGTGTGTTGGACGGACCGTTGCTTTACCATCCCAACCATAGATTGATGCCATCACGTAGGAAGGCCCTGGAAGCCCGAGGACGGACCGTCCTTATGTCGCTGATCGGTGCCAGACGGTTAATAAATGATATCATAACATTGTGCGTGGTAAACGGTATAAGTATGACTTGCTAAAACCCCATCGTGTGTAGTAAATGATACTTCATCTGTTCTCTTTTAATTGCACCCATCCTGCATTTCACGCTGTCCAATACATATTTTTAAATGTCAATAACTCAAATTATACATAAGTAAAAATTATAAAAAAATAATATTATAAAACTACGTGATTAGATGAATTTAACAAGATATCACTTGATTGTGTTTTATCTTATGTAACTATGCTAAAAAAATTGATCAAAGTTACTTAATGAATAATAACTACTATGCAAATGGAACAATTATATGAGAACATAGGAAGTATAACATTAACATTAGTAAAACCAAACATTGTGCGTGGTAAAAGTTATAGCAGATATGGTAAAACCAAACATTGTGCTTTGTAAACAACACACAAATAGCAAAAACGTTTACCACATGATATCTAATAATTTACCACAATACAAGCTAATGCATTACCACAATGTTACCTATGAGTTTACCACATTGTATGATATTTTGGTACCACATAACAGGTAATGTATTACCACTTAATGCTCAATTATTTACCACTCCATATATTAGGGGTTACTACTTATATATTATATCAGAAATAAAGATAATTTGATCTGCATAGACGGTCATCGGATGGTCATATTTAAACCGTCCAACTTACGGATTGCTCTACAATTAAATGAATACCAGACCCCCTTTTACATGTTACCAAATTGGCATTGTTGGTTTACCATCATTACTTATTATTATTTTTTTTTACCACATATACCATGTCTTGGTTACCACGGTTTAGAATATTCAGTTTTGCATAACGATAGAGTGGTTGGCAATAAATACACGGCAAACAAGATTTATTCACGAGGGAACACGACTATTCATCATTCATTATACTATATATCATTAACACATACCACGATACAATATGATTTGCACATGAACTATATAATATGTATACATTAGGGTCACATTTATTAAATTAACACACATGTATTTAACAAATTACATCAATTGAGTTTGTAGAACAATATATATTTCATTTAAGATCAAATATGACATTGGATTGAAACCACGTTTGTGTAATACTCCCTCTATCTCATTTATCTTGTCCTGTTTCATTTCTGCACACAATCCAATGCACATTTTCAACTGTTAATATCTCAAAATATGTACAACAAAAAATTGTGTAAAATATATATTCTAAAACTACAGGATTATACGATTCTAACAAGATCCAACCCGACTATTTTTTTTCCAAATATATATTTACAATAAAATTGAGTCAAATTTAAACAATGAACACTGCCAAAAAGTCAAACAGGACAAGTAACCTGGGACGGAGTGAGTATTAAATACTATGTATATTGGTACCGCATACAAAGAGATATACTTAACACATTTGTTCATTTAAGTTTACCACAGATATACTATGATGCATACCATATGTTTAATATTACATCCGTCTCACCGTTTTTGTTACGGATGAGTTTTTGGTACTATTTACAGTTTAACTTTAATTCCAATTTTTATCATAGTTAAAAATGTGCATCAGCATGCGTGTCAGAGGCCTCTGTAACAAAAATAATGAGACGGAGGAAATATAAGGTTACCACGATCTTGTTGAATGATTTAACACATACACCCTTAAAATCCCTAAACTCTAAAACCTTAACACCCCAAATGCTAAAACTTTACTTCACAACATTGGTTATCACGGACTGGTTCAATGTTTTACAACAAAACTTGTTACCATATGTATAGTAATTGGATACCACATTTAAATAGGGTTGGTTACCATTTTTATCAATAGTTCCTTTCATATAGAACTTATGTTGGTTACTACATACAGTGTAGGAACGTTACCACGTTCTTTTTATGTGGGTTACTAAAACTATGCTATGTAGCTTACCACATGTAGACCATAAGGTTACCATGTTCTTGTTAGACGATTTACTAGGAAAACCTTAAACTCTAAAACCCTTAAAAATCCTAAAGCCCTAAAACCCGAAACACTAAGACCCTACTACACAACATTGGTTACCACGGACTGGTTGGACAACTTACCACAGACATAGTATGATGGTTACCACTTTGAACTTATGTTGGTTACTATATTAAAGTTATGGTGGTTACCACATAAATAGTTTTGGTTACAACATTAAAGTTATGGTGGTTACCACATAAACTGTAGGGTGGTTACCACTTTCTTGTGTGTTGTTACCACAACTTACCATATTTAGTTACAATATTTAGTTACAACATTATATGTATAGGGTTTACCACATATGAGTTAGTAAGTTACCACAAAAGTAAATAGAATGATGCCATACATGTATATATTGGGTTACCACTTAAATACTCGTTAGATTATCATACACTTGCATTCGTAGTACCACAAAATCGAGTTTGCAATGTGTCAATACATTGCGTTCGAGATTACCACACTCGTTAAACAAAGGTCACCATGTTCTTATTTCACTATTTACCACAAAATAACATTGTTACCACATTTGATATTTTGTTACCACATTTCTAAATGGTCAGTTACCATACTTTAACATGGTTGGCTACCATATTTCTAGTTGATTGGTTACCACATTGCACACGGAGCACGAAGACCGTCATTTGAGTACCAGGACTGTCCCCAACATTCAGTGGCAAACAAAAACATTGGGACGGTGTGTTGGACCGTCCCAGGATCTCCCCAACCCAAAACATGCGGTAAACCCTTGGTTATCGCATTCCTCATTAGGTTACCACCTTATAAAAGATTAGGTTACATGACATTTATATTGTTTGTTACCACTGTTCAGTGATTTTATTACCACATTTTTCATATCCACTCTTTACCACGATTTGTTGGCTAACGTTACCACACTCATTGACAATAATTACCACTTTAATATGTAAATCTTTACCAAAATAATTTAATAATGGATACCTCATTTTTCATATAAAAATACAATAAGGGTATTTTCGTATTTTCACTCAATTTAATTAGTGGATTAGGTTTATTGTTAATTATTAAAAACCTCCTTGACTCTAATAAATGTTTGGAAAGGGTCCCTCTCTCTAGATATATCCCATAAAAATTGAAATGAAGTTTACTAGGAAGAAGACCGGCTACCTGTTAATGTGAGATTGTGTGACCGGTTGGCTGATTGGCGTAAGATCGGATCCTCACTATGATTCATGCATGGGTGGACCCCTACATTACATTTAAACCCTTCTTCTGCCTTCCTTATCTCGATTCTCAACTCTCCATCATCATTTTCTCCCGAAACAAAGCTCCCGGGCTGCATTTTTCTTCCACGTGGCACTCATCCTTTGGTTCGGCGTATGGCTCTGTCCCTGGAATTTCTTCTTTTTCTTGGTTCCACTTTCTTCCCAATGTCTCGTCTATTTTTGTTTTTCTGTATATAAGTATATGTTTCCTCTAATTTTCCTAATTTCCCGTTTTCGCGCCAATTGCCGTGCCTCTCCAATATACTTACCTGGTTGTTTAATTATACACTCTCCGGGAGTTTGCTTGTTTCGATGATTGCAGAATTGAGGTAAATGTTTTCTTCCTTTTTGGGTTGATGAACATTTTTTTGTGAATTGGTGAATGATTGTTATTTTTTTGGAGTGTTGCTGAGGGATACTCGTTGATCGTTGCCCCCTTTTTTCTAATACAAAAAAGCTTCAAAAAGATTTGGGTTTTGGTGTTGATTGTGATTGTGATTATGACGGGGAAATAAATTCGTGAAATATTTGGTGGAGATGTTTGATCATGTGTGATCTTCAGTTTATACTAGTGAGGGTGTAAGTTTTCCTTTTGCTTCATTTCTCTCGGCATAAGCCATAAATATGTATGTTCTTTTTGAAGAAATTGGGTTTAGGGTCGGGTGGCTGTATGTTGCGATTAAAGTAATCATTGAGCTGAATTTCCTTGTCATGGACGCACCAATGGATGGCACTGATAACTGGGGTACGAAGAGAATGGACAATTTTTGCCAGTTTTCTCCCTTTTCATTTTGAATGAATATTTATTTTATTGAACGGGGGAATTGGAGCTTGCTTGAGCAACATAAAATCCAGATCATTCTTTGGTTTTTGTTTATCTTTTCACTTGTTCCGGAGCTGGTATGGTTGCATACCTACACCGTCTCATTGTTTTTGTTACGGACCCAACCAACACGTATGCCGATACATGAAAAGTTATAAAAAGTTGATATTGTAAAACTATGTTTTTTTGTACATAACTATAATGAAAATTGAATTAAAGTTAAACAGTGAATAGTGCCAAAAACCATCCATAACAAAAATACCGAGACAGAGTTAACATTTCTTTTCTTGCGTTATATGCTAAATTATTTTTGCATTTGCGCATATTTATCTTTTTTTTTTGTTTGGTGTGTCATGGACGTAGTAATTACTGTATACTCCCTATAATATTTATTAGAGGGATATGATATGTAGAACAATCCGGGTTATGGTACAAAGCCCTTAAATAGTTAGTCATCACAAAAAATATACTCCTATCTGGCATTACAAAACACATCTATCCCACCATGCAAAATATCTCTCCCACACATCTATCACACCATATTATTTCATCACATAACATAACTCTCCCATCACAAATAAGGTGGTTGCATGTGAGCCATCTGCACAACATCCTCTCTCTATGTAGAGTGTTCGAATCCTTTGGTTTTTTTTGCTTCAAAGCCATCATATCATTCCATTATCATCTTGGATTCTAATGACATGGCTTGATTTACCATGTTTTGCAGTGAGATGAAGCATTTATATGCGAGTGAGAGTAATTGACAGAACCACTGGCTTCAGGTTTCTAATGCAGACAAATTAAAATAAAGAATTAGATGGGGGGTGTTTGTTCCAAGAAGCGTGGCCATCAGGTTACTGATGATAATCTGAACAGAGGAGTTTCTGGTACATATAGTAAGAGTTGGAGCTCGAAATGGCTTGGAACCTCATTATCTAGACCATGCATTGATTTTGAATAGCTTTCAATGCCTATGGGCATATTTCAAAGAATTTCATGAGTTTGTTGTTCTGTTTCTTGTAGGATCTCAATTTGGAAGAATACCCAGGAGTTAATGATAGTTGGATGGACGTAATCTGTTCTCAGGGTTCATCCCTACTTACAGTTGATCTCTCGGGTTCAGATGTTACAGACTCTTGGTTAATTAATCTGAAAAATTGCAAAAATGTTCAAGGCTTGAGTTTTAATTACTGTGATCAGATTTCAGATGAAGGTCTCAAGTTGCTTAGTGGTAGGAAACTTTTTCTTTGTTTTCAGAAGTATGGTTTTATTCATAAATATTTGCAATAGAAGTATGAATTTTAGCCCTTTCCAAGTCTTTCTATTGTTCTTTCTATTGTTCTGAAATTTTTTCACTTTGATATGATACCAAAGTTAGAATTTACTAGTCAAATGGATGCTCTGTGTTGAAATAATCCCTCTTTGATTAATGTTTGAAAACTAGCTTGAATTGCATTTATAAGTTGGAGTCGGAATGTCAAACTATCTTACCTCTTCACAAATTCCGATTCAATTGTAAATTTTTAGATGTAAAACCAACTTAGGAATGTGTTTTGGGTTACTACAAAAGATTGATACTTTATTTCTAATGTCAATGCAAGCAACATGTGTAGTTAGAAAGGTGATACTGTCTCATGTAACTGGCTTTTAACATGTGGAGCATGATTTGTTTATCATATTTCAGCTGTTGAGCAATGCAAATACTTTCCAGAAAAGTGGGAGATCTCTGTAGGGGTACTTTGTGGTGTAGAATCGGTACTGTATGTAGTAAAACATATTTTGACATGCAGCTTGTTTACAACTTTGTAGGTCTATCAAACCTGACTACTAAGTTTTAAAAGGAACAACTTGATCACTGCTAACTGTATATTTGATATCTCACACACACAAGACACTTTACACTTTTGATATCTAAAGAGGATAACCAAAAGCGGAGAGTTGTTTAGCTAAAGCTGCTTTAGATTTCTTGCTTTGCTTCGCTCTGAGAATTACAACAATCGAAATACCTATTTATAGAAATGAAAACATATAACAGACAACGAACATATGCTAAACTGTTCTTGCGGTGGCTTCAATACTTTCGGCGCCGTAGATGAGAAATCAACTCGGATGGCGCCGTACTATTACTTTGATGGCTTCAACAAATACGGCATTTGACGTTTATGCCGTTTTCCAACAAAACTCCCCCGTAAACTTCAAATGCTTCTTCCATCTATCATCCCTATCATTTTCTTGAACTTGTCGAGCAGTACCTTTGGCAATGGCTTTGTAAATATATCTGCCACTTGTTCTTGGCTTGCCACATGCATTAGTTCCACATTTCCGCTTTTCACATGATCTCGGATGAAGTGGAAACGAACATCAATGTGTTTGCTTCTTTCATGATTCACTGGATTCTTCGCCAATTCAATTGCGGATTTGTTGTCTATGTGAATCACTATTCCGCTTGACTGCTTCATCTCCATCTTGCTCAATAGATTTCTGAGCCATACAGCATGACATACACACCAAGATGCTGCTACATATTCAGCTTCACATGTTGAGAGCATCACCATCGGCTGCTTCTTTGAAAGCCAAGTGAAAGCAGTATTTCCCAGAAAGAACACATACCCTGCAGTACTTTTTCGATCATCAATATCTCCACACCAATCACTGTCAGAGTATCCAATCAACTTGTAATCTTCTGTCCTCGAGTAGAACAATCCATGTGACGCTGTTCCTTGAATGTACCTAAGGATTCTCTTTAACGCCTTCCAGTGTGAATAAGTTGGGTTCTCCATGAACCGACTCCCAACGCCAACACTTAGTGCAATATCTGGCCTTGTGCATGTGAGGTAGCGAAGGCTTCCAACCAAGCTTCTGTACCTTCCTGGATCAACTTGTTCTCCTTCATCAAACTTTGAAAGTTTTGCTCCAGGTTCCATAGGTGGTGATACGGGGTTGCACTTCTCCATCTTGAATTCTTTCAAGATCTTCTTCGAATATGTCTCCTGTGATACAAAGATGCCTCTTTCGGTTTGTCTAACTTCTAGACCAAGGAAGAACTTCATCAAGCCTAAATCAGTCATCTCAAACTCCTGTTTCATTCTTCTCTTGAAGTCTTCTATCATCTTATTACTGTTACTCATGAAAATGAGGTCATCAACTTAAAGAGCAACAAACAAAATGTTACCTCCATTTTTTCTTGATGTAGAGGGCATGCTCGTAGGGACATTGCTCAAACTCATTCTCCTTGAGATATGCATCAATGCGAGTATTCCACGCTCGCGGTGCTTGCTTTAGCCCGTAAAGCGCTTTCTTCAACTTCAACACCTTCGTTTCTCCTCCAAGTTTCAGATAACCTGGTGGTTGCTCAATGTAGACTTCTTCTTCGAGTACACCATTTAAGAACGCTGTCTTGACATCCATTTGGAATATTGGCCATTTGTACTGAGCAGCTTGAGAAATGAGTAGCCGGATTGTCTCCATTCTTGCGACAGGGGCAAAGACTTCATCATAATCGATTCCTTCCTTTTGCTTGTATCCCTTTGCGACAAGCCGAGCTTTGTATCTTTCAATCTCCCCTTGTGCATTCATCTTTTTCTTATAAACCCATTTCACTCCAATGGCCTGACTTCCTTTGGGCAATTCAGTGGGCTCCCATGTGTTATTGCGCTCGATTGCTTCAATTTCTTCATCCATGGCTAACTTCCATTTTTCATCTAGTACAGCATCTTCATACTTGATATTTTCAGCATCTGCCAACAAACATACAAGATGTACCTCTGTAGAGTCGTATAAATCTTGGAGACTTCTCATTCGGGGTTGTCGTGGCTCATCTTCTTCTTCATTTTCTTCGACAATTTCAGGATTTATCGGTATAATTGTCGGAACAATAGCTGACGATTCTCCGACTTTGTTGGTAACTTCTGTTGAGTTATTCCAGTCCCATTCACTTGCTTCATTCACTCGCACATCTCGACTCACGATCACCTTCTTGCTTATCGGGTCATATAGCTTATACCCTTTTGTCAGTCCATCATATCCGATAAAAACATATGCTTTGCTTTTATCTTCCAGCTTCATCCTTCGCGGATCTGGTACATGTGCATAGGCTACACTACCGAATATTTTTAGATGAGAGACGGTAGGCTTCTTACCACTCCATGCTTCCAGTGGTGTTCGATTCTTCAACTTCATGTGTGGACACCGATTCTGTATGTAGACTGCGCACATCACAGCTTCTGCCCAGAATTCTTTCGGCATCTTCTTGCTTTTCAACATCGATCGAACCATGTCTAGGATAGTCCGATTCTTCCTTTCAGCTACGCCATTCTGTTGGGGCGAGTATGGTGCTGTCAGAAATCTTCTTATGCCTTCTTGTTCACAGTACTCTCGGAAGGCTGTCGAGGTGTATTCGCCTCCTCTATTAGATCGAATTGCTTTGATGGATCTGCCAGTTTCTTTTTCAACACTCGCCTTGAATATTTTGAACACCTTGAATGCCTCGGATTTTTCTTTCAGCAAATAGACCCACGTCCTTCGGGAGAAATCATCGATGAAAGAGATGAAGTATCTCTTTCCGCTGAAAGATTCGGGAGTAATTGGTCCACATATATCGGTGTGTATCAGCTCAAGCGGATGCTTCGCTTCATATTCGGCCTTCTTTTGAAATGAGGATCTTGTTTGCTTCCCGAGTACACAATCTTCACAAAATTCTCCTCCAAAATCCATGCTAGGCAGTCCTTTCACCATCTTCATCTTCACTAGCTTTTTCAGGCCATCATAATGTAAGTGGCCAAAGCGGTGATGCCATAGCGACGCTTTATCTACTTCTTTGACTTGTAAGCATTTCCCTTGCAAGCTTCGCAGGTTCAACTTGTACATTCGATTTCTCTCCATTTCGACTCGAGCTATCAGACGTCCTTGCTTGTCTTTCAGCTGCAGCAACTGATCGTTTAGAAAGGTTGAGTATCCTTTCTCTGCGAGTTGGCCAAGACTCAAGATGTTGTTTTTGAGATCTGGGACATAGTAGACATCTTGGATTGTCCCTATCAAGCCATCATTCTGTGTGAAACATATCGTACCACGGCCTTTGGCTTGCACTTTTGATGCATTTCCGAATGATACATGACCATTGTCAACTTTCTGCATTTCTTTGAATAGATGCTCATCATAGCACATGTGGTTGCTTGCTCCAGAATCGAGGTACCAGGATGTGTCATCGTTGACATCGTTGTGCGCCATCATGAGAACACCTCCATTTGCTTTGTCTTCCATGACTAGGTTGGTTGTCTCTTCCACTCGTTTGTTGGCCCGACATTCTTTTGCAAAGTGTCCCATCTTGCCACAATTGTAACAACCCTCGTTGTTGCAGTCGTCGGAATGATGACCATATTTGTGGCACTTTTGGCATTTGACGTTGGAGAAATTTGATCGACCGCCTCTTCCTCCAGCGCGTCCTCTTCCACGCCAGTTTGCTTGGCTTGATTCGAATTTGTCCCTCCGGTACCTTTCATAATTATTGCTTTGGATACCAAGACCATGTCCACGATTTCCACGGTCTTGTCCTCTCCCCCGAAAGTTTCGAGAGTAGAGAACCTTTTCATCTTTAATTGATGCCTTGGTCTGGAGTGCCTGCTCGAGTGACTCATCTTTCTTTTTCTTTTTTCTTTGTTCATGTGCTTCGAGAGATCCAACGAGCTCTTCAACAGTGAGCACTTTGAGGTCTTTCGATTCTTCAATCGCGCACACAACATTTTCGAAATCATTAGTTAATGATCTCAATATTTTCTCCACAATTCTGGCATCGGACAATTCTTCTCCATTCCGATTGAGGTGGTTTGCCACGGTCTGGACACGTGTGATGTAGTCGGACACGTTTTCTGACTCCTTCATTTTCATGCTTTCAAGCTCTCCACGAAGGGTTTGGAGACGCACTTGCTTTACCCGGTCGGCTCCTTTGAATGATTTTTCAAGGATGTCCCACGCTTCTTTTGAGGTGGTGGCACCGGATATTTTTTTGAAGCCTGATTCGTCAACGGCTCGGAATAACATGTACAGGGCTCCGCTATCTTTGGACTGTGCATCTTTCAATGCTTTTTGTTCTGCTGCAGTTAATTTCCCGGTATTTTCTGGTTCTACAAAACCATTTTGAACCACGTCCCATGCATCTTGAGCTCCAAGAAGGGCTTTAATTTGAATACTCCATTTATCGTAATTTGCTTTCGTAAGCTGCGGCAGTGACATTTGTCCCGTAATATTCGCAATTTGACCTGGATAAATAATATATATATATATATATATCTTTTTTTTAAAAATATATATATATATTTCAAATATAATATATATATAGTTAAACCAACAATTAATTCCAATTGAAAGCTTTGTCAGGCTTTTGGTTTCAACCGAATTAATTGTGCAACTACCAATTCCTTTACTTTCTCCCTTGCTTTCAATAAATGCCAGCTAAGCCCACCAATGTTGCTTCACTTTGCCCTGCTTCAGTCTTCAAAGTGGAATAAGACAGAGAGAGAACTGGTGTGAACGTTGGTTTCACAACGAAGGGGCAACGCTCGGCAGGGGATAATGATCGGCGTTCGGTGTTTGGTCGGGACCGGTCCTGGAGTCAAAGGTACTGGAGTGGTTAGACGTGGAATTGCTGGATGGGAGAGCAGCTGCTGCAGTGCGGCTGTGTAGACAGCTTGGCGTTGGAGACGCAACGGCGGAAGGTGGAGGGACTGTGCTGGTGGCAGCTTCTCACGAAGAGCCGGCGGTGGACAGCAGCACGAGGAGACCAGGATGGTAAATTTAATTTAATTCTTTTAATTTGAGTGTTTATACTCAAACCTGTTTTGCTCTGAGTTCGGATCACTCAGGCTCTGATACCAATTTGTATATTTGATATCTCACACACACAAGACACTTTACACTTTTGATATCTAAAGAGGATAACCAAAAGCGGAGAGTTGTTTAGCTAAAGCTGCTTTAGATTTCTTGCTTTGCTTCGCTCTGAGAATTACAACAATCGAAATACCTATTTATAAAAATGAAAACATATAACAGACAACGAACATATGCTAAACTGTTCTTGCGGTGGCTTCAATACTTTCGGCGCCGTAGATGAGAAATCAACTCGGATGGCGCCGTACTATTACTTTGATGGCTTCAACAAATACGGCATTTGACGTTTATGCCGTTTTCCAACACTAACGGAATCAGTTCCTTATCTGCCCTGGTTAACTTGCTAAAGTTGGACCTGGAGAGATGTCTACGAATTCATGGAGGGCTCACTCACCTTAAAGGTCTGTAATTCATGAATTCTGCCCAACTAGTGAAGTTTTATGCATTGGATTTGACTCTATAGGTCTTTGTTCACATTTATTGGAAATTATCATAATTTTACAATATGTTATTGGGAAAGTGCAACAACTCACCAACTTTTATTTTTCTAGGGTTCTAGGTTGCCAATGGGCGATGTGATTAACTAGGCCACATTACATGCTATTAAGTACTTGAAAGTGTTATATGTCTTGAAAGTGGTATACGTTGTATTGCTTTTACAAACCTTGCAGATGTTCACGTACATTTTAAAGAATAATAACTAGAAGGTGATTTAGTGAAGGAGGATATTATTGTGTTAACAGTTTTTCTCTCTCCATGACCATGGGGTTTATGCACCCAAATGATGGGGCTTTTGGCTTAGAACTATTTATATATATGTCATAATTGACAGTTATTGAGAGGCATGAATGCTTGGGTGGTCTACTCCTTTATGATCTATCTATCCACTTTCTATATTTATGATGGTCAGACATGGCTGTTTGTTTTTTTTAGCTGAGCAGCCAGAACATGGCTAGGAAAAAAGAAATACAAAGTCAAAAAAAAGAAAAATAAAGGAACAGGAACAAAAGGAAATCAACGTGCTCGAGGGAACCAAGTCCCTTGTGTATCCGCACTGAGAATAGGCTTAAGAAGATCCGGTGGAAATGCCCACGTGGTGAAGAACAGCTCATCTTCAGCACCCCTTTTAGCAAGGAAGTCCGCGACTGCATTACCCTCCCTTAAAATATGTTGAATACGGCAAACTTGGAATTGACTTCGAAGCTCTCTAATCCGGGTAAGATAATTCGATAATAAGTGGTGATCACTCCATGATGAATGCACCAGCCGAATGGCCTCTAAGGAATCGCAACAAACACAAATTCTGTTGATCCCTTGATCCACCGCAAGCTGGAGCCCATGCATGATACCGGCCACTTCAGCTTGCAGCACCGTGGCATCTCCCATGTAGCCAGACGCTCCAATGATCCAACTACCGTTTCCATTTCTCAAGACAACACCGAAGCCAGCACGTTTCGAACTCCCGAGGAAAGAGCCATCGGTGTGGAGAAAGATGCCATCCCAATCCCCCATATTCCAACATGTGAGACGATGATCAACCTGTGATTGTTGAGGGCCAGGCTGCTGTCGCCTCATGGAGTCAGCCAAGTGGAGGATATGTCGAAGGATCGCTTGAGGACTCGAAGCTTTGGCCTGGAAAACCCTAGAGTTGCGCTCACACCAAATATTCCACATGCCCGCAAGAAAGTTCACACCATATACACGGATCATACCTCTTATCCATAAGCGTATGCAAGGTCTGTCAATTGTACCAAGGTCCAAGGGGATGTCAACACCAATCAATCGCCACACCTCATTAGTCCAAGGGCAGGAAAAGAGACAATGTTTCCAGTCCTCAATATCATCCCCGCAAATTTGACATAAAGGAGAGTTGGCAAGCTGTCGACTGAAGCGAAGATAGTTGCATGGGAGAGCTTCCCACGCCACCAACCAGATCAGGAAGCAGATCCTCTCAGGCCACTTGGAATTCCATATCCACGCCCAATCTTTCTCACCAGCAACCTCCTGCACCAAGAAGGAATACCCTGATTTGGCCGAGTACATACCAAAATTGGTCATCTTCCAACACCAACCATCCCTAGAATTATTGTGCAGGAAAGGCGGGGGACGCTGAAGAATTTCATCCCGAACATCCTGAGGGATGGGAGATTGGATGTTGGAGAGATCCCAGCCGTGCTCTTGGATAATGTCACCTCAATAATTGGATACTCGCAGATCATATTCATTCACCTCAATAATTGGCAACCTTGGTCCCAATAATTTTCCATTAAGCCAAGGAGTAAACCATAGGGAGCTCATACCATTCCCAAGCTTATAAGAGAACCCCCCAAGTAACTTCAAGGCTGCCTTCCGAAGGCTTCTCCAAGTAAAGGATCCTGATGTTTTGAGATCAGCAAACGATGTGTCTCGTGGCATATAGATAGGCCGCAATTCAGCACTCCACCTTTTCGTGCGCCCCAGAAAGAACTCATGTACGAGCTTGCCAAGTAATGATATATTAGCATGCCAGGCCTGTCGAAATCCGAGACCTCCAGCCGCTCTAGGGAGGGCAATCCGATCCCAGTTAACAAGGTGCAGGCCGTGCCCCTGCCGATCTTTCCAAACAAATTTGCGAATACGTTGATCGATCATATGACATGTGGAGGCCGGTAGCCACCCAATTTGCATTGGATAGATTGGGATGGAGGCTAAGACATGTCGGGCAAGAGTGATCCGTCCCGGCTTGTTAAGAAGATGCATCGCCCACATAGATAATCGTTTATCCATATTCTCCAAAATATAATCAAAGTTATGTCCTGAGACCCTGCCATGCTGTATGTGGAACCCCAAATAGTTCCCTAAATGATCAGTGAACGCCATAGGCATGGAGGCAGAAAGCCATGCACGTTCATTCTCGGACACATTCCGAGAGGCAAAGGCTCTCGACTTCGCTGGATTAATTTTAAGACCAGACCAGCTCGCAAACGCTTGAAGTGTCGTGGCCAGGGATGCAATACTATCTTCATCAGCGTGGGTACATAAAATGAAGTCGTCGGCGAACATAATATGTGATATACCCTCTCCTCGTTTAGACAGTTTGACCGGCCTCCAATGCTTAAGCTCAACCTCCCTGTTAATCGCTATCGAGAGGCGCTCCATGACGACGTTAAACAAATAAGGCGAGAGAGGATCGCCTTGCCGAAGCCCACGTGTCGGTCTAAAGCTCTCCAGCGCTACCCCATTCCAAATAATAGAGAATTCGGGGGAAGCCACACAAAACATAATGATTTTTCTCAAAGATTCAGGGATCTCCATCTGGCATAGGCATTCTTCAAGAAAAGGCCAACGCACATGATCATAGGCTTTTTCTAGATCTATTTTGAGAATAATAGCCTTTTTCTTCGACTGAGGCCGAGATAAAGCATAAACCAACTCCTGCACAATAATAGCATTATCCATGGTGCCTCGTCCCGGCAAGGATGCGGACTGAAGGGGAGAGATATATTTGCTTAGCATAGGCTGAAGCCTATTCACCGCCACCTTAGAAATAAATTTATAGGCCATGTTACACAAGGTGATCGGGCGGAACTGCTTGATCGAATTCGGCACATCGATCTTAGGTATAAGACATATATGTGCTTTTGCGAGGATGGGATCAAAGGTGCCGTTAAGAAAGGCCTGCTGTACCATATCGCGCACATCATCACCAATATCATTCCAATGCTGTTTATAAAAGGCTGCAGGGAATCCGTCGGGGCCAGGGGCAGCAAGGGGCTTAGACTGGGAAAGAGCCTTGTCGACTTCCTCTGGAAGAAACGGACACGCGAGCCCTTCCTTGTCTGGCTCAGGAATTGGCAAGAGCGGAGGCAGCGGATCCAAATTGGGGCAAACCCCCATATCCGAGAAGACAGCCATGAAATATGATCTAACAAAATGTTGGAGAGTGGCATCATCAGTGCACCAAGTGCCATCCTCAGCAAAAAGGCCATGAATCTTACTCCGGTGATGGTGTACTTTAGCCTGTGCATGAAAAAAGCGGGTGTTCCGATCTCCCAATCTAATCCAATCTTCTCGCGCACGTTGATACCAAAAGATTTCCTCTTGATCAAGGACATCTTGGTACTCTTTCTGCAGTTTCCTCTCTAAGAGCATGTAGCGCATCGAATCCACTATGGACATAGCACGATCCAACCCTGCCAATCTACGCATAATCTTCTTCTTTTTATTCCGGAGCTTCTTGAACTCGCCCTGACAGTGTTGGATGGATGCATCTTTCAATCTTGCCAATCTGGTAGACAACCCACCAGCTTGAGTACCCCAGGCATCAACCACAAGTTGAGAGTAATATGGAATTTTACTCCATATAGCCTCCCATCTGAAAACCCTTGCTGCATTCCTATCAAGAGAATCCCCACAGGATAGCAAGAGGGGTGCATGGTCCGACGATAACCTCGGCAATGTCTGCACATGGCCATTTGGAAATAGATGCAACCAATCAAGCGTAGCTAAACCTCGATCCAGCCTCTTTTTAATAAAGGTGTTGGCGGTCGCCGCCCGAAACCAAAAAAAGAGAGATCCTTCTGTGTGGACAGGGAATAGTCCACATGCAGTCAAGCAAGAACGAAACTCATCAGCCCGGGATTGGATGAAGTTTCCCCCAATGACCTCAGAGTTCTGAAGCACCTCATTCCAGTCCCCCATAATGTACCAAGGACCATTGATGCGAGGCCGGAGATTCTTCAAATACTCCCAATTCTCCCGTCGACGATAGAAGCTGGGATATGCATAGATACCTGTACAGAACCATGTGTAATTATCCAAAGTAATGGAAATAGTGATACATCTATCTCCCTCCTCAAAGACGTTACAGGAGTAAGCCGTTCCCACCTTTAGAAGGGCCCAAATACCACCCGCACGCCCTATGACCTCCTGGATACACAAAGCCATGTATCCCTTAGACAACATAAAATTACGGAGACGATCGAACCGCCCCTGTGGTTCAAATAGAAAAACCAGTGAAGGTTGGTTAATCCTTAAGCAGTCTGCCAAAGCACGTATAGCCTGGGCATTCATAAGCCCCCGAACGTTCCAAGCGAGAACGGAAAAATCTTTAAACATCGACATAAAATAAATAATGGATAGGTGGAGGTAGCTACACAACTGAATGAATTATTCAGCCGTCCCCGATTCCTCCCTCGCCTCGTCCACCGCCATGGCATATGGCTCTTCAGAGTGACCGACCAAACTTGGGCCTGGTGCCTCAGGATCAAACTGATGTTCCACATTTTTAATTTTATCGGTGAAGGCCGTCGAGAATGAGAAGGGTTCGGAGTGTTCATCAGATACCGCTCCCTTTTGCTTTCCTTTCCCGATGCCAGCAGTCCCCTTCGTTCTTGGTTCCATCCTGACACGTTTATTTCCATGTAGACCTCTCTTGGGCCTAACAATTTCCTTGCCCTGCTCCACAGTATTGGGGGGCACTTGGGCTTCTAACGGGGTCTGTCTCTGGGGGGATTGGACAGGCTGTCCTCCATCGCGGCCCACAGAGGTAGCTAGGTAGGGTTTGTTGTCACTCACCTTCTTTTTTCCCTTCCGTCTCGTAACCACCATCCATTCTCCCACATGTTCACTCCCATGCATGGTATCTCCGTGATTAGTGGAACCAGTATGATTCCCTTCCATAACTGTATCCACACTTCCCTTCTGTTTCCCTTGACTGCCTAGATTCACGCCACCTTCCCTAACCATTCCTTCCCTTTCCTCATTCAAACCAGGGCCTGCCACCGACTGTGTGTGTCCCTCCGGATCCGGCGAGGCAGCCGGACTGGCCGTCACCACTGGACAACTATCTTGCTTATGCCCGTATCTAGCACACTTCATGCAGACTGTGTGGAGACTTTCATAAGCGATATTAATAACTTTTCCATGAACTTCAACTTGGCCGAGCAAAGGCTCATCCAAATTTATCTCGACGCATACACGCGCATATCTCCCTCGCGGAATGGACAAGGTATTCGTATCGACCTTTATCACAGAACCAATAGCCGAAGCTATTGCTCGGAGCCCGTTTTCATAATAAAATGCTTGTTTGAGACCGGGAAATCGTACCCATGTTTGGATGGTATTGACTTTCGACGTTTCAGGATCAAAATCACTCGTCCATCTCATCACTGCAACACAGTGATCGAATACCATCCATGGGCCATTCGTCAAAACTTTCTCTCGATCATCGGGACGTTGGAATTTCGCTAAGAAACACCCATGTCCAACGTCAAGCAAAACAAACTCACCATCCAGTTTCCATGCTCGCGTTAACTTTTCTTTCATAGCAAAATAACCAACTGTAGTACCCAGGACCTTCAGCACCAGCGTCTCTTTCCATGGCTCATAGTAAGCCTGTAGAACCGACTCATCAAAGCAAATCCTAGGGCATCTCTCACGCCCGCCTGATCTGTCAATAGTAACGAGGTTGGCTTTCAACAAATCAGTCTCCATCAAGGGGACTGTTGCAGACCCATTCACACCCTTGAGGACATCACAGAAGGAGGCCATCGTTGATTTCGGAGAATCCGACGAAGTAGCAAAGGGAACAGAGAAATCGGGAGGAGGATCCGGCATAGTCATTCACCTCTGCCGATTGGCAGCAAATACAGCCACAGATGCAAATTCAAGACCCAGCCGAAATGAGAAAAAATTGAGGAGAAAGATGAGATCTAATCTTTTTCACCGAGTAAATTAATTCGATATACTATTTGCTTGTTCTACAATCTAATCGAAATTGATCTACCAAAACTAAAATTGAACAACTTGTCAACCAAATAAAACTTGAAACCCAGCAGCAAAAATCACAAATCAGTGGAGAGAAACAAATTTCCACTTACGGCATCGTGATAAGTACCAGTGCAAAATTGGGTCAACCCATGTGAAACTTTTGACGAGCTTCACTAACACGAGTAATTTTCTGAAATATCAAGTTTGGATTATTAAATGAAAAGAGTTATGATTTAGGGAAGGGGTTTAAGGATATATTAAGATTTCCCTTTTTATTACTCATGTGGGGGTGTTTTAATCTCAAACGACGCTGTGGTCCTTCCCGCCATGAAACTTTTGACAAATATCACGGTGCAACCGGGATTGACCTTCAGTCTATCACCCTGAAAGCCCCTGATATCTGCACCATGATGCTTCTCTTAATTTCATGTCGAGAAGATACCTGCCGGGGTAAATATTTCAATCTTACCAGACACCAGTGTTCAATACTTAATAAAGTATTATTTATTACAACTGCGCTGCATCCTCCCCGGCAACGGCGCCATGAAACTTTTGATGAGTTTCATTGCGCTGCCGGGGGGTTGAAGAACCGTCTAAATATAATTTCCAATTTCATGGTGCTCTTCCCACTACATGAGTATTTTCTCAAAATGTTGTCTTTTTATTTACTCGTGTCAAGAAACTGTGCTCCCGAAAGCGCACGGGTCAAAAATTGCAGTAATTTATAGTAAGTACCGGATCGTTCACTGGAGGATGTGCGATGGAAGCAGGGCCCACGTCATTTACTAAGATTTTCCACTCGGTTACTCGTTTCAAGTTTTGCAAGGGTTTCTAACAACTACTTGACATAATTTAAACCAGATCATGAAAGCAGTAAAATTATTCTACGAAGCATGGTAAAAGAAAGCAATTAAATCTATACTACGAAAGCAATATAAAATTATGCTACACTATCTAGAAAGCAGGTTTAAATATGACAGAAGGGACAGGGAGGAAATAATAAAGATTGGACAAGATTCAGATGAAACACAATTAAACTTCCATTTTCATACACAGATCTTAGCTTGGGATAACCCTCTAGTTAGCTAACTCTCACGCTTTCTGCACCATGTTCCCTTTAACAGACAGGTACTTATGGTGAGAATTTACATGCTCTTAAGACAACAATTTCTAAGATACCACAGACTTATAACTCCCTTCACAGGCCTTGTGAAGTTACATTATGTATCTATGGTGGATAAGCAACACCTAACATATCATTAGTTGACATGCCAAGTACTCCTATCATTCCTCCATGTCACACCCAAAGTTTCAAATCAAGCCCCAAACCATTCCATAACTCTCAAACCTTTTAACAGATGGACAGCCCCTAATTCTTCCGAGTGACCTCTATGAAAGCATTTAAAAGGAAAGCAGTAAGAAAGCTGTAAAGAAAGCATTTAAATCTATCACTCGGAATCGTTAAAAACGTCTCTTTCCGTTAGTATAAAAGAGCCACTGGTCTTGGTGACCAGATGCAGATCAAGAACCCTCGAGATATCAATAAGCCACAGGGCTTACAACATCTGGGTAGTTATGAGATACAAACTAAATGAAACAGATCCATAAATGAACCTATTCCGGATGTACTCACTCAAGACTCAATTCTAGACTTTGGTAGAAGAAAATAGTAGTCGAAGGAATACTCAACCATACCTTAGAAATTCACCAAGGCCTATATGTTGTTCCTCTAGTATTGTTTATCACATCTCATCTACACCCAAGTGGATATTGACTTAATGCGATATCTAATATCAGATTTCCAACACACAGCAATTTTGAGAAGCAAATGAATATCTGAAAATCATTCCCTAGACAGGTACTAGACTCTCAATTAAAACACAGATCCTTTCAGTCTAGATGAGACCTAATCGCTGACTCTGCTTCTAAGCTCTCAAAATCAATCCCCAGTGGAAGATGAATTAGTCATAACTGTTGAATTTATCCCTTAATCAGATCCGGATTTTATAAAGGAATTTTTGATGGAAATTTATTATGCAGCATCTGATTTATATCAAGACTTCTGTGTCCAAGGGGAAGGATCCCCAAAATAGCAATAAGACCAGAACATCTACATAATAGTATCATGCATACCAGTATATGAAAAGAAAAATAAAATACCCCAAAATATATGGTGGGGTTAGACAGAATGCGATACACAAAGGTGGATTAGCCTAAGATGAGAAGAAATTGGCTAAAAGAGTGCCAGAGATAATTGAGGTTTTCCGGACTGCAAACATCTGCTGTCCGGTTCCCAATTATCCCAGATGACTGATTTTAGACAGAAAGAATCCCAAACGACGGTGACCGCCGTCATTCAGTTTTCTTTTGTCTGTGAGTGGAAGAAGAACCCACATATTTCTTGCTGTAATATTTCTCAACTGATGTTGGTCGACATCAGTTGATACTATTGCAACTTGAATTCAGGTTGAGAAATTAAGATAAGGAAAATTAAAACTGTATCTGATTAGGAGTTGGCTGAGTGACTAATCGAAACTCTTAGTGAAGAGAACGCTCGCCGAAACTTCCACCAACCACTAATCAAACCATGCAAAATAACAGATAATAATTGACATACAGAAGACGGGTTAGTCGATATCCCTGTGAAGGGACCTTTCACCAACATTAATCTGTGCGTTTCTCGTTATCCGTTCATACATGCAATGAAAGAGAAAACATACAAGTAAGAAAATATTTTTGGTATCGTGTGGGTGTTAAGCACACAATAAGTAGACACTAATGGGCTGAAATGTGTAATGGATGGAAATCAGATGAACTGGGCCGAGGCCCAATACATCCATGCAACTTACACAAATCATGGAAGAAAAATATTTTTGGAGTTTTCAAAATAGAAGGATAGTTCAATTCGAATTATTGGGGCAATTCGAATTGAGAATGTATGAAGGATGAAGTAGTACTTTACCCAATTGATCACTGCCAGAAATTGGAACATCATCAAATTCGAATTATTGACCAATTCGAATTAATTCGAATTGGACAACTCGAATTGGCGGAGTCCTTTTCTTGCTCAAATTGACTAAGGCATTTACCTCAAGGGGACGGTGAATTCGAATTGTCCAGCAATTCGAGTTAATTTGAATTGGACAATTCGAATTGGTAAGAGATGGGAAATAAACTAAGGAATGAATGGGTGGTATGCAATACAATGTGGTTTCCCTTCCCAATTCGAATTGTTGGACCAATTCGAATTAATTCGAATTAGAGAATTCGAATTGGTTGAAAACCACATGAGGGAACATTTTGGGTGTGCAATTCGAATTTCTTAGGCAATTCGAGATAATTCGAATTGCCTCAATTCGAATTACACATTTTCAAACAACAACAATTTTTTTTTGTTTTCACAAGTATGGGTTAGTTGAACACTGTGCTGTAATGATGGTTTTAGATTCACTAAATCCCTCATCTCACATCAATGTCATTTCACAGCCACCCTAGTGAGATTTTCAAGTAGGAAGCAAATACATGTCCAGTGGGTATTGGCAAGATTCAAACCCTATTTCTACAAACAAGGGATCAAAGATCAAAGAACCTAAAACATCTAGTTATTTAAGAACTGCATGAGTAAACTAAGAACACTCAAGTTATCTAAGGCAGCTAAAATACAAATCAAGGCAGGAAAAATAAGGCATAAAGATAAATACTAACAAACCTAAAAACGTCTAAAACCTAAGAACACTTATTTGAAGCTCTAAGGCACAAAATCAAGCTAACAACCCACCAAACATGCATTTATTAAGTTTGAATGTCAACTAGGACATAATAAATGTAACCTAGTTGAAACAAACAAATATGCTAAGCATTTATTTCTAGGGAAAGCATTAAAGAGTGCCATAACACATGAATAACACCATTTCTGGAAATTTTCTTGTATTGGCACTTTGAAAGCAAAATAAAGAACCCAAAACCATCATTAGGTTGAAGGTAGGGTTTATTCTAACTAGAAAGCATGTAAAAATATGGAAAATGGCTACTCTAAGGGTTATACAAACTGCTTCTATACTAAACTAAGATCAAAGCATGTAAAGATTACACTACTTGCAAGAAAATAAACTAAACTAAACTAACTACCTACCTAACCCTTAAGGGGTGTGGAACCTCCTGTTGTTCTTTTTGTCCCAAGCTGCTTTTTGGCCAAATTCTTTATCTCTTGATTCTGTTGTGGAAGGTCTGCTTTTATAGATAAATTTCGAAACCTTAGGCCCACCAATGTTGTGCACAGCTTTCTTTGGATGAATTGTTGAGTGAAGTTCGAATTATCTCAACCAATTCGAATTAATTCGAATTGTGAGATCTCTTCCTTAAGCTGGAGTTGTAGCCTTCAGTAGTCAATTCGAATTGTTGTGAAGAATTCGAATTGGTCTTTTCTCGAACTGGATGAGGGTTTCTGCTTGGCCTCCTTGCACCTATGGCAATTCGAATTGTTTGTGCTAATTCGAATTAATTCGAACTAGACAATTCGAATTGCATCTTTCTCTTGTCTTTGGGTTTCTTCTTTCTTCCTTCCCTAATTCGAATTAATTCGAATTTGAACAATTCGAATTAGGCTTCTGCATTCCTTCCAAAACTTAACCATTTCTTTGCTCTCTTTAGCAATTCGAATTTGTTGTGCAATTCGAATTAATTCGAATTGCACACAATTCGAATTGTGCTTCAACCAAATTTCAGTTGTGGGCTTTTCAATCTTTTTCCCATCTTTTTGGATTTTTGTGGGCTATATTATTCTTTTGCCCATCTTTTCATTCCTTTTTCTTTTCTTTTTCCTTTTTTCATGTTTTTGGATTTTTCTAACACAAATACAATTTAAAATTGCATATTTTGTGTCTTTTTGTTACCGGCTCAATGTTTTTACAAACTAGCATTAATCTGTCAAATTCAACTGCTCTCTTATTACAATAAGATGGAAACACGATCAAAATGTCCGTCTCAGACACGGAAATGGATTGAAAATAATGGTCAATTTTGGCCATTATCAACATCCTCACATTTAATACTGATCGTCCCCGAGCAGTCAGAGTCAGTGCTCCTAGGAGCTTGGACTCTGCATATTCAATCCATTTGCGTGGCCTTAGAAATTTCATTCTTTTTATATTGGGATAAGACAATCAAAATTACAAGTATTAAACTCTCTTGGTTGCAGTGTTTAATGGAATGATACTTCTCACTTGAGCGAACACACAAACCAATCATTATTGTTAATCCTTCTTGAATAGGTGTTTAGAAAAAATCATTGGCTTACTTCTTGAATTCAAGCATGACATGATCATTAATCAATCAAAGCAGAGCCTCACATATAGTAGAATCAGAAGGTTCACTCACTCTCAAGATTGGCTTTTATCATCAACACTCAAAATCAAATTCAATTAAATTCTCCCATAAGCTTGCAATTGGACCAACTCGCCACCGGCTCATTTCCTCAAATCGAGATCCCTAGGTCTTATTCAGGGTTATAATGGGGCATACGGTTGTAACATTTGGTAGGAAAGGGAATTATTGGGCTAAAAAGTGACATGACACCATTCCACCATAACTTGGCATTTTTTAGAATTTATGATCATCATTATTTCTTTCTTTCTTTTGTTTTTCTTTCCTTTTCGTATTGCATGACATTAGACTTTGTCTAATTTGCTTTGTCATTTGCAATTTATTCTTGTTGAATAGATTTCAACTCTCTCTTTTTTTTTTTTTTTTTTTTTGAATCGGTTTATAACATACCGATTGATACATATGTGATGACCAGTGATTACAATGCCTTGATGGAATGGCTGATGTACACTTGGGTTTGCTTTTCTTGGTCTTTTTATAAGGCTGGGAATAATATAGTGGCTTCAAAAAAAAATTAGGCTTAAAGGCTCAGATTGGTTGATCCTAAAGGGAAAATATTTTTGGGTTTGGAATTCAAACGGAAGCCAAAATTTTGGGTTTTTCTAAGTGCCTCGATCATTTGCTCGATTTCGGGAATATGGCATGGTCTTGAATTGGTCCCAATTGCAAGTTCTAGTGCCCTTTAACCGAATTGATTCACACAATCAAAGAAGTATTGAGTAAAAATGACTCGGCTCAGATCTCACATGGACGGTTTGATCATGACATGCCTTTATTCTCAAATTTAACCTTTGAAAATTCTTACAACTTATTCAATCAAATTCTCAACATGAAAGTTTGTTAGTCTTTCAAGTGATCATATCATTGGATTTTTATAGCTCAAAACTTCAAGAATTCATGTCATGCATATTTTTAGTTGTTTTATCCCAATGTAATAGTCTGAAAATTTCATCATTAGCCTAAATTCAACATGTGAATTTAGGTGACAGATTTATGCTTGTTTTATGCCGGTTTGTTTGTTTGAAAGCAGTAAAAAGACACTGTGAGCATGCAAGCATGTCACAGCTTGTTTCTAGCGTGACAGTCACTTATTCATCTTGGACTGCCACACATCTTTTTTTTTTTTTTTTTTCAAATAATAGAGAACTCAAGACGAAATTCTCTCTTGGAAAGCAGTAATTGTACGACTTCCAAAATATGTCGTACAACCATTAAAACAAACAAATTCAAGGTTCGTTATACAGTACACGACCTTAATCACAACCAAACATCAATACAGACAAAGCTGTACACTTGGATAGGTTAACATCAAAGATCAGTAAAAAAGTTACCAAAATACGGTTCCAGTTAGTCCAGTCAAAAGTGAATCTTTACAGATTCAGTCCTTCTTCAGCATCTTTCCCCTCTATCATTGGAAGAAGATTCTGGTCCAATGGATATAGTTCGTCAAGCTGCAGGGTACGCAGAAATCTACCATGTCATCCTCATCTTCCTCCATCACCCTGGTGCAGTAGACCCTTGGTCCTTGATTCCCAAACAGGTCGGGTGTCTCCAGGCTATCAGCCAACCATGCGAAGACGTTAGTCCCAACGTATTGCATGACGAACCTGCTGGTTATGATCCTGTCGATCATTGACACTCCCTGCTGGACCTGTTCATTGTCCAGCTTGCTAAGTAGCATGTATCCCCGGACAAAGATTGAGGCCTTGTGGTTGTCCTCAATCCCTTCCTTTAGCAGCTCACAAGCCAGAGTTTCGTTGCCTGCTCCGAATGCCTGCAGGGCTGGGATGAGTTTCAGGTTATAGTTGCCAGCTTCTTCGCACTTGACCATGAGTGCCTCCTTTTGCAGTTCCATCCTTTGTTCCCACATCTTGACGATGGTGGTCTCCAGTTCACACCTCTTGTAGACAATGGGAAGATCAGCTGCATCCCTGAGTTTAGTGCACACTTCTCTGACCTTCCACACTTTCTTGATGCAATCCTCTCCGATGCGGGAGAGGATTTCTCCTAGGAGCTCTACTGGCAGATCCAGTAGTTGAGTTTCTTCCTCGTGATCCTCGTTTTGGGCTAGGGGAATGATGTCTCTGAAAAGACATGGAGAGATGATTAGGTCTGAGACCCTCAGCCTCATACCTTCAGCCACTTCAAAGTATAGTTCACTTTCTAGCACCTGTCTCACTTGAGGTACACTATGAAGGTCCAAGGGGTCAGATTATCAAATCTACTCTCATTTCAGCAAAAATAAGGAAAGCAAGAGAGATATAAGGATCTTGGATCCTTAGAAATTTTTCTTAGACTATAAATAGTCTAAGATGTTTTTGGGTGGTCGAAGGACCAAAAAGAGAAAATTTCGTAGGTTACTGAGCCTACGAAGGAATTTGATTTTTATCACTTAAAAAAGTGATTGAAATCATGAGATAGGGGAGATGAGAGATTAATGATGAAAAGCAAATGCAAGAGATGAATTATGTAATCACTAGTATGTAACAATGGACCATGACTAAAAATAAGAAATAAAAATAAAAGTAGACATGCATACATACAAAAGGTGATTTTTGGATTTTTATGAAAAGTGTTGACTTGTTTATTTAATGAAATTGGGGGTGTAAGTGGTCCCCATTTGGATTTTTTTTTTGAAAGTGGGTTTTTTAAGGAATAAAACAAAACATTCCTTACAAGTATTCCCCACTTGTTCCAAGTTGACAAAGATCAACCACTTAAACAAAGAAATACTCTGAAAATTTGTCTTTTTATACATAAATGCTATGCCAAAAGTGTTGGAAAAATTTTGGCATGGTTTTGTCTGTAATACCATGTCTCCGTATGTGCAAACGTCAACCTTTAGAGTTGAGTTTGCCATGTGTGGGCAACATGTACCCGACAAAAGCATTCATTACTAAAATACTCATATAACAGTATACATGCAAACATCAACAGAAACGAGAACAGTTGATCCATCTATACTACTGTAATGTACTAATGTTACCAACAAAACTCATGCTTTAAAAACATAAATTTTGCAGATATCATCAATATGCATTTCGAGACATCATTAACAACTTTCTACTGATCAAAACAACACAGTGGGCACAGGAAACTGTCTACGGTGTTAACCCTACTCACAGATTACTTAAGCACTAACACAGAATAAACAAATATGCACACAAACACCAAAATGAAGAAACAAAACCAATAAAACTAAACAGAAACCATATTTTTGAGGGTTTTGAAACCCTCATTTTCAAAATGAAAACACCCCCATCACAGAGACGTTCGAACCCTCAAAAATGGCAGTTCCAGCATAAATCCCTAGAAACCTAGGTTCTGCCTACTTGGTTCTAAATCATCTTCGAACATGCCTACCCTATTCCAACCACATTCCGATCTTCCCTTTTGTAAAAACAGAGCACATTCCCTCCCCAACCCCGATTTCACAAGGAATATGAAGAGACACAACTAAAAACTGTGAAAAACGAGTGCGAAGATGAAAAAGAAACACTTACCCCCTGCTCCCACTCGGATTCGATGACGAAGATGCCATTTCCGACGAGTTTGAACGGAGGAAAGGTCGAGACGAGTGATTGGTTTCGCGATGAAGAAGGGTTTCGCGAGAGAGAGAACGGGGGATTTTTTGGGAGAGCGAAAAGTGAAAGTGAGGGAAATGAGAGGGAAAGAGGGTATAAAAAGGGTTTGGAAGGGGAGTTCGAATTATGCACTAATTCGAATTAATTCGAATTGGTGCATTCTGTGAGAGATGCGAGTTATTCAGGCCAATTCGAATTAATTCGAATTGGCTTGAAAGACCAAATACACGCACAAGTTCGAATTCTGAATCAATTCGAATTAATTCGAATTGACTCATAATTCGAACCTGGTGGTGGGGAGTGACTTTGCATAGGAATGCTTTTGTGAGCTAATTCGAATTATTGGTGTAGTTCGAATTAATTCGAACTTCCCCACAATTCGAATTGCTCACTTGCATAAGAGAATGCCTTTTGTATGCCAATTCGAATTAATCAGGCAATTCGAATTGCAGTACTTGGCCTACTAAAATATCCGAAAATTCTGCCTTGGGTGCCAATTCGAATTTGCATGGCAATTCGAATTAATTCGAATTGCCTGCATAATTCGAATTAACTAATCCGAATGTGAAAATTTCCAAGGCAAAATGTCTTATGTGGTTTGTTCCAAGCAATTCGAATTAATTCGAATTTTCATGAAATGAAAATTAAACCACATCCAAGACCAAGACTTAGGAAAATTTGGATTTTCAAAAATTTATGTTCATCAAGATGAACTCAAGACCAAACATATCTACACAGACTTAGAATTTAAAACATATTGCTTGCATAATTTAGGTTGGGTTAACAGTTTTATTTTATGAATTTATTCTGGATTTTAGATTTCTCTAAATTCCAGAATTAATTTTCATTAAATATAATATTAACCCAACCGGGAACCTGGTTTTTGGAAGCTTTATCTTTCTTTTTGTTGGTTCCTTGAATTCCTGCAAAACAATTATGAAAAGGTATTAGGTTTTCTCCAAATATCAACATCCTCACATTTAGAGTCTTAGTACTCTAAATGTTCAATTGATTTTTGGATACTTTGTCCCTAATAAAAATAAGTGAAGAAAGTAATAAATAAGTAAGTAAATATAATATTTATTGAGCATAAGCTGGTTCTGTTGTCATTTGAGCTTCTTTTTCGGGGGTCGAACTGCCCAAGATACTCCTTCAATCTGTGTCCATTTACCACCAGCTCTCCTTTGTCAGTCCGAATCCTGACAGCTCCACTTTCAAACACGTGCATCACTTCGTATGGCCCTTCCCATCTGGATTTAAGCTTTCCGGGGAATAGCTTCAACCTAGAGTTAAATAACAAGACATTCTGGCCAACATAGAAGTGTTTAGATTTAATACGACGATCGTGTAACTTCTGGGTCCGCTCTTTATAAATCCTCGAGCTTTCATAAGCTTGCGCACGTATTTCCTCAATTTCATTGAGGTCCAACTTGCGCTTACTCTGAGCAACTTGTGAGTCAAAATTGAGCATTCGTACGGCCCAGTAAGCCTTATGGTCTAGTTCTACGGGCAAATGACAGGCTTTTCCGAAGATGAGTCTGTATGGAGACATCCCAATGGGAGTCTTGAATGTAGTGCGGTATGCCCATAAAGCATCATTGAGCTTACGTGACCAATCTTTGCGAGTTGTCCCCACAGTGGCCTCGAGTATGTGTTTGATTTCGCGGTTTGAGACCTCGACTTGACCACTGGTTTGGGGATGGTAAGGCGTGCCGATCTTGTGGAGAATCCCATTTTTGCTCATAAGATTTGCAAATGCTTTATTAACAAAATGGGTTCCTCCATCTGATATGATCACCCTGGGTACACCAAATCTATTGAAAATGTTATTTTTCAAAAATTTGACGACCTGGTTGCCATCATTGGTTGGCAGTGCAACGGCCTCAACCCACTTGGAAACGTAATCGACAGCTACCAAGATGTAATAGTTCCCATCAGATGTCGGGAATGGTCCCATGAAGTCAATACCCCATACATCGAAAATCTTGAGAGTGAGAATTCCTTGTTGAGGCATCTCATCCCTCTTGGAGATATTCCCTAGTCTTTGGCATCTGTCGCAAGCTTTAACAAATGCTTTGCAATCCTCGTAAATGGTAGGCCAATAAAAACCGCACTCGAGCACCTTATGGGCTGTTCGAGTGGGGCCATGGTGACCTCCGTATTCCGACTCATGACATTTCTTAGCGATTTGATAAGCCTCGTGCTCAGTTACACATCGTCTAATAATAGAATCTGCACAATGCTTGAAGAGGTAAGGGTCTTCCCAGAAGTAGTTAACTACATCTCGGTTGAACCTCGCTTTGTGGCCCCTGCTTTGAAATGGTGGGGTTATTCCTCATGCTAAAAAGTTAGCAATATCGGAAAACCACGGACAAGCTTGATCATGAAGATGCAAGGCAAACAGTTGTTCATCCGGAAAATTCTCATTTACGGCTAATTCATTTTTATCATTTTCTAGTCGAGACAAATGGTCAGCAGCACCATTATCTCTGCCTTTTCTATCTTTTATTATAATGTTGAATTCTTGCAACAAAAGTACCCACCTGATTAATCGAGGTTTGGCGTCTTGTTTGCTAAACAAGTATCTTAGTGCAGAGTGATCTGTGTACACTGTGGTTTTCGTACTAATAAGATATTGTCTGAATTTATCAAACGCAAAAACCACAACATACATCTCCTTCTCCGTGGTGGTGTAGTTAATTTGGGCCTCATTCAGGGCATGACTTGCGTAATGAATCACGCAATGCTTCCCTTCCTTATGTTGCCCAAGAACTGCACCCACGGCGAGATCACTTGCATCACACATTACCTCGAAAGGCATTGACCAATCGGGTGGTTGTACTATTGGGGCAGAAATCAACATTTCTTTGAGCGTGTCAAAGGCTTGAACACACGCTTCATTTATTACAAAAGGATTTTCTTTACACAGCAAGTTAGTGAGCGGCTTGGCAATTTTAGAAAAGTCTTTAATGAATCTCCGGTAAAAACCGGCATGCCCTAAGAAACTCCTAACTGCTTTTATTGAATTAGGCAATGGTAGGTTTGAGATGACTGAGACCTTAGCCCTGTCGACTTCGATACCTGCGCGCGAGATGCGGTGACCCAACACTATTCCTTCGGTGACCATGAAATGGCACTTCTCCCAGTTCAAAACTAGGTTGGTGTCCTCACATCTTTTCAGAATCTGTGCAAGATTAGTCAAACATTCATCAAAAGTATCTCCATACACAGAGAAGTCATCCATGAAAACTTCAATGCATTTTTCGATAAATTCTGAGAAAATTGACATCATGCATCGTTGAAATGTGGCAGGCGCATTACAAAGTCCAAAAGGCATGCGCCTGTACGCAAAAGTTCCATATGGGCAAGTGAATGTGGTCTTGTCATGATCCTCGCTAGCTATTACAATCTGATTATAGCCAGAGTACCCATCCAAAAAGCAGTAGTACTCCCTTCCGGCCAACCTCTCCAGCATCTGATCAATGAATGGCAAGGGGAAATGGTCCTTCCTGGTAGCGGTATTGAGCTTCCGGTAGTCGATGCAAACTCTCCAACCGGTCACTGGACGCGTCGCCACTTCTTCTCCTTGCTCATTAGTCGTTACACAGATCCCCCCACGTTTCGGTACGACCTGCACTGGGCTAACCCATTTGCTATTAGAGATAGGATAGATGATACCAGCATCTAAGAGCTTGATAACTTCTTTCCTTACCACTTCCTGCATATGGGGGTTCAGACGCCTTTGTGGTTGCCTTGAGGGCTTGTACTCCTCTTCCATTAAAATTCTGTGCATGCAAACAGAGGGGCTTATTCCTTTTATATCAGAAATGGTCCATCCGATTGCATGTACATATTTCCTTAGAATGTCTACCAGAGCTTTTTCTTGTTCTTGTGTCAGCTTGGCTGACACAATCACCGGTAATCTTTTATGTTCAGCGAGAAAGACGTACTTAAGATGATCCGGAAGTGTTTTAAGTTCAAGCTCTGGTGGGCATTCAACGGAAGGCAGTAATTTGCGAGAAATGGATGGGAGAGAAAGATCAGATTTACCTTCAGGATCCTGTGTCAGTACAGGATCCATTTCCTCCTCAGCGGTGCTTTCTTCTTCCTCCGGGATGAACTCAACTCCATCGAATTCTTCAAGGTCCCCCGAGATAGGGTCCTCGAAGTGGACAGCGTTGCAGCTCCTTGGTTGCTCCGCACCTTCAGGCTTCAGTACCTGTTTTGAAACTTTGCTTGGCTCATCAGTCACAGAGTCTATGCTCTCATCCTCACTCCTACTGTCTATTACATCAAAAATGGAACAAGATCCCTCAGACGGGAACTTCTGCAGCTTTCCCATGTTGAAATTCAATTCTTCTTCTCCGACTCGGAGCTTGATTTGATTTGATCGCGCGTCTATAAGTGCACCACCGGTTGAGAGAAAGGGGCGGCCTAAGATCAGTGGCATCTCGTAGTCCTCCTCTATATCCAGAATAATGAAGTCGACGGGAAAGAGGGTCCCTCCCGTCTTGACAATTACGTCCTTCAGGATTCCGATTGGATGGGTAATTGATCGGTTTGCCAGCTGTAGCTTCATTGTAACCGGTTCAATTGTTCCCAAGTGAAGACGTTTCACCATGGCAAGTGGCATAACGTTGATGCTCGAACCTAGATCGCACAATCCTTTTCCAACATTAGTTTTCCCAATGTGGATCGGCAGTGTAATACATCCTGGATCTTCCTTCTTTTCCGGTAGCACTCTTTGGATAATGGCACTGCAGCTGCTGTTCAAAATCACTACTTCCTCCTGCTCAATTTTTCTCCTCCCTGAAATCATTTCTTTAAGAAATTTAGCATAGACGGGCATTTCTGAAATCATTTCGACCAATGGAATAGTGATCTCGACAGCTTTCAGTCTTTCTAAAAACTTTTTAAATTTTTCATCTTGTTCCTTATTTTTAAGACGTGCCGGGTATGGCACCCTTGGCATGTACTTATTATTGTTTGTTTTTGGTGGTAAAGAGAAGGAAGTTGTACCTTCAACCCTACCCTTTTCAGCTCCCTTTGCAGCTTCAGCCTGCGGAATAGCTGTTTCTGATTTGTCCTCGACCAGTCCAATACCATCTCCTCCTTCAATCCTTTCATTTTCTTTTTCACCCTCCAATGGATCCTTTTCCTCCTCGGCCGTCTCTTTTCCATGTCCAACAATTCCTTTTAGAGTCTTGCCTCCCCGCAATGTGATTGCTTTACACTGCGGGTTAGCTTCAGTACTGCTTGGAAGTGTTCCCTTCCCCCTGTTCTGCAGTTCCTTGGCTAATTGGGTGACTTGCGTCTCCACATTCTTGATTGATGACTGCAGTTGTTGATTTATATCCTTCTGGTTGGCTATAAACTCAGTCATCAAGTTCTCCAAACGAGATGGTGGCCTTTGGTTATATTGCTGATTCTGATCAGGTTGGGATTGGAAATTCTGGAAATTCTGGCCTTGGTTCTGATTAGGCCTCTGTTGGATTTGAGGTTGGAAATTCTGATTCTGATTTTGAAAGTTCTGCACTCTTTGCTGGACGAATCCTTGATTTTGGGGTCTGAAGTTTTGCTGTGGGTTTTGATTTGCGAACTGGTTGGGCTGGTTTGGCTGCAACAAATGCGCGTTAAGTGCATTGTTGTTGGAATAAGAGAGGTTGGGATGGCGATTTTGGTAGTTCCCGGCATAATTACAACTCTCGGTAGCTATCTGTTGACATGTATCAGTTGGATGAGGTCCCTGACACAGTCCACAGACAACTCCCGATTGCTGTGTTTGAACTTGGTCAGATGAGGTTCCTGCCTGAGAAGCGTCTATTCCCTTCCCTTTATCCTGACTCAGCTGTATCGCAGCTACCTGTTCCTGTAATTTTTCAAAATCTGTTTTCCCTTCACTTACAGCAAAGACTTTTCTAGGAGGATCCTCCTTCCTATCATCTGTGTTTAGGATGGATCTGTTGACAGACATTGTCTCAATCTTCTCCCAAGCTTGGTCCATAGGCAAGTGGAGTAAATGTCGTCCGCCAGCAGCGTCTAACATTGTTCTCCATGGATGGGTGAGTCCTCCGTAGAATTTCCTCAATTGCTCCCAGGGTGCGTACCCATGTTGGGGGCATCGCCTGATGAGGCCCAAGAATCTTTCCTTCGCATCATATAATGATTCATCTGGCTTCATTTTAAAATCTCCAATCTTCGCTCGTCCTTCCTCAATCTTTGATTCTGGAAAATACTTCAGCAAAAAGCTCCTCACCAAGTCTGCCCAAGTGCTCCTCTGATTGATAGGCAATGACTTATACCAGTCCCTGGCACCACTATACAAAGAAAATGGAAACAACATTAGCCTAATAGCATCAGGAGAGACTCCCTGATTTTTGATCGTGTCGCAGAGCTCCAGAAAGGTCTGGAGATGATCATGAGGGTCCTCATGGTTTGCACCGCAGAACTGATTGTTTTGCACCAAATTAATGAGTGCCGGTTTGAGCTCGAAATTGCGTGCAGGAAAGTGTGCTCTCCCAGGTCCATCCAGATAGGGCTCTACTATTGGTTGCATGAAGTCTGCTGCTGCTTGCTGCTGTTGTTGATTTCCTTGTTCAGCTTGGTTCTGGTACTGTTGGTGGTAGTTGGGAAATTGCTGGAAGTTATGTGGATCTTGTGGGTTGTTCTGAAACTGATCTGGATTGAAAGCTTGGTTTTGGTATTGTTGGTTTGGTATGTTTTGGTTTTGGTGAAATTGGTTTACGGGTGGTGGTGGTTGTTGGTGGAATTGCTGGTATTGTTGCTGATTGGGATTTGGTAGATTCTCCTCTTCGTTGGCACGATTAGGATGCTCTACCATTCCTCCGTCAGCTCCATTACCAGGGTTATTTGGTGGTTGGTCTATGGGTAAGATCGGGGGAATGTTCTGGTTATCTGCCATGTCTGATAAATCGCTGCTTGATGTTTCGGGTGAAGTGCGGATCCGATGCTCCTGCTCTTTCCGTCTTCTGGCTTCTGCCCTCAGTTGGCGAGCGGTCCTTTCTATTTCTAGATCGAACGGTAGCTCCGGTGATGTGTTCCTTCTCCGTTGCATAAGCAGTTGGTATCAAGCTTTTGACAGTACCTGTACAACCCCCAGGTTAGTAACGGTTCAAGAATATATACAAAAACTATCTATGAGTAAATCAGGAATGTAATTCTCCTAGTAAACGGCGCTGCATCCTCCCCGGCAACGGTGCCATGAAACTTTTGACGAGCTTCACTAACACGAGTAATTTTCTGAAATATCAAGTTTGGATTATTAAATGAAAAGAGTTATGATTTAGGGAAGGGGTTTAAGGATATATTAAGATTTCCCTTTTTATTACTCATGTGGGGGTGTTTTAATCTCAAACGGCGCTGTGGTCCTTCCCGCCATGAAACCTTTGACAAATATCACGGTGCAACCGGGATTGACCTTCAGTCTGTCACCCTGAAAGCCCCTGATATCTGCACCATGATGCTTCTCTTAATTTCATGTCGAGAAGATACCTGCCGGGGTAAATATTTCAATCTTACCAGACACCAGTGTTCAATACTTAATAAAGTATTATTTATTACAACTGCGCTGCATCCTCCCCGGCAACGGCGCCATGAAACTTTTGATGAGTTTCATTGCGCTGCCGGGGGGTTGAAGAACCGTCTAAATATAATTTCCAATTTCATGGTGCTCTTCCCACTACATGAGTATTTTCTCAAAATGTTGTCTTTTTATTTACTCGTGTCAAGAAACTGTGCTCCCGAAAGCGCACGGGTCAAAAATTGCAGTAATTTATAGTAAGTACCGGATCGTTCACTGGAGGATGTGCGATGGAAGCAGGGCCCACGTCATTTACTAAGATTTTCCACTCGGTTACTCGTTTCAAGTTTTGCAAGGGTTTCTAACAACTACTTGACATAATTTAAACCAGATCATGAAAGCAGTAAAATTATTCTACGAAGCATGGTAAAAGAAAGCAATTAAATCTATACTACGAAAGCAATATAAAATTATGCTACACTATCTAGAAAACAGGTTTAAATATGACAGAAGGGACAGGGAGGAAATAATAAAGATTGGACAAGATTCAGATGAAACACAATTAAACTTCCATTTTCATACACAGATCTTAGCTTGGGATAACCCTCTAGTTAGCTAACTCTCACGCTTCCTGCACCATGTTCCCTTTAACAGACAGGTACTTATGGTGAGAATTTACATGCTCTTAAGACAACAATTTCTAAGATACCACAGACTTATAACTCCCTTCACAGGCCTTGTGAAGTTACATTATGTATCTATGGTGGATAAGCAACACCTAACATATCATTAGTTGACATGCCAAGTACTCCTATCATTCCCCCATGTCACACCCAAAGTTTCAAATCAAGCCCCAAACCATTCCATAACCCTCAAACCTTTTAACAGATGGACAGCCCCTAATTCTTCCGAGTGACCTCTATGAAAGCATTTAAAAGGAAAGCAGTAAGAAAGCTGTAAAGAAAGCATTTAAATCTATCACTCGGAATCGTTAAAAACGTCTCTTTCCGTTAGTATAAAAGAGCCACTGGTCTTGGTGACCAGATGCAGATCAAGAACCCTCGAGATATCAATAAGCCACAGGGCTTACAACATCTGGGTAGTTATGAGATACAAACTAAATGAAACAGATCCATAAATGAACCTATTCCGGATGTACTCACTCAAGACTCAATTCTAGACTTTGGCAGAAGAAGATAGTAGTCGAAGGAATACTCAACCATAGCTTAGAAATTCACCAAGGCCTATATGTTGTTCCTCTAGTATTATTTATCACATCTCATCTACACCCAAGTGGATATTGACTTAATGCGATATCTAATATCAGATTTCCAACACACAACAATTTTGAGAAGCAAATGAATATCTGAAAATCATTCCCCAGACAGGTACTAGACTCTCAATTAAAACACAGATCCTTTCAGTCTAGATGAGACCTAATCGCTGACTCTGCTTCTAAGCTCTCAAAATCAATCCCCAGTGGAAGATGAATTAGTCATAACTGTTGAATTTATCCCTTAATCAGATCCGGATTTTATAAAGGAATTTTTGATGGAAATTTATTATGCAGCATCTGATTTATTCAAGACTTCTGTGTCCAAGGGGAAGGATCCCCAAAATAGCAATAAGACCAGAACATCTACATAATAGTATCATGCATACCAGTATATGAAAAGAAAAATAAAATACCCCAAAATATATGGTGGGGTTAGACAGAATGCGATACACAAAGGTGGATTAGCCTAAGATGAGAAGAAATTGGCTAAAAGAGTGCCAGAGATAATTGAGGTTTTCCGGACTGCAAACATCTGCTGTCCGGTTCCTAATTATCCCAGATGACTGATTTTAGACAGAAAGAATCCCAAACGACGGTGACCGCCGTCATTCAGTTTTCTTTTGTCTGTGAGTGGAAGAAGAACCCACATATTTCTTGCTGTAATATTTCTCAACTGATGTTGGTCGACATCAGTTGATACTATTGCAACTTGAATTCAGGTTGAGAAATTAAGATAAGGAAAATTAAAACTGTATCTGATTAGGAGTTGGCTGAGTGACTAATCGAAACTCTTAGTGAAGAGAACGCTCGCCGAAACTTCCACCAACCACTAATCAAACCATGCAAAATAACAGATAATAATTGACATACAGAAGACGGGTTAGTCGATATCCCTGTGAAGGGACCTTTCACCAACATTAATCTGTGCGTTTCTCGTTATCCGTTCATACATGCAATGAAAGAGAAAACATACAAGTAAGAAAATATTTTTGGTATCGTGTGGGTGTTAAGCACACAATAAGTAGACACTAATGGGCTGAAATGTGTAATGGATGGAAATCAGATGAACTGGGCCGAGGCCCAATACATCCATGCAACTTACACAAATCATGGAAGAAAAATATTTTTGGAGTTTTCAAAATAGAAGGATAGTTCAATTCGAATTATTGGGGCAATTCGAATTGAGAATGTATGAAGGATGAAGTAGTACTTTACCCAATTGATCACTGCCAGAAATTGGAACATCATCAAATTCGAATTATTGACCAATTCGAATTAATTCGAATTGGACAACTCGAATTGGCGGAGTCCTTTTCTTGCTCAAATTGACTAAGGCATTTACCTCAAGGGGACGGTGAATTCGAATTGTCCAGCAATTCGAGTTAATTCGAATTGGACAATTCGAATTGGTAAGAGATGGGAAATAAACTAAGGTATGAATGGGTGGTATGCAATACAATGTGGTTTCCCTTCCCAATTCGAATTGTTGGGCCAATTCGAATTAATTCGAATTAGAGAATTCGAATTGGTTGAAAACCACATGAGGGAACTTTTTGGGTGTGCAATTCGAATTTCTTAGGCAATTCGAGATAATTCGAATTGCCTCAATTCGAATTACACATTTTCAAACAACAACAATTTTTTTTTTGTTCTCACAAGTATGGGTTAGGTGAACACTGTGCTGTAATGATGGTTTTAGATTCACTAAATCCCTCATCTCACATCAATGTCATTTCACAGCCACCCTAGTGAGATTTTCAAGTAGGAAGCAAATACATGTCCAGTGGGTATTGGCAAGATTCAAACCCTATTTCTACAAACAAGGGATCAAAGATCAAAGAACCTAAAACATCTAGTTATTTAAGAACTGCATGAGTAAACTAAGAACACTCAAGTTATCTAAGGCAGCTAAAATACAAATCAAGGCAGGAAAAATAAGGCATAAAGATAAATACTAACAAACCTAAAAACGTCTAAAACCTAATAACACTTATTTGAAGCTCTAAGGCACAAAATCAAGCTAACAACCCACCAAACATGCATTTATTAAGTTTGAATGTCAACTAGGACATAATAAATGTAACCTAGTTGAAACAAACAAACATGCTAAGCATTTATTTATAGGGAAAGCATTAAAGAGTGCCATAACACATGAATAACACCATTTCTGGAAATTTTCTTGTATTGGCACTTTGAAAGCAAAATAAAGAACCCAAAACCATCATTAGGTTGAAGGTAGGGTTTATTCTAACTAGAAAGCATGTAAAAATATGGAAAATGGCTACTCTAAGGGTTATACAAACTGCTTCTATACTAAACTAAGATCAAAGCATGTAAAGATTACACTACTTGCAAGAAAATAAACTAAACTAAACTAACTACCTACCTAACCCTTAAGGGGTGTGGAACCTCCTGCTGTTCTTTTTGTCCCAAGCTGCTTTTTGGCCAAATTCTTTATCTCTTGATTCTGTTGTGGAAGGTCTGCTTTTATAGATAAATTTCGAAACCTTAGGCCCACCAATGTTGTGCACAGCTTTCTTTGGATGAATTGTTGAGTGAAGTTCGAATTATCTCAACCAATTCGAATTAATTCGAATTGTGAGATCTCTTCCTTAAGCTGGAGTTGTAGCCTTCAGTAGTCAATTCGAATTGTTGTGAAGAATTCGAATTGGTCTTTTCTCGAACTAGATGAGGGTTTCTGCTTGGCCTCCTTGCACCTATGGCAATTCGAATTGTTTGTGCTAATTCGAATTAATTCGAACTAGACAATTCGAATTGCATCTTCCTCTTGTCTTTGGGTTTCTTCTTTCTTCCTTCCCTAATTCGAATTAATTCGAATTTGAACAATTCGAATTAGGCTTCTGCATTCCTTCCAAAACTTAACCATTTCTTTGCTCTCTTTAGCAATTCGAATTTGTTGTGCAATTCGAATTAATTCGAATTGCACACAATTCGAATTGTGCTTCAACCAAATTTCAGTTGTGGGCTTTTCAATTTTTTTCCCATCTTTTTGGATTTTTGTGGGCTATATTATTCTTTTGCCCATCTTTTCATTCCTTTTTCTTTTCTTTTTCCTTTTTTCATGTTTTTGGATTTTTCTAACACAAATACAATTTAAAATTGCATATTTTGTGTCTTTTTGTTACCGGCTCGATGTTTTTACAAACTAGCATTAATATGTCAATTTCAACTGCTCTCTTATTACAATAAGATGGAAACACGATCAAAATGTCCGTCTCAAACACGGAAATGGATTGAAAATAATGGTCAATTTTGGCCATTATCACCATGGATGAGAAAGTTCATCAATCAATGCAATTTTCTTTCAACCTACATCGACATGGCTGTTTGTTGATAATTTAGTTGTGTAATTAAAAAGATTTTGCTACAACTCATTAAATTTGTCATTTGAAGCCTCTTTTTAGTACTATTATTTTGTAATACCCGAGAATTTTCCAACATAAAATAAAACAATAATTAATTAAATAAACAATAAATAAAATAAATACAATAAATAAATAAATCCAGCAAATAAATAAATAAATAAAGATAAGGAAATGAGAAATGAAATTTAACTTAAAAAGGAATTAAAGGAATTTAATAAAAAGAATTAATTGAATAAATTGCACACCGAAACCCGACACCAATGAACTCGAGAACTCGAGTCCAAACATAAATTATACGGGGTTTCTATTTTCGTAAACCCGAAGATACCCCGGGAATCAGAATCCGGGAGCATAGGGGGATAGAAGTCCGAAAGAGAGGAGGAAAGGCACGACGGATCGCACGACCCGCCCGGACCGAAGTCCAGGCGAGTGTCGCGCGGTGGCCGCGCGGTCAAAGGGGAGAAGGCGCGCCACAACCGCGCCGCTTGACAGATTCGCCGGTTGCGAGATTCACTCGCCCGAATCCGGATTTTCCGACTTCGGTTGAACATTTTTCGGCTCAAGACTCTTAGAGGCAGACCTTGGACGTCCCTAGGTCATGTTTGCCTATAAATAACACCTTTTGAAAGCCCCGAACACTTTTCAAAACCCTACGATACTCTCTATACACAAAACCCTAATTCCGGAGTCGTCGGAGGCACGAAACCAAGGCGAGGACTGTTTGGACGAAAATTTGAAAATCTCCAGCGTCGTGAACGTAGAACCCGACGAGCGGAGAGGATAAACGGTGGACTGGAAGCCACGCCTTCGAAATAGACGATCCCGGACATCTACGAATCTGTAAGTTAACGCTTACATGGTTTTGGGAGTAATTAAAACACGTAAAACTAAAAGCTTCATCAAATCTTTCATAAATATGTCAAACATCTTCAACGGAAAAATTTGACATATTTATGAAAGATTTTTCACCCGCGCTTCGCGCACGGGTATTAATTTTTTTTAATACAATCTTATTAACTCAATTAATTTAAAATTATATATTATTATTTTAGTATATTTATGAAAACAAAATTTTTAATAAAATATAATTTCTATTTTTTTCAAAATGACAGAAGATTTTTTCTCATAATACATATACCAAGTATTATTCAATTATATCCGGTTTCACAAAAAAAAGTATAATTCAATTTGTTATGTAAATAAAATATAAATAGAAATTAATCCATAATTACCACCCCTATATACTATTACAAATATTATATGTATAATTAAATTGATTAAGTATATTATAATTTTCGTCTTTCTAACTCACTTCACCCATAAAAATATGTTTGTTGGTAAACATTGACACCTATGTATCGGCAAATGTGTGTAGCAGCTCAAGCCACACAAATTATGAAGTGGATAAAGAGAGGGGGGATAGGGGTCGGGTGGGAATCGAATCCCCAACCTATGGTTGGAAGGTAAGGGAGCTGACCACAGGGTCAAATCTCATTCCCACCCATAAAAATATGTTGATTTATATATTATATTTATATAAAAAGGAACACAGGTAGTATTAATAATTATATAGTAGATTAATTACTAATAAATATATGTAAAAGATAAATTATCATGATATTAATTTTTATGTACATAAAATAATATATTAATTTTTTTTACTGATGAAATACTATTTTTTTAAAAATGTTATGTAGTGTTTATTTTATGTATATTATGTATAATATGCTCGAATTTTAATATAATTAATATTATATTTCAAAATATAAATTATTTAAATAAAGAATTTATAATATATTGATTTAATTAAATTCGTAATAAATATCAAATATATTATAATCTATTTTTAATTCATATCTTTTTAAAATATATAGAAAGATTTTCTTATACAAATAAATAGATTTATTATCTAATATAATATATTATTTAACTAAATTCATTATAAATATCAAATATATTATTATATATTTTTAAAATATATGAAAAGATTTTTTTAAGATTTTCTTATACTAATAAATAGATTTATTACTTAAATATAAGATTTAAAATATTGATGACTTGCCAAGTAGGATGATTCAGCGCTGACGTGTAATTAATTTGGATGACTGTACGTTTCTGGATGATTAATCAGCGTTTACGTGGAAACCTAAGGCATAATTACTGTATAATCCATAAAATTAAAAAGGATGAAACATACTCCCTCCGTCCCACTCCAAGTGTCTTGTTACTGTTGGGCACGGGAATTAAGGTAGAGTTGGTTTGTGAGTATATGGTGGGGTCCACATAGTTGTTGGTGGGGACAATTATTTCTATTTATAGAAAGAAGATATTTGTAATGGGACATTCAAAAATAGTAAGTAGGATATTTGAAATGGGACGGATGGAGTATTTAATAAGGGCAATACAGTTTGCACATGCCAAAAAGTATTCAGAATTTATTATATAGATTACGATGCATAATTTTAACATTCATATGCAAAATATTGGGATAGGATGATTATATGATGTTTTAAAAATATTATCATTAAAGTAATACCCTACATCATCATCATAAACATTACAAAATCATCAATATCACATGTCACCTACGCCATCACAAACTCACTCCGACTAATACATTATGTAAATGAAGAAGAATCTAGACAAAAATCGATTTCGTAAACAATACAATGAATCTTAAATTTAACAATTGTCTAATTGGTGTGGGACCCACACATATCCAAGCTGGTCAAATAATCAAATCCAAGGCCACTCATTAATCAGTTCGGTTAGGGGGAAAATACACATTATTCAGCCCCGACTGAATGTGATGGGATGCCGTGTTTGCGGTGCTAGTCAAGTACTATGTTCCAAAGTTGCCATAATAATACAGAGGGAAAATGAGGGAAGAGTAAATACACTTTCTATGTTTTGAAACGTCAATTATGGAATGACAGAGACCTTCCAATTAAGTTGCAAATTACCATTCATAATTGACAGAACCCTAACACACACCACCACCACATACAATCACACCCTAGCGGCCTCTCAAATCCGATGTTATCACACCATCACAACCAATCACGCATTCCATTAACAAGACATCACCGTATTGATGTTCGACCTCAATGTAAATCCTATTGATGACAATGATACACTCACTGAAGATGATAGTCTGAATGTGGTAGGGTATGAGTTGGAACACAATGCTGACCACGATGCTGCGCTAGCGTCCGACGCGAATCAACGAGAAGATATCCCTCCTGCAACCACCGATACCAGCGGTATGGGGATTAAGAAACCCGCTACCGATAGCTTATAAAGGGGCTTGTTCAAAGATAACCCCTACAACTCCATTAGTTTTAGCACATTTGGAAAACAATCAAACTTAGTGAATGTAGTCAGTATAGTGCTCAATATTTTTAATTCTATGTTTTTTGCTAGTGGAATTAATCATTACCTTATATCCACTTCAAATTGAGTACTATATTATAATGAAATAATACTTTGTTGCAATTCTCACACAATCGTATATTGTGTGCTAAGTATAATAATCTTGTGGTTGTTTTGTGCGTGTGAAAAATAATTAAGCGGCATATTTGTGCAACTTGAAAAATATTCATGGGAGAATCGAGCATGAGAAGAAAAAGAAGCGCACGGTAGCACACTTACTAGCTTTAGTTATCACACACTTGATGAATAACCATCATACTTTACTGCGGTATCCATCACACACCAACCAATCCAGTTTCAATGTGTAGACTCATGTGTTTTGCGTATATTATTTTGCCCTACACTATTTAGAGTTAAAAAACACAGCTATGAGATCTTTTTTAGATGGAGATATATGTGTGCCGAAACTATTAAAGCATTTCACATAATTTCACTATGCTTATGTATGATATATGTGGCAGTTTACATTTTTTCTCTCTCTTTTATAATAATATTGCTAATTGGTTATGTATGATATATTTGCTGGGTTTATATGGTATGTGTGCTTGTTTTATATTATACATGTGATAGTTTTATTTAACTCAATGATATGATTTTATTTGATTTGTGAGTTTTTTGTTGATATATATATGCTGAACAATATTCATATGTGATGTGTTCATATAATGTATGTGCTTATTTTATATTGTATATGTGATGGTTTTATTTAAATGAATGAGCTTATTTTGTTTAATGTGTGAGATTTATGTTGATAAATGTGTTATTTTTTAATCATATATGTGTTGGTTTCTTATGATATATCCGCTGGTATTAGCCACTTTTATTCAAACATGCATTCACTTTGGTTTGAACATCCGCAAACAAAAAAAATCCAAAAAAATTGAATACTAAACAATTAACTCAAATTATCCAACATTCCACAATCATCATTCAATTAAATAAATATCTTTACCAAAAAAAGAATTAAATAAATATCAAATCTTCCATATTTCTCCGAATACAATATATAATCCCCAAATCTATTAGAAAAATATCTCAACACTCAATAATTCAACAAAACACCAATTACTAGTTCCCATCATCAATTTAAAATAAAATAAGTAAATTCTAATAAGCAAGAAGAAGAATGAATCAATATCAGCTACAGAGCTTGCGGTTTTGCTCGTGGGAGTGAACATCAATGACGAGGATGATTTTGACACAAATAGGCTGTAGATTATGCAAAAAAGGGGTTAAAGTTAGGCCTGTAACTGAAAGCACATCATTTTCTAAATAATAATAATAATAATAATAATAATAATAATGCATACTCTCTAATTTTTGAATATCAATGGCGTGGTCGCCGGATCGAACGGACTGATAATTCCTATCATTCCGAATGGACCGGTATCCAGACAACGGATCAAACGATTCACTAATTCCGTTTATCGTTTTCTATTGCAGGAAACAGATAAAACTGAACCCAAATGAGCTGAAAAGATGCTGCTGCTGATCCAGCTTGAAGAACACCGGAAGGAGCCAGGACCCATCACTCTGGGTCCCACCTCCTCGGGCTGAAACTGGAAGCAGAATGACCTCAAGATGCAAATACAGATCAAATTAGTATGAAGAGGTCAAAAAGGAGGGCCCCACGGTCACTGCCGCCGCCGTCACCGTCGCCGAAAGTTCGCCGGAGCTCCGGTGAGGTTGCCGGAATCTGGTCGGAAGTTCGCCGGAAAAGTCGCCGGTCAACGGAGGTCAACGTCGGAACAGTAAAGTGGACCCCAGCAGAAACAGTTCTAGAAATTCTTCAAGGTAGAGAACTACGACGCTAAACAAGGGTACGACGCTAGCCAGGTTCACGACGTAAAGGAGAGACTCACGTTGTACCCCCTACGACGCTAGCCGTGAACACAACGTTACCCGAGGATAGCGTCGTACTTCAGTCTCACGTCGTACTCCAGGACCACCAACCGCTACGATGCCAGACCTACTTACGACGCAAGACAATGATCACATCATACTTAGGATAGCGTCGTCAGTATCAGTTTTTGTGTATTTTCATTTCCTGTTTGTTGAGAACATTAGTAGGGTTGTTTAATCCTTTGTTTAGTCTTGTTTAATGGTTTCCCTATATATATGGAAACCTTAGGATTTGTAAGACACTTTGAATCATTTTGAAATTAAACTTCTTTGTTCAAAGTCATTTTTCTCTCCTGAGAGCAACACTTGCTCTCTGCAATATTGTGATTCCTTCCCTTGTGGAACCTCACACCTTTGAAGCTTCAAACCACTTCAATGGATTCATGGATGATGCACTTGGAGGGGGTCTAGTCGGGTTGGTTGAGTCCAATCCTTCGAGTGAGTCCGGGTCTCCTTCATCCTAGGTTTGGTTATCCTTTATTTTTGTGTTGTTGTTCATTTTCATCATCTTCTTCCTCTCGGCCTCACCATCACTTTTATTCAAAAATCTATGTATTGCAATATTGTTCAAGAATTGCAATATTGTACAAGAAAAGATCATTTGGGCTACGGCAGTAAAATTAAATATTTGGTATCAGAGCCAAGCAAAGATTCAATAGATCTTCTTTTCATATCCACAAAACCCATAAAAATTTCAAAATCTCAAAAACTTGTATTCTGCCTTCTGTATCCGTTTTTCTCTGTTACGAATTTTGCAATTCTGAGTTCATATTCGGTTTCATTGGGTTGTTTACACTCAAAAATATATAAAGATCGAAAAATTTGGCCAAGGGAATCATTTAATATGATTTTTTGAAGTTTTGGACAAAATTTTCACCCAAAAATAGTGCCATCCATTGTTCATCCCTTGTTTATCCATTTTCACATACTCCACCACTCACCATTTGGAAGCATATTCTATTTGGTAACTTATATCATCCATTCCTAAAGGGTTATAATGCCCAAATTTTTCCAAAATCTTCTCCAAAACCCCATTGAAAAACCCTAAAAAGAAAGCCACTGTTTACTGTTCATGCCCCATCCGTTTTTCTGTGTTGATAATTTTTGGAATCTAAGTTTATATTTGGATTTCTTGAATTTTTTACATAGAGATTCATATAAATTTAATCAAATTTGGCCAAGGGAATCATTTGTTATGCATTTTTGAAGTTTTGGCCATTTTTAAACCCTACATTGTGTTCATCCGTTTCTCAAATCCAATGCTTGTATGGTTATAATGGAACATATTATTGGTTTAAGTGTTAATTGGACATAATAGTGTCAAATTCCGAGAGTGTTGTGTGCCAAGAGTGTTGGGATTTAAATTTGGGATTTGGAACGTTCATGAGTTCATAGTGTTCTTCATGTTCTTGAAGAACTTCATCCAATCTTCAAAGGTGTTCTTGGTGTATGCTTTTTGATTCAATTGAGTTTTGAGAAGGGTGTTATAGGAAATTCCAAAGAGACAAAAGCTTACACTAGTACAAACCAATTAATTGTTGAGAAGGACACGGTTTACTTGGGACCAATTTTGCAAGGCATTGTGAAGGTCTTAAAGAGAAGGCAAGCCAACAAAATCAACAATATTGAAAAGGACAAGTACGAAAAGGCTTGAGCATTTAAAACCCAATTTTGTTTTCCAATTTGGGTGTGCACAAAAGACAATTTTAATTGTGCATAGCCTTATTTGGAAGAGAAAAGAGATCAAATGGGCATGTCTCGACAGTACTAGAAGCCTAGAGTCAAACTTTCAAGAAAATGCTCTCTAGTCACCCAGCCAACATCCCGGATGTTCCACCGGATGTACCACCGGATATTCCTAAGGTCTCCTTTCGAGACATGGTACTAGCTGGTAAAGCAGCTGTCCCTTCCCCCCTCCAGAAAGATCAAAACTATGATGATTTGGTTACCTTGGATTACATTGATGGGGACCGGCTTAAACCGAGGATCACCCTAGCGCCTGAACTGAAGAAAAGAATGTGCAAGCCTTGGGAGGATGCGTTGATCATCTCCTTACTGGGAAAGAGGATCGGCTACAAGGCATTACTGGACAGATTGGTGAAGCTATGGAAGGCTGAAGGCAGGATGGAGATGATGGACATGGATCAAGGTTTTTACCTTGTCAAATTTGATAGAGAGGAGGACAGGACGAGAATCATAAATGGCGGGCCTTGGATGGTGTACGACAGCTATCTAACAATCACCCCCTGGAGACCTAACTTCTCCGCAGCTAGGGAAACTCCATGCTCAACCTTGGTGTGGGCAAGGTTCCCCGGGTTATGCTTTGAAATGTATGATGAAGTGCTTATCTCGAAGATGGCGTCAGCCATAGGCAAATTAGTGAGGGTGGATGACAATACGAAACACATTAACAGGGGTCGATACGCTCGTGTTTGTGTGGAGATTGACCTCCGATTACCCCTAGTTTCCAGCATTCTTGTGGGGGACTATTGGCAAAAGGTGTCTTATGAGGGGCTACACCTCCTACGTACAAAGTGCCATAGATATGGCCATGGCAGCAACTCCTGCTCTAACCCGCCGGTGAAGGGAGACTCTAGCTCGCCGAAAAATGTTGGGGTGGAAAACAACAAAACAGGGATGGAAACAGGCAAACTGTGCAGGGAGGAACCTCAGGTTGACTTTGCTAAAAATATTGGAAGAGACAAATTGACAGACCTGGGCAAAAAGGCCACTCCTGACGGTATTACCATTTTGAATGGGAAGGATACCGACCATGTTATGGGAGAGGGATCAGAGGGATACACCATTCGGGAAAGAGCCGGCACAAACTCTGGGAAGAAGCCGCCTCTAGGTGAACTTGTGAACTCCAATATTGTACCCGAGCAACCTCAAGGTGGGGAATGGATAAAGGTTATCCGAAGAAAATCGAATGGGCCTAAATCAGCTAAAGGAAAAGAAAACAGGCCTCAATCAGCCATCTTTGGCTCGGCCCAACCAAAAGGGGCCCAACATAAACCTGCACAGTTCTCTTTTGGTAAGAACCAAAACACTAACAGACCTGTGAGAGGCCCAATTGTGCGGACTAAATCTGGAAAGAAAGGAGCAGTTGGCACTAGTGGAAATTCGATTGTGAGCTACAACAAGGGGCAGGCGACACATATGGGGAAATGGAAGGAGGTGGAGGTCAATGCTTTTGTGGAAGGAGAGAGCAAGGGGAAGAGGCCGCGTCATGAAGAGGCCTTGGCACTGGTATTGGTAGAGAACAGTCCTTCAACCAAAGCTGCGGGCAATCAATTTATTGGGGAATAAGGGACGGTCAGCAAGCAGGGAAGAATTTACGAGGAAGGAAATCACAACTCGGACCCAGGAGAGGATAATGAGGCTATGGAGACGGCTGATGAATCAACTGGGACGAAAGACAATGAAACAGGAGAGTCAGAGACTGATTATTCATCAGAGGATGAGGACGAGGATTCGGCCATGGAAGAAGGAGTCGGGAAACTTCCAGGCACCTATTCTGAGGAGGCATAATGAGGTAATTTGCTATACTATCCCACAAACATCATTGTTTTTATGGATTACAAACAATTTAAATGTTTATCTTGGAATGTGGGTGGTATGGTGGGAGGGCATACGAGACGTATGCTCAAAGATATTATTTGTAGACATTCTCCGGATATGTTATGCATTTATGAGCCGCAATCGGCGTTCGATGGATCTAGAGCATTTATGCTTCAGCTGGGGTTTGAACCGATCAGCATTCAGGAGGCGAGAGGGAAGGCAGGCGGAGTCTGGGTGCTTGCTAAGAAATATATACAGGCTCAGATCCAGAATGTTGATTACAGAGAGAGATTGATTACTATTAAACTTTGCAATGGGGATACATCGTGGTTTCTCACTGCGATTTATGCCGCTCCTAATTACAAGGATCGCAAGGAGAATTGGCAGGAGCTGGCGGCATTGGGGAGAAGTATAGAAGGGGCTTGGGTGATAGTTGGTGATTTCAATCAAATACTAGCCTCTTCAGAAGTTAAAGGGGGCCTGTTTAATTCTATTAAGATGGAGGAACTGAGAGGCATTCTTGATGACTGTGGTTTAAGCACCTTAAACACACAGGGAGGATGCTACACATGGTCAAGGCCTAGAGGGAACTTCGGGAGGATTTATAAGAGGCTTGACAGAGGACTTAGCAACATGGAATGGATTCATAGCTTCCCATGTGGTTTTGTTCAGGTGTTGCAAGCAGTTGGTTCGGACCATTGCCCCTTGTTACTTTCATGCGGCTCTCCACCCCCCAGGAATGAGAGGAAAATCTTTAGATGGGAGGCGGCATGGGCAGAGGGCAAGGACTACACTGCCGTGGTGGAATCGAGTTGGCAGGACAATGGAGCTTCTATGTCCACTAAATTGCAAGCAGTCCAGCATGCCTCGGAGAACTTTTCCAAAAACTTTGGAGGAAATTTCAAATGGAGGAAGTTCAAACTCCTCAAACGGCTGGATGGATTGGCCAAGGCTCTTGAGAGGGTGGACTCAGTCAGGCTTCTTCTGCTGGAAGAGGAACTAAAGCAGGAATTGGATATGGTCCTTAAACAAGAAGAAGTATATTGGTACCAAAGAGCTAGGGACAAATGGGTGCGATTGGGGGATAGGAACACCGCCTACTTCCATGCTCGGGCCAAAACCAAGGGACATCGTAACCAAATCCACGGGCTATTTGTTAAAGATGGGGAATGGTCAGAGGATGACGACACTTTAAGTGAGCATGTTAGAAGGTTCTACAAAGAATTATATGCGAGCCCCACATTACATGTTACGGATCGCACTGCCCACATTGAACCTGAACATATCCCCCCTGTACTCCCGCGCGTTTCAAAGGATTGTGTTGATTTTATGGCCAGGGACATATCTACAGAGGAGGTGAGGAAAGTGGTGATGAGTTTAAATGGCTTTTCGGCCCCGGGGCCGGATGGCTTTCCCGGCCTCTTCTTCAAGACTTTTTGGCCTGTGGTTGGAGACTACATCTCTCAATTTATTAAGGAAGTCTTCCGGACATGTAGATTTGATCCTGAGCTAGCTCGGGCACACATTTGTCTCATCCCCAAAATGATAGTGCCGACCAGAATTAGTGAGTTCAGGCCAATAACGCTTTGTAATGTGATTTATAAAGTTCTTACTAAGACTTTGGTGGAAAGGATACGACCCATGCTGCAAGACATTATTTCTTCACATCAAGCCGCCTTCCTTCCGGGAAGAGGGACGGTGGATAATGCAGTCACCCTGCACGAGATCATGAACCAACTTTCTACAGGCCCGAATAAGGTGAAAGCAGTGGTTTTGAAGATCGATGTGGCTAAGGCCTATGATAACGTACAATGGGACTTCCTTGAGATGTGTCTACAGGAATTGGGGATACCAATGGTGATGAGCCAGCTTATCATGTATTGCGTCACCTCCCCTAGGTATTCGGTGTTATGGAAGGGTAGAGCATTGAAGGAGATTAAACCGGGTAAAGGGTTGAGGCAAGGGGACCCGATCTCTCCCTACATCTTCCTAATTATTATGGAGAAGCTTTCCTTACTTATCCGGCAGCAGGTTGGCAGGGGAGTTTGGAAACCGATCAGACTAATTCGTTCAGGTTTGGGGATTTCTCATTTGTTATTCGCGGACGACTTAATCTTGGGGGCTGAAGCGGACAGAGAGAGCATCCGAGCCATTAACCATACTCTAAACAGTTTTGCAGCGGCTTCCGGTCTCAATTTAAACCCTCTCAAATCCTCCACTTTCATTTCCAAGGTTGTGCCGGATGGTGAGAGGAGATGGATGTAGGAATTCCTCAAACAGTATTAGCCACTTTTATTCAAACATGCATTCACTTTGGTTTGAACATCCACAAACAAAAAAGAATCCAAACAAATTGAATACTAAACAATTAACTCAAATTATCCAACATTCCACAATCATCATTCAATTAAATAAATATCTTTACCAAAAAAAAATTAAATAAATATCAAATCTTCCATATTTCTCCGAATACAATATATAATCCCCAAATCTATTAGAAAAATATCTCAACACTCAATAATTCAACAAAACACCAATTACTAGTTCCCATCATCAATTTAAAATAAAATAAGTAAATTCTAATCAGCAAGAAGAAGAATGAATCAATATCAGCTACAGAGCTTGCGGTTTTGCTCGTGGGAGTGAACATCGATGACGAGGATGATTTTGACACAAATAGGCTGTAGATTATGCAAAAAAGGGGTTAAAGTTAGGCCTGTAACTGAAAGCACATCATTTTCTAAATAATAATAATAATAATAATAATAATAATAATAATAATAATAATAATAATAATAATAATAATAATGCATACTCTCTAATTTTTGAATATCAATGGCGTGGTCGCCGGATCGAACGGACTGATAATTCCTATCATTCCAAATGGACCGATATCCAGACAACGGATCAAACGATTCACTAATTCCATTTATCGTTTTCTATTGCAGGAAACAGATAAAACTGAACCCAAATGAGCTGAAAAGATGCTGCTGCTGATCCAGCTTGAAGAACACCGGAAGGAGCCAGGACCCATCACTCTGGGTCCCACCTCCTCGGGCTGAAACTGGAAGCAGAATGACCTCAAGATGCAAATATAGATCAAATTAGTATGAAGAGGTCAAAAAGGAGGGCCCCACGGTCACTGTCGCCGCCGTCACCGTCGCCGAAAGTTCGCCGGAGCTCTGGTGAGGTTGCCGGAATCTGGTCGGAAGTTCGCCGGAAAAGTCGCCGGTCAACGGAGGTCAACGTCGGAACAGTAAAGTGGACCCCAGCAGAAACAGTTCTAGAAATTCTTCAAGGTAGAGAACTACGACGCTAAACAAGGGTACGACGCTAGCCAGGTTCACGACGTAAAGGAGAGACTCACGTTGTACCCCCTACGACGCTAGCCGTGAACACAACGTTAGCCGAGGATAGCGTCGTACTTCAGTCTCACGTCGTACTCCAGGACCACCAACCGCTACGATGCCAGACCTACTTACGACGCAAGACAAGGATCACATCATACTTAGGATAGCGTCGTCAGTATCAGTTTTTGTGTATTTTCATTTCCTGTTTGTTGAGAACATTAGTAGGGTTGTTTAATCCTTTGTTTAGTCTTGTTTAATGGTTTCCCTATATATATGGAAACCCTAGGATTTGTAAGAGACTTTGAATCATTTTGAAATTAAACTTCTTTGTTCAAAGTCATTTTTCTCTCCTGAGAGCAACACTTGCTCTCGGCAATATTGTGATTCCTTCCCTTGTGGAACCTCACACCTTTGAAGCTTCAAACCACTTCAATGGATTCATGGATGATGCACTTGGAGGGGGTCTAGTCGGGTTGGTTGAGTCCAATCCTTCGAGTGAGTCCGGGTCTCCTTCATCCTAGGTTTGGTTATCCTTTATTTTTGTGTTGTTGTTCATTTTCATCATCTTCTTCCTCTCGGCCTCACCATCACTTTTATTCAAAAATCTATGTATTGCAATATTGTTCAAGAAAAGATCATTTGGGCTACGGCAGTAAAATTAAATATTTGGTATCAGAGCCAAGCAAAGATTCAATAGATCTTCTTTTCATATCCACAAAACCCATAAAAATTTCAAAATCTCAAAAACTTGTATTCTGCCTTCTGTATCCATTTTTCTCTGTTACGAATTTTGCAATTCTGAGTTCATATTCGGTTTCATTGGGTTTTTTACACTCAAAAATATATAAAGATCGAAAAATTTGGCCAAGGGAATCATTTAATATGATTTTTTGAAGTTTTGGACAAAATTTTCACCCAAAAATAGTGCCATCCATTGTTCATCCCTTGTTTATCCATTTTCACATACTCCACCACTCACCATTTGGAAGCATATTCTATTTGGTAACTTATATCATCCATTCCTAAGGGGTTATAATGCCCAAATTTTTCCAAAATCTTCTCCTCCAAAACCCCATTGAAAAACCCTAAAAAGAAAGCCACTGTTTACTGTTCATGCCCCATCCGTTTTTCTGTGTTGATAATTTTTGGAATCTAAGTTTATATTTGGATTTCTTGAATTTTTTACATAGAGATTCATATAAAGTTAATCAAATTTGGCCAAGGGAATCATTTGTTATGCATTTTTGAAGTTTTGGCCATTTTTAAACCCTACATTGTGTTCATCCGTTTCATTTTCTCAAATCCAATGCTTGTATGGTTATAATGGAACATATTATTGGTTTAAGTGTTAATTGGACATAATAGTGTCAAATTCCGAGAGTGTTGTGTGCCAAGAGTGTTGGGATTTAAATTTGGGATTTGGAACGTTCATGAGTTCATAGTGTTCTTCATGTTCTTGAAGAACATCATCCAATCTTCAAAGGTGTTCTTGGTGTATGCTTTTTGATTCAATTGAGTTTTGAGAAGGGTGTTATAGGAAATTCCAAAGAGACAAAAGCTTACACTAGTACAAACCAATTAATTGTTGAGAAGGACACGGTTTACTTGGGACCAATTTTGCAAGGCATTGTGAAGGTCTTAAAGAGAAGGCAAGCCAACAAAATCAACAATATTGAAAAGGACAAGTACGAAAAGGCTTGAGCATTTAAAACCCAATTTTGTTTTCCAATTTGGTGTGTGCACAAAAGACAATTTTAATTGTGCATAGCCTTATTTGGAAGAGAAAAGAGATCAAATGGGCATGTCTCGACAGTACTAGAAGCCTAGAGTCAAACTTTCAAGAAAATGCTCTCTAGTCACCCAGCCAACATCCCGGATGTTCCACCGGATGTACCACCGGATATTCCTAAGGTCTCCTTTCGAGACATGGTACTAGCTGGTAAAGCAGCTGTCCCTTCCCCCCTCCAGAAAGATCAAAACTATGATGATTTGGTTACCTTGGATTACATTGATGGGGACCGGCTTAAACCGAGGATCACCCTAGCGCCTGAACTGAAGAAAAGAATGTGCAAGCCTTGGGAGGATGCATTGATCATCTCCTTACTGGGAAAGAGGATCGGCTACAAGGCATTACTGGACAGATTGGTGAAGCTATGGAAGGCTGAAGGCAGGATGGAGATGATGGACATGGATCAAGGTTTTTACCTTGTCAAATTTGATAGAGAGGAGGACAGGACGAGAATCATAAATGGCGGGCCTTGGATGGTGTACGACAGCTATCTAACAATCACCCCCTGGAGACCTAACTTCTCCGCAGCTAGGGAAACTCCATGCTCAACCTTGGTGTGGGCAAGGTTCCCCGGGTTATGCTTTGAAATGTATGATGAAGTGCTTATCTCGAAGATGGCGTCAGCAATAGGCAAATTAGAGAGGGTGGATGACACTACGAAACACATTAACAGGGGTCGATACGCTCGTGTTTGTGTGGAGATTGACCTCCGATTACCCCTAGTTTCCAGCATTCTTGTGGGAGACTATTGGCAAAAGGTGTCTTATGAGGGGCTACACCTCCTATGTACAAAGTGCCATAGATATGGCCATGGCAGCAACTCCTGCTCTAACCCGCCGGTGAAGGGAGACTCTAGCTCGCCGGAAAATGTTGGGTGGAAAACAACAAAACAGGGATGGAAACAGGCAAACTGTGCTGGGAGGAACCTCAGGTTGACTTTGCTAAAAATATTGGAAGAGACAAATTGACAGACCTGGGCAAAAAGGCCACTCCTGACGGTATTACCATTTTGAATGGGAAGGATACTGACCATGTTATGGGAGAGGGATCAGAGGGATACACCATTCGGGAAAGAGCCGGCACAAACTCTGGGGAGAAGCCGCCTCTAGGTGAACTTGTGAACTCCAATATTGTACCCGAGCAACCTCAAGGTGGGGAATGGATAAAGGTTATCCGAAGAAAATCGAATGGGCCTAAATCAGCTAAAGGAAAAGAAAACAGGCCTCAATCAGCCATCTTTGGCTCGGCCCAAGCAAAAGGGGCCCAACATAAACCTGCACAGTTCTCTTTTGGTAAGAACCAAAACACTAACAGGCCTGTGAGAGGCCCAATTGTGCGGACTAAATCTGGAAAGAAAGGAGCAGTTGGCACTAGTGGAAATTCGATTGTGAGCTACAACAAGGGGCAGGCGACACATATGGGGAAATGGAAGGAGGTGGAGGTCAATGCTCTTGTGGAAGGAGAGAGCAAGGGGAAGAGGCCGCGTCATGAAGAGGCCTTGGCACTGGTATTGGTAGAGAACAGTCCTTCAACCAAAGCTGCGGGCAATCAATTTATTGGGGAAGAAGGGACGGTCAGCAAGCAGGGAAGAATTTACGAGGAAGGAAATCACAACTCGGACCCAGGAGAGGATAATGAGGCTATGGAGACGGCTGATGAATCAACTGGGACGAAAGACAATGAAACAGGAGAGTCAGAGACTGATTATTCATCAGAGGATGAGGACGAGGATTCGGCCATGGAAGAAGGAGTCGGGAAACTTCCAGGCACCTATTCTGAGGAGGCATAGCGAGGTAATTTGCTATACTATCCCACAAACATCATTGTTTTTATGGATTACAAACAATTTAAATGTTTATCGTGGAATGTGTGTGGTATGGTGGGAGGGCATACGAGACGTATGCTCAAAGATATTATTTGTAGACATTCTCCGGATATGTTATGCATTTATGAGCCGCAATCGGCGTTCGATGGATCTAGAGCATTTATGCTTCAGCTGGGGTTTGAACCGATCAGCATTCAGGAGGCGAGAGGGAAGGCGGGCGGAGTCTGGGTGCTTGCTAAGAAATATATACAGGCTCAGATCCAGAATGTTGATTACAGAGAGAGATTGATTACTATTAAACTTTGCAATGGGGATACATCGTGGTTTCTCACTGCGATTTATGCCGCTCCTAATTACAAGGATCGCAAGGAGAATTGGCAGGAGCTGGCGGCATTGGGGAGAAGTATAGAAGGGGCTTGGGTGATAGTTGGTGATTTCAATCAAATACTAGCCTCTTCAGAAGTTAAAGGGGGCCTGTTTAATTCTATTAAGATGGAGGAACTGAGAGGCATTCTTGATGACTGTGGTTTAAGCACGTTAAACACACAGGGAGGATGCTACACATGGTCAAGGCCTAGAGGGAACTTCGGGAGGATTTATAAAAGGCTTGACAGAGGACTTAGCAACATGGAATGGATTCATAGCTTCCCATGTGGTTTTGTTCAGGTGTTGCAAGCAGTTGGTTCGGACCATTGCCCCTTGTTACTTTCATGCGGCTCTCCACCCCCCAGGAATGAGAGGAAAATCTTTAGATGGGAGGCGGCATGGGCAGAGGGCAAGGACTACACTGCCGTGGTGGAATCGAGTTGGCAGGACAATGGAGCTTCTATGTCCACTAAATTGCAAGCAGTCCAGCATGCCTCGGAGAACTTTTCCAAAAACTTTGGAGGAAATTTCAAATGGAGGAAGTTCAAACTCCTCAAACGGCTGGATGGATTGGCCAAGGCTCTTGAGAGGGTGGACTCAGTCAGGCTTCTTCTGCTGGAAGATGAACTAAGTAGGAATTGGATATGGTCCTTAAACAAGAAGAAGTATATTGGTACCAAAGAGCTAGGGACAAATGGGTGCGATTGGGGGATAGGAACACCGCCTACTTCCATGCTCGGGCCAAAACCAAGGGACATCGTAACCAAATCCACGGGCTATTTGTTAAAGATGGGGAATGGTCAGAGGATGACGACACTTTAAGTGAGCATGTTAGAAGGTTCTACAAAGAATTATATGCGAGCCCCACATTACATGTTACGGATCGCATTGCCCACATTGAACCTGAACATATCCCCCCTGTACTCCCGCGCGTTTCAGGGGATTGTGTTGATTTTATGGCCAGGGACATATCTACAGAGGAGGTGAGGAAAGTGGTGATGAGTTTAAATGGCTTTTCGGCCCCGGGGCCGGATGGCTTTCCCGGCCTCTTCTTCAAGACTTTTTGGCCTGTGGTTGGAGACTACATCTCTCAATTTATTAAGGAAGCCTTCCGGACATGTAGATTTGATCCTGAGCTAGCTCGGGCACACATTTGTCTCATCCCCAAAATGATAGTGCCAACCAGAATTAGTGAGTTCAGGCCAATAACGCTTTGTAATGTGATTTATAAAGTTCTTACTAAGACTTTGGTGGAAAGGATACGACCCATGCTGCAAGACATTATTTCTTCACATCAAGCCGCCTTCCTTCCGGGAAGAGGGACGGTGGATAATGCAGTCACCCTGCACGAGATCATGAACCAACTTTCTACAGGCCCGAATAAGGTGAAAGCAGTGGTTTTGAAGATCGATGTGGCTAAGGCCTATGATAACGTACAGTGGGACTTCCTTGAGATGTGTCTACAGGAATTGGGGATACCAATGGTGATGAGCCAGCTTATCATGTATTGTGTCACCTCCCCTAGGTATTCGGTATTATGGAAGGGTCGAGCATTGAAGGAGATTAAACCGGGTAAAGGGTTGAGGCAAGGGGACCCGATCTTTCCCTACCTCTTCCTAATTATTATGGAGAAGCTTTCCTTACTTATCCGGCAGCAGGATGGCAGGGGAGTTTGGAAACCGATCAGACTAAGTCGTTCAGGTTTGGGGATTTCTCATTTGTTATTCGCGGACGACTTAATCTTGGGGGCTGAAGCGGACAGAGAGAGCATCCGAGCCATTAACCATACTCTAAACAGTTTTGCAGCGGCTTCCGGTCTCAATTTAAACCCTCTCAAATCCTCCATTTTCATTTCCAAGGTTGTGCCGGATGGTGAGAGGAGATGGATGTAGGAATTCCTCAAACAGTATTAGCCACTTTTATTCAAACATGCATTCACTTTGGTTTGATCATCCGCAAACAAAAAACAATCCAAAAAAATTGAATACTAAACAATTAACTCAAATTATCCAACATTCCACAATCATCATTCAATTAAATAAATATCTTTACCAAAAAAAATTAAATAAATATCAAATCTTCCATATTTCTCCGAATACAATATATAATCCCCAAATCTATTAGAAAAATATCTCAACACTCAATAATTCAACAAAACACCAATTACCAGTTCCCATCATCAATTTAAAATAAAATAAGTAAATTCTAATCAGCAAGAAGAAGAATGAATCAATATCAGCTACAGAGCTTGCGGTTTTGCTCGTGGGAGTGAACATCGATGACGAGGATGATTTTGACACAAATAGGCTGTAGATTATGCAAAAAAGGGGTTAAAGTTAGGCCTGTAACTGAAAGCACATCATTTTCTAAATAATAATAATAATAATAATAATAATAATAATAATAATAATAATAATAATAATAATAATAATGCATACTCTCTAATTTTTGAATATCAATGGCGTGGTCGCCGGATCGAACGGACTGATAATTCCTTTCATTCCGAATGGACCGGTATCCAGACAACGGATCAAACGATTCACTAATTCCGTTTATCGTTTTCTATTGCAGGAAAAAGATAAAACTGAACCCAAATGAGCTGAAAAGATGCTGCTGCTGATCCAGCTTGAAGAACACCAGAATGAGCTAGGACCCATCACTCTGGGTCCCACCTCCTCGGACTGAAACTGGAAGCAGAATGACCTCAAGATGCAAATACAGATCAAATTAGTATGAAGAGGTCAAAAAGGAGGGCCCCACGGTCACTGCAGCCGCCGTCACATTCGCCGAAAGTTCGCCAGAGCTCCGGTGAGGTTGCCGGAATCTAGTCGGAAGTTCGCCGGAAAAGTCGCCGGTCAACGGAGGTCAACGTCGGAACAGTAAAGTGGACCCCAGCAGAAACAGTTCTAGATATTCTTCAAGGTAGAGAACTACGACGCTAAACAAGTGTACGGCGCTAGCCAGGTTCACGACGTAAAGGAGAGACTCACGTTGTACCCCCTACGACGCTAGCCGTGAACACAACGTTAGCCGAGGATAGCGTCGTACTTCAGTCTCACGTCGTACTCCAGGACCACCAACCGCTACGATGCCAGACCTACTTACGACGCAAGACAAGGATCACATCATACTTAGGATAGCGTCGTCAGTATCAGTTTTTGTGTATTTTCATTTCCTGTTTGTTGAGAACATTAGTAGGGTTGTTCAATCCTTTGTTTAGTCTTGTTTATTGGTTTCCCTATATATATGGAAACCCTAGGATTTGTAAGACACTTTGAATCATTTTGAAATTAAACTTCTTTGTTCAAAGTCATTTTTCTCTCCTGAGAGCAACACTTGCTCTCGGCAATATTGTGATTCCTTCCCTTGTGGAACCTCACACCTTTGAAGCTTCAAACCACTTCAATGGATTCATGGATGATGCACTTGGAGGGGGTCTAGTCGGGTTGGTTGAGTCCAATCCTTCGAGTGAGTCCGGGTCTCCTTCATCCTAGGTTTGGTTATCCTTTATTTTTATGTTGTTGTTCATTTTCATCATCTTCTTCCTCTCGGCCTCACCATCACTTTTATTCAAAAATCTATGTATTGCAATATTGTTCAAGAAAAGATCATTTGGGCTACGGCAGTAAAATTAAATATTCGGTATCAGAGCCAAGCAAAGATTCAATAGATCTTCTTTTCATATCCACAAAACCCATAAAAATTTCAAAATCTCAAAAACTTGTATTCTACCTTCTGTATCCGTTTTTCTCTGTTACGAATTTTGCAATTCTGAGTTCATATTCGGTTTCATTGGGTTGTTTACACTCAAAAATATATAAAGATCGAAAAATTTGGCCAAGTGAATCATTTTATATGATTTTTTGAAGTTTTGGACAAAATTTTCACCCAAAAATAGTGCCATCCATTGTTCATCCCTTGTTTATCCATTTTCACATACTCCACCACTCACCATTTGGAAGCATATTCTATTTGGTAACTTATATCATCCATTCCTAAGGGGTTATAATGCCCAAATTTTTCCAAAATCTTCTCCTCCAAAACCCCATTGAAAAACCCTAAAAAGAAAGCCACTGTTTACTGTTCATGCCCCATCCGTTTTTCTGTGTTGATAATTTTTGGAATCTAAGTTTATATTTGGATTTCTTGAATTTTTTACATAGAGATTCATATAAAGTTAATCAAATTTGGCCAAGGGAATCATTTGTTATGCATTTTTGAAGTTTTGGCCATTTTTAAACCCTACATTGTGTTCATCCGTTTCATTTTCTCAAATCCAATGCTTGTATGGTTATAATGGAACATATTATTGGTTTAAGTGTTAATTGGACATAATAGTGTCAAATTCCGAGAGTGTTGTGTGCCAAGAGTGTTGGGATTTAAATTTGGGATTTGGAACGTTCATGAGTTCATAGTGTTCTTCATGTTCTTGAAGAACTTCATCCAATCTTCAAAGGTGTTCTTGGTGTATGCTTTTTGATTCAATTGAGTTTTGAGAAGGGTGTTATAGGAAATTCCAAAGAGACAAAAGCTTACACTAGTACAAACCAATTAATTGTTGAGAAGGACACGGTTTACTTGGGACCAATTTTGCAAGGCATTGTGAAGGTCTTAAAGATAAGGCAAGCCAACAAAATCAACAATATTGAAAAGGACAAGTACGAAAAGGCTTGAGCATTTAAAACCCCATTTTGTTTTCCAATTTGGTGTGTGCACAAAAGACAATTTTAATTGTGCATAGCCTTATTTGGAAGAGAAAAGAGATCAAATGGGCATGTCTCGTATTCATCCTCCAATTTGAATCAAAGCCACAATTGTTGAATTCAAGTGACGGAAATAATTTTCTCAGGAGCAAAGTTGTAACAGCTCGGTTGATTGTTTAGAATTGAGAAAATTAAACAAGTGGATTGTGAAAATTGGACTAGTTTAAAATTGGTTTAATTTAATTGGGCAAATTAATTATTTGTTCGATTGAGTTAAATTAATTTGGGTTATTTTGAGTGAGGCATATATTGTGCGTTTATGAGTGTTTTAGTTTGTGAGATTTTTAATTTACACTTCTATATTGTGAGGATTTCGGAATCCCTGATCACAAACTAATTAAAACTTGGAACCATAAATTGTGCCTGACTAATCACACAAGCTACCCATTTTTCTTTGATTGAGTCGAACTTTGCACATCTGATTCGTGCATCGTGCGTTCATCAATTCAAACCGATCTTCCTATTCAACTTTGGATAAGCTTCAAAGATCTGAATTGTGATTGAACTCAAGTTATTTAACACTTTGTGTTTTAATATATTTTCTGAGATGACAGGTCCTTCTGACATAGAGATACTGGAATTTTTTAGGGACATGACGCAAGAGTTCAACTCTAAAATGGATAAGATGATCAACAAAATTGATCAAGTCATAACTAAACTTGATAGCCGAAATCGGAGTGAATCTGGAAGTTCATCAGAGAAAGACTCATCCAGCACCTCTTCCTCAACTGATGAGCCTTCTACGGAGCAGGAAAAGTTTGTCCATGTGCAACAGGATCATCAGATGATTTTAAAATTTCTGAATCATACTCTGAATATGAAGATCCATTCTGGGAGTATGCTGAAAGTCTGAGACCAAGTCAGTATCGTATGCACTTGCTTGAGAAGTTAATTTTACCGGATAAAGCGAGTACTGATCATGGTCAATTCAAATATGTTGGAAAGATTCCTTTGAGCCACATGCGATATTTAATCTCCACTTTGGGGGTAAAAGGAATCAGAGTGCATGTACATGTGCAGCATTTCTCAACACCAAGGAAAAGACTCTTTAATGATCCAGCGCGATCACAAGTTAATTCTAATGATTTTCTTAAGAGATCAGGTTGCTGTGTGGTTGATCCTAGTGCAAATCTTTCTCAGTCAGCTTTGGAGACCAAAACTTTTCAAGGGGGAGAGGATGTCGTAGCCGTCCGGACCAACCCGAAAAATAATCTGGATCAAAATTTCAGTGGGCTATTAATGGCTTGGGCCCAACGCAAATGGGCCAAGATAGTTGAAGGAGACGGGTTAATATTCAGATGGGCCCAAAACGTCGGAGGCAATTTAAGCCCACTTCCTTGCACTAGGGACGACCCAAGTGTCATTTGCTATACTCAAAAAGCTTGGACCAATGTGAGTCCCCGATCCAATACATCTAAACAACAATCTTTAAATGGAAAATTAGAACTGCGGAGGCGCCATTAATTGTCTTGATCTTTGAGGGATTAGTCTTAAGTTCAATGTGGCCTGGGATACCGTGATATTCACTCAGAAATTATGGCAGACCCCACTCCAATGTCTCCTCCTCCATTTGGACGAGCAGCAACACACGGCCCTTGGCGACTTGGCGTCAATCTCCGTCCAACCTTCGACGCCGCCCATTTCTTCACCACCGTCCATGCCACTTCTGACAAAGACTCATCTTCTACCTTGACGAATCCAACACCGGCTGCCACCTCTTCATCCACCGACAAGCTTCAATGTCGCCGGTATCTTTATCTTCGTCATTCCAGCTCCGACCGGCCTGCTGCTATCTTTCTCGTTAGCCCTTCCTTGTCTTCGACGGGAGCTCTCCATCTCTTGCCCACACCAGCCAACCACCGCGGGATAGAAAAAACCCTCATTCTATCCCCTCAAGCTCTAGCATGTCCTCATCTCCCTCCGAACAAGTCATCATCATCGTCAAGGCTCCGGCAGTCCCCCCTTGTCCACTCCAAGCGATTCCCCGAAAACCGTAACGTGGACGAAGAACAAAATCCCGTCGTGCCGCAAGTTATCGATTCCGGCCAGAGAGCTCACTCCGCCAATGCCTTCATCGCCTCCGGCCATTCCAGCCACTGCGATTCATGTCCGGCCACCATCTCTGATGGCTACCTCAAACTCCCGCCGAGTCACCACCCCGAGCTCCCAATCGGCCAACCTCCATCTCCGTCAGCTCCACTCAACAGCCACCATTTCAAGCTTGGACAGAAGGACGAGGGAGAGAGATGCATCCCAACACAGCAGCTCTGTCGCCATCCATTCCTCCACGTCGCAAGCCTCCAACCTTGTTACGTCGTCGCAAGCCATGGCAAGTCTTACGACGTGTTTTGACAAAGAGCCTAACGACGTGCAGTTTGTGAAGTCTCCACGAGTTTCCAATTGCCAATTCTTCTTGTACAAATAAGTGGAAGACCCAGGACTTGAGGTCCTGCAGCCAAGCCACATTTAATTCCCTACCTTTGGGACTTGAGGTCCCTCCCCTCCTCCGCAAGGCCCCGATGACACATGCCCACAATCCCATTTTCCCGTCGTGAAACTTTTGTTGTTCTGCGACGTGTTTCTTCTCTTGCTGCGACGTGCTCAACAATATATTTGACTTGTTTAATTTATTTTAAGGTTTGTTTAATTAGTTGTAATGGATTGATTAAAGCCCTTGATTTTTGTTTAGCTTCATTAATCATTGTAATTAGGGTTTGCCTATACATATGGCATTCCCCAACACTTGTTCCTTACTTTTATGAATCTATGAATATTTTGCTTGAGAGCATATTATTTTTCTTTAAGGTTATTTGAGAGTTTGTGGGAATCGAAAACCCTCATCTAATTGTGTTTGTGCTTTTGAGCTAATTTCACAATTCTTGGATTCTTGAAGCTAAATCCAAGGTTGAAACAAGCTTCACTATCCCTCTTGTTCTTCACCCTATTTCTATTTTTCCTTTTGATTTTCCTATTGATTTTTTTGTTTTCGATCTTGGACTTTGAAGCTACTCCAATCAAGCTTCCCATTCTTCGTCAGGAGTCTCGATTCTCATCATGAGCTTGTTTTTGGCGAATTTGCAAATTCATCAAGTAGCTTTTCTCTCCCTTTCCCAAGTAGCATTGAGAATGAATAGTTTAATCCTAATGACTTTGGGAAGCAACCTATCAGAGAAGCAGTAACCATCACCGAATGAATTCCCACACAGGTATGATGATGGATCCTCCATTGGTGAGTGTGGCACTGTAATCCACGGCCACGCAGTTGAAGCCTGAAGATTCACTCTTGTTGGAGGGATCTCGATCGGTGATGAATGGGTGGTGCTATGGGGACAAAAATGAGGAGTGATAGTGATACAAAATATGGAGAAGAGAGTGAAACCCATTTGATTTGATTCATTTCTTAACCCGACAACTTTATACCTTTGTGGCGTGAATGTTTGACAAATTATAGGATACTATAAAATATAGAGAGATTTATACCCTAAAATAAACCAAATCAATAAATATATCCTTAGTTAATGAAATAATACCTAAAATATGCAACTAGCACACACTTTTGATAAACTTACACATTCAGTCCAATGGACTGATCCAGTCCCAAACTAGATCCCTCATTAATTTCATAGCTGTTGAAGCTTTTAGATCCACACCATGAAAGAGGACGAATTGAATTTATTATTTATCATTATTTAAGTTAAAAGAAGAAAATGACTGTTAACCAAGAATTTTGATTGAACAGTGTTTGAAGAGGATTACAAGGATTACTAAGGGAATTACAAGAATTTAAATGAAAACTGCGAAGAAATGATAAATTTGCAGAAAAGAAGACCGAGAAATAAACTTGCAGGAATGACAAATGCGGGAAGTAAAAAATATAGAAGTCCTCTTGGGTGTGTGTCGATGTCCCTGCTTTCACGTATCCTCATTCTTTTATAGACAATGGGGGTCGCTCTCTCCAGCTTCAATGCACCGATTCCCCTCCCCTTTGATGGCACCCTACATTAAAGGAACGCGATCCTCTCTTGGTTACCTATGTTGTAACGGATGAGTGTCTTCTCATGGATAGGATTAGGTGTTGGTGCCTGGCCGGTCTTCAAAGCCTATGATACCCATGCACTGATGATGCCTGATCTTCCTCCTTTTGATTGTGTGCCTTTAATGTGCCCCGAATCTATCCAATGAATTTTGCCACCATGAGCTTCCTACCACTTCGTCATCATCCGGATAGATCTTCAAATTGGATTGGGCCTCGAGAATGGTTGAGCTAAGCTTAATGGGCCTTGGATTGGGCCCCGAAAAATGGATTGGGTTAAATTCACTGGGCCTAATTTGTTGGGCCTAAAATATTGGGGTTAACAGATGCCCCCCTCGCGCAATTTGTCTTATTAGTATTTTAAGACAGATTTGCGCGTTTGAATCATAAGTATAGCCCATTACGACCAGTCCAAAACCCTAACCCTACTTCTATAAAAAGCCACCACTTCTCCAATGGTCAAAATTTTTTGGCATTTTTTCAAATTCCCCTTGTCTTTCTTCTCTTCTCCTTCTCTTTTGCGTCCTTTTCGTCGCTCTGCTTGCTAGGTTAGGGCACCATTGCGAGTTTGTTGTGGGTGTTGCCTTCGTCTTCGTCTTGGTGCCCGGAGGTTGAGCGGGTTTAGGGTTGAGTGCGTCAAGCGAGAGCGCCACCGGTTCCTCTCGAGCTGCCATCGTTTGGGGGAAAAGTAGGCCACCCGTGAAAAGATCCGCCAACAAGGAGCGTTGCCGCCGCCAGTCTGTCGAGCTCCGCCGTCCTAGCGCCGCCAAGACCTGGCACGCCGTCACTTGAGAGCGTCGCCAAGCCCGGAGTCCGCCGTCAGTGTCTCGAGGAGGGCCGCCACCAAAGCCTGAAGACGCCGCCAACACCTCCCACGAGCGCCGCCAGTGACTCGCCACCAGCCTGATTCCGCCGCCAGCTGTGGAACCGCTGCCACCTTGAGTCTGCCGCCAGCCCCTGGGTTGCCGCCACCTTGAGCCGGTCGCCAGTCACAGCCAACCATCGAGCCGCCAACCGGAGTCGCGCCGTCGCCAGCTGAGGTCGCCGCCAGCCTGGTCCAGCAGCCGCCAGCTTGATCCGCCAGCCTGGTCCGGGCCGCCAGCCTTGATCCGCCGCCAGCCTGGTCCGCCGCCAGCCTTCGCTTGCCGCCAACTGGGGACGCCGCCAGCAGCTTCTTTGGCCGCCAGACTGTGCATCGCCGCCAGCCTCCTAGCCCGGGCCGCCACTCGTGTCCATGGATCAGGTTTGTTTGCCTTACCTTGTTCTATTGCTGTTGTTGGCCGAGGCTTGACTTGTTAATTCGTAGAGTATGAGAGGTTTAGAATTGGATGCTAAGGATTGGCAACTTATGTGTTTGAAGATATGCTATATCAATCTTCGAACTGCATATTGGGTTTGTGCATCGCTTGATACTTGGAATGGTATGTTGGGCATCATGGTTTCTCGCCACTAGCTAGCAGTGTATGAATGTATGCCTTTTTAGCATTGAATGTTAGTTGAATTTTGGAATTGCATGCTCCATTTGTTCTGCACTTTATCCAACACCCTAAACCGCATATATGCTGAGGCAACTTGTTTCGCATCATTAGCTACGCATTATGATAATGGCCAAAAATTGACCATTATTTTCAATCCATTTCCGTGTCTGAGACGGACATTTTGATCGTATTTCCATCTTATTGTAATAAGAAAGCAGTTGAATTTAACAGATTAATGCTAGTTTGTAAAAACATCGAGCCGGTAATAAAAAGACACAAAATATGCAATTTTAAATTGTATTTGTGTTAGAAAAATCCAAAAACATGAAAAAAGGAAAAAGAAAAGAAAAATGAATGAAAAGATGGGCAAAAGAATAATATAGCCCACAAAAATCCAAAAAGATGGAAAAAAGAGTGAAAATCCCACAACTGAATTTTGGTCAAGTGTTGAAGCACAAATTCGAATTATGCAATTCGAATTAATTCGAATTGCACACAATTCGAATTGCTGAAGAGAACAAAAATTGGTTAAGTGTTGGGAAGGGATGCAGAAGAGCTAATTCGAATTACTATGGCCAATTCGAGTTAATTCGAATAGGCTTGAATAATTCGAATTAGGGAATGAAGAGAAGAGAAACCCAAAGGCAAGAAGATGCAATTCGAATTGTTCAATTCGAATTAATTCGAACTGGCACAAACAATTCGAATTGCCAACAAATGCAAAGAGGCCAAGCAGAAACCCTCATCCAATTCGAGAAAAGACCAATTCGAATTCTTCACAACAATTCGAATTGATAACTGAAGGCCACATTTCCAGCTCAAGGAAGAGATCTCACAATTCGAATTAATTCGAATTGATTGAATTAATTCGAACTTCACTCATTGAAGCTGTGGAGCATGAGCACAACATTGGTGGGCCTAGGGTTTCGAAAGTTGTCTATAAAAGCAGACCTTCCACAACAGAGCAAAGAGATCAAGAATTTTGCCAAAAAGCAGCTTGGGACAAAAAGAACAGCAGGAGGTTCCACACCCCTTAAGGGTTAGGTAGGTAGTTTAGTTTAGTTAGTTTATTTTTCTTGCAAGTAGTGTAATCTTTACATGCTTTGATCTTAGTTTAGTGTAGAAGCAGTTTGTGTAACCCTTAGAGTAGCCATTTCCAGAATTTTTACAAGCTTTCTAGTTAGAATAAACCCTACCTTCAAGTTAATGATGGTTTTGGGTTCTTTATTTTGCTTTCAAAGTGTCAATACAAGAAAAATTTCCAGAAATGGTGTTATTCATGTGTTGTGGCACTCTTTAATGCTTTCTTTAGAAATAAATGCTTAGCATGTTTGTTTGTTTCAACTAGGTTACATTTATTATGTCCTAGTTGACATTCAAACTTAATAAATGCATGTTTGGTGGGTTGTTAGCTTGATTTTGTGCCTTCGAACTTCAAATAAGTGTTCTTAGGTTTTAGACGCTTTTAGGTTTGTTAGTATTTATCTTTATGTCTTATTTTTCCTGCCTTGATTTTTATTTTATGCTGCCTTAGATAACATAGGTGTTCTTAGTTTATTCATGTAGTTCTTAGATAACTAGATGTTTTAGGTTCTTTGATCTTTGATCCTTTGTTTGTAGAAATAGGGTTTGAATCTTGCCAATACCCACTGGACATGTGTTTGTTTATTTCTTGAAAACCTCACTAGGGTGGCTGTGAAGTGACATTGATGTGAGATGAGGGATTTAGTAAATCTAAACCCATCATTAACCGCACAGTGTTCACCTAACTCATACTTGTGAGAACAAAAATTGTTGATGTTCGAAAACGTGTAATTCGAATTGAGGCAATTCGAATTATCTCGAATTGCCTAAGAAATTCGAATTGCACAACCAAAAATTCTCTTCATGTGGTTTCCAACCAATTCGAATTGTCCAATTCGAATTGCTCAACAATTCGAATTGCTCAACAATTCGAATTGCTCAACAATTCGAATTGGCTTGAAAACCACATTGTATCCATTGCCATCTCCTCATGCCTTAGTTTATTTTCTGTCTTTTACCAATTCGAATTAATTCGAATTGCTGGACAATTCGAACTCACCTTCCCATTGAGGTAAATGCCTTAGTCAATTTGAGCAAGAAAAGGACTTCGTCAATTCGAGTTGTCCAATTCGAATTAATTCGAATTGGTCAATAATTCGAATTTGATGATGTTCCAATTTCTGGCAATGATCAATTGGGTAAAGTACTACTTCATCCTTCATGCATTCTCAATTCGAATTACCCCAATAATTCGAATTGAACTATCCCTTCTATTTTGAAAACTCCAAAAATATTTTTTTCTTCCATGATTTGTGTAAGTTGCATGGATGTATTGGGCCTCGGCCCAGTTCATCTGATTTCTATCCATTACACATTTCAACCCACTAGTGTCTACTTATTGTGTGCTTAACACCCACACACTACCAAAAATATTTTCTTACTTTATGTTTTTCTCTTTCATTGTGTGTATGAACGGATAATGAGAAACACCACAGATTAATGTCGGTGAAAGGTCCCTTCACAGGGATATCGATTAACCCGTCTTCTGTGTGTCAATCATTATCTGTTATTTTGCATGATCTGGTTAGTGGTTGGTGGAAGCTCCGGCGAGCGTTCTCTTCACTAAGAGTTTCGATTAGTCACTCAGCCAATTCCTAATCAGATACAGTTTTAATTTTCCTTATCTTAATTTCTCAACCTGAATTCAAGATGCAATAGTATTAATTGATGTCGACCAACATCAGTTAAGACATATTACAGCAAGAAATATGTGGGTTATTTTTCCACTCACAGACAAAAGAAAACTAAATGGCGGCGGTCACCGTTGTTTGGAATTCTTTTTGTCTAAAATCAATCATCTTGGATAATTGGGAACCGGACAACAAATGTTTGCAGTCCGGAAAACCCCAACTATCTCTGGCACTCTTTTTAGCCGATTTCTCCTCATCTCAGGCTAATTCATCTTTGTGTATCACAAATGTTTGAAAGTTTAATTGTGTTTCATCTGAATCTTGTCCAATCTTTATTATTTCCTCCCTGTCCCTTCTGTCATATTTAAACTTGCTTTCTAGATAGTGCAGCATAGTTTTATATTGCTTCCGTAGTATAGATTTAATTGCTTTCTTCGACCCAGTTTACCATGCTTTGTAGAATAATTTTTACTGCTTTCATGATCTGGATTTAAATTATGTCAAGTAGTTGTTAGAAACCCTTGCAAAACTTGAAACGAGTAACCGAGTGGAAAATCTTAGTAAACGACGTGGGCCCTGCTTCCATCGCACATCCTCCAGTGAACGATCCGGTACTTACTATAAATTACTGCAATTTTTGACTCCGTGCGCTTTCGGGAGCACAGTTTCTTGACACGAGTAAATAAAAACACAACATTTTGGGAAAATACTCATACAGTGGGAAGATGTTCAAAAGCTTCATGGCAGGTGCTTCCGTGACATGAAATTATGAGAAGTATCATGGCGCAGATACCAGGGACTTTCAGGGTGACAGACTGAAGGTCAATCCCGGTTGCACCGTGATATTTGTCAAAAGTTTCATGGCGGGGAGGACCACAGCGCCGTCACCCCACATGAGTAATAAAAAGGGAAATCTTCATATATCCTTAAACCCCTTCCCTACATCATAACCCTTTTCCTTTAATAAATCCACACTTGAGATTTCGGAAAAAATTTCTCGTGTTGATGAAACTCGTCAAAAGTTTCATGGCGCCGTTGCCGGGGAGGATGCAGCGCCGTTTACTAGGAGAATTACATTCCTGATTTACTCATAGATAGTTTTTGTATATACTATCAAACCATCACTAACTTGGGGATTGTACAGGTACTGTCAAAATCCTGATACCAACTGCTTATGCAACGGAGGAGGAACACATTGCCGGAGCTACCGTTCGATCTATAAATAGAAAGGACCGCTCGCCAACTGAGGGCAGAAGCCAGAAGACAGAAAGAGCAGGAGCATCGGACCCGCACTTCACCTGAAACATCGAGCAGCGATCTATCAGACATGGCAGATAACCAGAACATTCCCCCGATCTTACCCATAGACCAACCACCAAATAACCCTGGTAATGGAGCTGACGGAGGAATGGTAGAACATCCTAATCGTGCCAACGAAGAGGAGAATCTACCAAATCCCAATCAGCAACAATACCAGCAATTCCACCAACAACCGCCACCACCCCTAAACCAATTTCACCAAAACCAAAACATACCAAACCAACAATACCAAAACCAAGCTTTCAATCCAGATCAGTTTCGGAATAACCCACAAGATCCACATAACTTCCAGCAATTTCCCAATTACCACCAACAGTACCAGAACCAAGCTGAACAAGGAAATCAACAACAGCAGCAAGCAGCAGCAGACTTCATGCAACCAATAGTAGAGCCCTATCTGGATGGACCTGGGAGAGCACACTTTCCCGCACGCAATTTCGAGCTCAAACCGGCACTCATTAATTTGGTGCAAAACAATCAGTTCTGCGGTGCAAATCATGAGGACCCTCATGATCATCTCCAGACCTTCCTGGAGCTCTGCGACACGATCAAAAATCAGGGAGTCTCTCCTGATGCTATTAGGCTAATGTTGTTTCCATTTTCTTTATATAGTGGTGCCAGGGACTGGTATAAGTCATTGCCTATCAATCTGAGGAGCACTTGGGCAGACTTGGTGAGGAGCTTTTTGCTGAAGTATTTTCCGGAATCAAAGATTGAGGAAGGACGAGCTAAGATTGGAGATTTTAAAATGAAGCCAGACGAGTCGTTATATGATGCGAAAGAAAGATTCTTGGGCCTCATCAGGCGATGCCCCCAACACGGGTACGCACCATGGGAGCAATTGAGGAAATTCTACGGAGGACTCACCCATCCATGGAGAACAATGTTAGACGCTGCTGGCGGACGACATTTACTCCACTTGCCTATGGACCAAGCTTGGGAGAAGATTGAGACAATGTCTGTCAACAGATCCATCCTAAACACAGATGATAGGAAGGAGGATCCTCCTAGAAAAGTCTTTGCTGTAAGTGAAGGGAAAACAGATTTTGAAAAATTGCAAGAACAGGTAGCTGCGATACAGCTGAGCCAGGATAAAGGGAAGGGAATGGACGCTTCTCAGGCAGGAACCTCATCAGACCAAGTTCAAACACAGCAATCGGGAGTTATCTGTGGACTGTGTCAGGGACCTCATCCAACTGATACATGCCAACAGATAGCTACCGAGAGTTGTAATTATGCCGGGAACTACCAAAATCGCCATCCCAATCTCTCCTATTCCAACAACAATGCACTTAATGCGCATTTGTTGCAGCCAAACCAGCCCAACCAGTTCGCAAATCAAAACCCACAGCAAAACTTCAGACCTCAGAATCAAGGATTCGTCCAGCAAAGAGTGCAGAACTTTCAAAATCAGAATCAGAATTTCCAACCTCAGATCCAACAGAGGCCTCATCAGAACCAAGGCCAGAATTTCCAGAATTTCCAGTCCCAGCCTGATCAGAATCAACAGTATAACCAAAGGCCACCATCTCGTCTGGAGAACTTGATGACTGAGTTTATAGCCAACCAGAAGGATATAAACCAACAACTGCAGTCATCAATCAAGAATGTGGAGACGCAAGTCACCCAATTGGCCAAGGAACTACAGAACAGGGGAAAAGGAACACTTCCAAGCAGTACTGAAGCTAACCCGCAGTGTAAAGCAATCACATTGCGGGGAGGCAAGACTCTAAAAGGAATTGTTAGACATGGAAAAGAGACGGCCGAAGAGGAAAAGGATCCAGTGGAGGGTGAAAAAGAAAATGAGAGGATTGAAGGAGGAGACGGTATTGGACTGGTCGAGGACAAATCAGAAACAGCTATTTCGCAGGCTGAAGCTGCAAAGGGAGCTGAAAAGGGTAGGGTTGAAGGTACAACTTCCTTCTCTTTACCACCAAAAACAAACAATAATAAGTACATGCCAAGGGTGTCATACCCAGCACGTCTTAAAAATAAGGAACATGACCTAAAATTCAAGAAATTTCTAGAACGGTTAAGGTCTGTAGAGATAACCATTCCTCTCGTGGAAATGATTTCAGAAATGCCCACCTATGCTAAGTTCTTGAAAGAATTGATTTCAGGGAAAAGGCAGGTAGAGCAGGAGGAGGTGATTGTTCTCAACAGCACATGCAGTGCCATAGTTCAGAAGAAACTGCCCGAAAAGAAAGAAGACCCTGGATGTTGCACGCTACCAGTACAGATTGGGAAGGCCAAAGTGAGCATGGGGTTATGTGATCTAGGATCCAACATCAATGTGATGCCCTTAGCCATGGCAATTCGCCTAAGGCCCGGGGAGATTGAACCAGTTAGGATGAAGTTGCAGCTTGCAGACAGATCAATCACAAAGCCCGTAGGAATCCTCAAGGATGTGGTAGTCAAAACCGGTCAAGTTCTTTTCCCGGTTGACTTCATCATCCTCGACATCGAAGAGGACTCTGAAATGCCACTTATCCTGGGACGCCCGTTTCTGGCCACTGGCGGTGCACTGATCGATGCCAAATCTGGAAGAGTCACATTGAGGGTCGATGACAAAGAAATCACCTTTGACATGGAACAGCTGCAGAAGTTTCCGAATGAGGGATCTTGTTCCATATTTGATGTAATAGGAAGTAGGAGTGAGGATGAGAGCATAAACTCTGTGACTGATGAGCCAAACAAAGTTTCAAAACAGGTACTGAAGCCTGAAGGTGCGGGGCAACCAAGGAGCTGCAACGCTGTCCACTTCGAGGACCCTATCTCTGGGGACCTTGAAGAATTCGATGGGGTTGAGTTCATCCCGGAGGAAGAGGAAAGCACCGCTGAGGAGGAAGTGGATCCTGTATTGACACAGGATCCTGAAGGTAAATCTGATCTCTCTCTCCCATCCATTTCTCGTAAATTACTACCTTCCGTTGAATGCCCACCAGAGCTTGAACTTAAAATACTTCCGGATCATCTTAAGTACGTCTTTCTCGCTGAACATAAAAGATTACCGGTAATTGTGTCTGCCAAGCTGACACAAGAACAAGAAAAAGCTCTGGTAGACATTCTAAAGAAATATGTACATGCAATCGGATGGACCATTTCTGATATAAAATGAATAAGCCCCTCTGTTTGCATGCACAGAATTTTAATGGAAGAGGAGTACAAGCCCTCAAGGCAACCACAAAGGCGTCTGAACCCCCATATGCAGGAAGTGGTAAGGAAAGAAGTTATCAAGCTCTTAGATGCTGGTATCATCTATCCTATCTCTGATAGCAAATGGGTTAGCCCAGTACAGGTCGTACCGAAACGTGGGGGGATCTGTGTAACGACTAATGAGCAAGGAGAAGAAGTGGCGACGCGTCCAGTGACCGGTTGGAGAGTTTGCATCGACTACCGGAAGCTCAATACCGCTACCAGGAAGGACCATTTCCCCTTGCCATTCATTGATCAGATGCTGGAGCGGTTGGCCGGAAGGGAGTACTATTGCTTTTTGGATGGGTACTCTGGCTATAATCAGATTGTAATAGCTAGCGAGGATCACGACAAGACCACATTCACTTGCCCATATGGAACTTTTGCATAAAGGCGCATGCCTTTTGGACTTTGTAATGCGCCTGCCACATTTCAAAGATGCATGATGTCAATTTTCTCAGAATTTATCGAAAAATGCATTGAAGTTTTCATGGATGACTTCTCTGTGTATGGAGATACTTTTGATGAATGTTTGACTAATCTTGCACAAATTTTGAAAAGATGTGAGGACACCAACCTAGTTTTGAACTGGGAGAAGTGCCATTTCATGGTCACCGAAGGAATAGTGTTATGTCACCGCATCTCGCGCGCAGGTATCGAAGTCGACAGAGCTAAGGTCTCAGTCATCTCAAACCTACCATTGCCTAATTCAATAAAAGCAGTTAGGAGTTTCTTAGGGCATGCCGGTTTCTACCGGAGATTCATTAAAGACTTTTCTAAAATTGCCAAGCCGCTCACTAACTTGCTTTGTAAAGAAAATCCTTTCGTAATAAATGAAGCGTGTGTTCAAACCTTTGACACGCTCAAAGAGATGTTGATTTCTGCTCCAATAGTGCAACCACCCGATTGGTCAACGCCTTTCGAGGTAATGTGTGATGCAAGTGATCTCGCCGTGGGTGCAGTTCTTGGGCAACATAAGGAAGGGAAGCATTGTGTAATTCATTACGCAAGTCATGCCCTGAATGAGGCCCAAATTAACTACACCACCACGGAGAAGGAGATGTATGCTGTGGTTTTTGCGTTTGACAAATTCAGACAGTATCTTATTGGTACGAAAACCACAGTGTACACAGATCACTCTGCACTGAGATACTTGTTTAGCAAACAAGACGCCAAACCTCGATTAATCAGGTGGGTACTTTTGTTGCAAGAATTCAACATTATAATAAAAGATAGAAAAGGCAGAGACAATGGTGCTGCTGACCATTTGTCTCGACTAGAAAATGATAAAAATGAGCTAGCCGTAAATGAGAATTTTCCGGACGAGCAACTGTTTTCCTTGCATCTTCATGATCAAGCTTATCCGTGGTTTTCCGATATTGCTAACTTTTTAGCATGCAGAATAATTCCACCATTTCAAAGCAGGGGCCACAAAGCGAGGTTCAACCGAGATGTAGTTAACTACTTCTGGGAAGATCCTTATCTCTTCAAGCATTGTGCAGATTCGATTATTAGACGTTGTGTAACTGAGCACGAGGCTTATCAAATCGCTAAGAAATGCCATGAATCGGAATATGGAGGTCACCATGGCCCCACTCGAACAGCCCATAAGGTGCTCGAGTGCGGTTTTTATTGGCCTACCATTTACGAGGATTGGAAAGGTTTGTTAAAGCTTGTGACAGATGCCAAAGACTAGGGAATATCTCTAAGAGGGATGAGATGCCTCAACAAGGAATTCTCACTCTCGAGATTTTCGATGTATGGGGTATTGACTTCATGGGACCATTCCCGACATCTGATGGGAACCATTACATCTTGGTAGCTGTCGATTACGTTTCCAAGTGGGTTGAGGCCGTTGCACTGCCAACCAATGATGGCAACCAGGTCGTCAAATTTTTGAAAAATAACATTTTCAATAGATTTGGTGTACCCAGGGTGATCATATCAGATGGAGGAACCCATTTTGTTAATAAAGCATTTGCAAATCTTATGAGCAAAAATGGGATTCTCCACAAGATCGGCACGCCTTACCATCCCCAAACCAGTGGTCAAGTCGAGGTCTCAAACCGCGAAATCAAACACATACTCGAGGCCACTGTGGGGACAACTCGCAAAGATTGGTCACGTAAGCTCAATGATGCTTTATGGGCATACCGCACTGCATTCAAGACTCCCATTGGGATGTCTCCATACAGACTCGTCTTCGGGAAGGTCTGTCATTTGCCCGTAGAACTAGAGCATAAGGCTTACTGGGCCGTACGAATGCTCAATTTTGACTCACGAGTTGCTCAGAGTAAGCGCAAGTTGGACCTCAATGAAATTGAGGAAATACGTGCGCAAGCTTATGAAAGCTCGAGGATTTATAAAGAGCGGACCCAGAAGTTACACGATCGTCGTATTAAGTCTAAACACTTCTATGTTGGCCAGAATGTCTTGTTATTCAATTCTAGGTTGAAGCTGTTCCCCGGAAAGCTTAAATCCAGATGGGAAGGGCCATACGAAGTGGTGCACGTGTTTGAAAGTGGAGCTGTCAGGATCCGAACTGACAAAGGAGAGCTGGTAGTGAATGGACACAGATTGAAGGAGTATCTTGGGCAGTTCGACCCCGAAAAAGAAGCTCAAATGACAACAGAACCGGCTTATGCTCAATAAATATTATACATATATTTACTTACTTATTTATTACTTGCTCCACCTATTTTTATTGGGACAAAGTATCCAAAAATCAATTGAACATTTAGAGTACTAAGACTCTAAATGTGAGGATGTTGATATTTGGAGAAAACCTAATGCCTTCTTATAATTGTTTTGCAGGAATTCGAGGAACCAACAAAAAGAAAGATAAAGCTTCCAAAAACCAGGTTCCCGGTTGGGTTAATATCATATTTAATGGAGGTTAATTTGGGATTTAGAGAAATCTAAAATCCAGAATAAATTTATAAAATAAAATTGTTAACCCAACCTAATTTATGCAAGCAATATGTTTTAGATCCTAATTCTGTGTAGATATGTTTGCCAATGAGTTCATCTTCATGAACATAAATTTTTGAAAACCTAAAAATTTTTCCTAAGTCTTGACTGTGGTTTATCTTTTCATTTCAAGAAAATTCGAATTAATTCGAATTGCTTGGAACAAACCACATAAGACATTTCGCCTTGGAAATTTTCACTCTCGGATTAGTTAATTCGAATTATGCAGGCAATTCGAATTAATTCGAATTAACATGCAAATTCGAATTGGCACCCAAGGCAGAACTTTCGGATGTTTTATTTGGCCAAGTATTGCAATTCGAATTAATTCGAATTGCCTGACTAATTCGAATTAGAATACAAAAGGCATTCTCTTATGCAAGTGAGCAATTCGAATTGTGGGGAAGTTCGAATTAATTCGAACCACACCAATAATTCGAATTAGCTCACAAAAGCATTTCCATGCGAAGTCAATCCCCACCACCAGGTTCGAATTATGAGTCAATTCGAATTAATTCGAATTGATTCAGAATTCGAACTTGTGCGTGTATTTTTGTCTTTCAAGCCAATTCGAATTGGCCTGAATAACTCGCACCCCTCACAGAAACCATCAATTCGAATTAATTCGAACTGATGAAATAATTCGAACCTCCCCGTCCGAATTCTTTATATACCCTTGTTTCCCCTCCCCCCCCCACTTCCATCACTTTCACTTTTCATTCTCCCAAAACCTCCCGTGTTCTCTCTCTCGCGAAAACTGTCTTCCTCGCGAAACCAGTCGCATTTTCTCGACTTTTTCCTCCGTTCAAACTGCTCGGAAATGGCGTCCTCTTCGTCTAATCCAAGCGGGAGTCGGGGGTAAGTGGTTCTTTTACATTTTCGCGTTCTGTTTTCGCAGTTTTCAGTTTTGTCTCTTCGTATTCCTTGCGAAATCGGGGATAGGGAGGGGAATGTGCTTTGATTTTACATCGGAGAGAGCCGGAAAGTGGTCGGAGATGACTGGGTGTAGTATATTAAGGGGTAGAACCGCTTAGGGCAGAACCTAGGTTTCTAGGGCTTTTTGTAGTAACTGCCATTTTTAGGGTTCGAAGGTTTCTGTGTTCTTAAGGGATGTTCATTTTGAAAATGAAGGTTGCATAACCCTCGAAAAATTCTGTTACTGTTATTTTTGTGGTGTTGTTCTATTGCCCTATTTATTTTGTGATTGCTTTGTGATTTTGGTAACCTGTGAGTAGGATGAACACTGTGACATTCTCTTTTAGTCACTGTTGTTTTGATCATTATATGCTTGATGATGATGACGGACAATGCATGCTAATGATGTCTGAAAATCCATGTTTTGCAGCATGATTTTTGGAAAGATTTATGCATTACATTAGTATGTACGGACCATTTGTGCTTGTTTGTTTTTATGATTGTGTGTGTTATATTACATGAGTATGTTTGCAATAAATGCTTTTGTCGGGTACATGTTGCCCACACTTTGCAAACTCAACTCTGGAAGTTGATGTTTGCACATACGGGACACATGGTACAAACGAAACCATGCCAAAATTTTTCCAACACTTTTGGCATGGCATTTATGTATAAAAAGATAAATTTTCAGAGTGTTCTTTGTTTAAGTGTTGATTCTTGTGCAACTTGGGACAAGTGGGGAATGTTCACAAGGAATGTTTTGTTTATATTCCTTAAAAACCCACTTCCCAAAAACAAAATCCAAATGGGGGACCACTCACACCCTCAATTTCATTTAATAAACAAGTCAACACTTTTCATAAAAATCCAAAAATCACCTTTTGTATGTATGCATGTCTACTTTTACTTTCATTTTTATTCTTATTTTTAGTCATGGTCCATTGTTACATACTAGTAATTGCATAATTTGTCGCTTGCATTTGATTTTCATCATTAATCTCTCATCTCCCCTATCTCACATGATTTAAATCACTTTTTAAGTGATGAAAAAATCAAAATCCTTTCGTAAGCTCAACAACCTACGAAATATTCTCTTTTTGGTCCTTCGACCACCCAAAAACATCTTAGACTATTTATAGTCCAAGAAAAATCTTAAGGATCCAAGACCCTTATCTCTCTCTTACTTTCCTCATTTCTGCTGCAATAAGAGTTAGATTTAACGATCCAGCTCTATGTTTTTCTTTCTATAAATTCGATTGGAAACCAATTAACTCACATTTAGAGCTTAGCTCAAAATGTGAGGATGTTGACTTTCAACTCGGATCCACTTATCAAAAATTTGTTAAAAATAGTTCCAACTCTTTTCTCTCCAGGGACCAATTCATTATAGATTCTTTGATGGGTCTTCCAAAGACAACTCCAGATCTTGCCTTCTTGGAAATTGAGAGGCTGAAGAAAGAGGCAGAGGAAAATAGGGTGGCCATAAGGAATGAGCATAACCTGCCTATGGACCACCAGATTGAATGGAGGTTCGAAATGAAGGACCATTGGTGGAATGCGATTCCAAAGGAAGAAATAAATAATAGAGCGACGGGCCTCGAAAGAGACTTTTGCCAACATGTATGTAATTTCTGGAATTAGGAGTTCGATGAGGCAAGGTACGATCAACGGTTTGATGAGCCGAAAGTTCACTATGAGCGGATGGTTTGGAGGATGAAACGACAGAAGGCTTATTGGAACAGAATGCTTGAAATCCACTTCGGAGATAGGAGAGCCTCAGCCTTTGATCCAGTCCTCATCCAACCACCCATTACAAGGGAAGTAAAAATGCATTATGCCCCCATGACGTCACCACACTTAGTTGCGTCAACTGGTGTACTCTCCATGCCGGAGACTTTTCCATTTACGTACAAGAAGGAATTATTCGACAATGGGACCATTTGCGGACCGGAGGAGCAGCTATGGCTGACATTGCGTGCAAAAGAGCGTCATACTGAAATGACATTCAACTTCCGGGACTCTCTCCAGGCGGTACTGAACTACGGACAAGCCCACCACACTCCAATGCTGGATTCGATTATTGAGAAAACAAAAGCAGTCAGGAAACTGTGGGGGGAATACATGGTTGCATGGGGAAAATGGGAAAAGGACATCAGGAAGTCTGTACTAAGACCGGGAGTAGTAATACCTCCGGGAAATGTGGAGATTTTGCCAGTCTTCTTACCACAAAGGATTCCGGCAGTTGAGCCCCGAGAGACTACAATGAAGGGGATGCCCAATTTCGAGCTGATGAGAGCTGAATGCATCGTGATGATTCGAAACAGATCATGGGACAGAAAGGGACGCAAGAGGAAACAGATCTCAGTCATGGGTAAAAACAAGTGTTTGGAGTATCTCAACATTTCACCAGTCCGAGACCTAGGACATCTAAAGGAAAAAGAGGCGGACATCATGGACACCTTGTACACGGAGATGAAAAAGAAGTTCCTCGACCTGTTACGTGAAATGGATGCAGAAGGTCTAAGGCACTGTCAAGAACACCGACCTCGTTTGCAGTATAACACGGGATTCCAAGGTGTCCTAGGCAGATATTTCACACTAAAATGGACTACGCAACTCACAGCCATGTCTGAGCCTAAATTTATCCAAAAATTTCTGAAGATCAAAGGACCGGAATTTGGATTGAGTGTTGAGGATGAAGAACAGATCATTGACAATTATGTTGATCCGACCTCCGAGCAATCTGAGCATGCCGAATCTGAACCCTCTCAGACCGAATCCGAACCAGAGCCACCCAAGAAGAAGAGAAAACTGATAAGGTTGGCAGATAAAGAAAAGTCTGAGAAGTCTGCTGAGCCTCAGATCAAAATCCAAGAACCTCCGAGTCAGCCAAGGATCATTCCCCCTGTGCCCAAATTCTATGATGAGCCCACCAAGCAAAAAGACAAAGGCAAGAAGCAAGCCATTGAGTTATCCAAGAAAGAACAACAACGTAAGGCCCAAGTGCAAGCCGATGCAGAAGCAGCAAGGATAGCTCAAGAGGAAGCTGAGATGGATAGGATTGAGGCACAGAGGAAAGCCGAGTACGAGGCCCGACAAGCTGAAAGAGCAAGAAGGGAGAAGGAGGAGGCTGAGATCGAAATGGCAAAAGAGACGGAGGAGTGGAAGCAGAAAATGGAAGCTGCAAGGGCCGAGAAAAATCGACTTTGGAAAGAACAAATGGCCAAGGCAGCTGAAGAGGAGGCCAAGAAAGCAGAAGAAGACGCCAGGAAGGCAGAAATGGAGGAAAATATTAGAAAAGCCCGAGAGGAAGAGGAGAATAGAAAAGCTGCTGAAAAATTGCAGGTTGAGCTAGAGAAGAAGAAGAAAGCTGACTCTGAAACGCAGGTTGAGGTCGGGGACGATGATTGTCAGATAATCAGCGGAACCGACATTATTCCTGTCAAGGTGAAAGCTGAGCCAGCAGAATGGGCCAGGGAGAAGGAGGAACAAGTAAAGAGATCTACTGCTCGCAGAAATGACACAAAGGCGGATGTTGAGAAAACAATGGAGGCAATGCGACCCACAGAGGAGATAGAGGAAATAGTGCACGAGGGCAAAGTCAGACTTGAAGAATCAAGGAAGAAGACAGCTAAACTTGTGAATGATCTGAATGAAATAGCTGCACAATCTCTGGCAGCAGCTATCGCTCAAACGCAACCCACAGTGCAAGAAACAGTAAGAACTGAAGGTAGCAGTGGAGGTGAGCAAGCAGAAATGGATACCATAGAAGATATCTTCAAGGACAAGACATTTCAGCAGATCCTCCATTACGATCTCAATATTCCCATAGAGCAAGGAGACGACATGGAAGAACAATTGGGAGACCTTAACATCGGGAGGGAAGTTGAGGCATCACAACAAGAATACCAGCACGTTGCCGATCCCTATCTTCCCGAGGATTTCTTAAATTCTGTATTCCATGAAGATCCTTGTAATGCACACGAGCAGAGAGCAACTCAAGGAGGTGAAGAAACTGAGTTGAGACAAACTGAGGAAGAGCCACAACCGAATACACAGGTTGAATCAGAACAGCACGAGCAAACTGAACAGAGGGAACAGCCAAGGGAAAATTCTGACTCTGATGGAGAACAAGCAGGAACTGAAGGAACCCAAGAATCAACCGGATCAGTGCGATCGGCTGATTATTGGGCTAACTCAACTTCAAGGGGCGAACTGGGTGTGTCCACTAAGAAGTTCAGAAAATTTCGCATCAGGGATGATGATGATATAATGAGGAGGTTCAACGGGAATGAGCAGAATGCGGGACGATACATGGCACTGGCTGGAGTATTCGTCCCTGATAAAGGATTCAGTCCAGAACTGATAGATCATCCAATGCTACTCAGGCTAAAAGAAAACCACGGATGGACTGAGTTCCTTAAGCATCACGCTGAACCCGGGATAGCAGAATTGGTTCGGGAATTCTACTGCAACATCAATGCCACACGAAAGACAAGTTGGGTGCGAGGAGTTGACGTAAACATCTCTGGAGAATACTTGAACAACTTCCTTGGCACACCCAACTGGAGGTCAGAAATTCCGATATCTGAGCATTTTGAGAAGGGAGCAAGCAGGGCAGCTGACAGGCAATATCACGACAACATTACTAGGTCCCTTACTGCTGAAAGCTACACTGGTGAAATCCCCTTCAAAGCAAAGCACCTGAAGCTGGAGTTTCAACCCTCCTATGACTTCTACATGTCGAAGATTAGGCCAAACCCTCATGCACATGAAACATCTGGTCGAATGCTGAAGGGTTTTGCCAAGATTTGGCATGGACTGAAGATCAACGTGGGGGAGCAGATTTTCCATGTCATGACCACAAAAGTCACAGGCACCAGAGCTGCTGCTTTATGCTATCCCAACCTCATCAGGAGAATTTGTGAGGCCCAAGGAGTAGATCTAACGGTTTTTGCAGAGAGCGATCTTATTGATATGAACCGGCCGATCCCAGTCCCAAAGACAAGGATAACTAAACCAGTTACATACGTTATGCCGGAAGAATCAGACGCTCAATCCAGATACACTCCTAGGACACCAACAGCCGGACGCAAGGGACGCAAGAAGAAGGACCGTACTGAAGCGGTACCTTCAACAGAAGAAGCTGCAGTCACGCCAACAGAGCCTGCTCCCACTCCCACTCATCCTGGAACTGATGTTTCCACTCCAAGCCTATCACGAAGACATCCAGTCCGACCCTCTCGCAGAAGCCCGACTGTGTCTCAATATCCAGCTGATTCTCAAACTCTAGAAGCAGTGAGCAGAATGGGAGAGTCAATGATGCAGAGTGTCAGATCTTTGGCTGATGCCATTGTTTCGACTCACGAGAAACAAATGCAGAAAGAGGAAGAGTTTAGGCTGAGAATGTTTGAGAGAGAAGAGGAGTTCAGAAAGGAAGCAGCCAGGCAGCATCAAGAAAGGACTGAGAATGAGGAAAAGAATAGAAAAATGTTCGAAGCAGTGTTCGCCAGTCAAGCCAGGATGTTCGACAATCAAGCCGAAATGATGAAGACCATCCTCAGCAAGTTCCCATCACCTCCAGGAGATACCGCCGGATCCTCCACACAGCCCACGGAGAAGAAGGACTAAGCTAAGTGATCACATTCATGCGAGCTCCATTGTAAACATCATGCATTAGATTTTCCATTCATTCAGTGCACTTTCCATCCTCACCATGGAAATCTATTGTAACTGATGTACATTTACTGCTTTCCAAAAGAGAATTTCGTCTTGAGTTCTCTATTATTTGAAAAAAAAAGATGTGTGGCAGTCCAAGATGAATAAGTGACTGTCACGCCAAAAACAAGCTGTGACATGCTTGCATGTTCACAGTGTCTTTTTAATGCTTTCAATTAAACAAACCGGCATAAAACAAGCATAAATCTGTCACCTAAATTCACATGTTGAATTTAGGCTGATGATGAAATTTTCAGACTATTACATTGGGATAAAACAATTAAAAATATGCATGACATGAATTCTTGAAGTTTTGAGCTATAAAAATCTAATGATATGATCACTTGAAAGAAAAACAAATATTCATGTTGAGAATTTGATTGAATAAGTTGTAAGAATTTTCAAAGGCTAAATTTGAGAATGAATGTATGACATAATCAAACCATACCATGTGAGATCTGAGCCGAGTCACTTTTACTCATTTCTTTCTTTGATTGTGTGAATCAATTCGATTAAAGGACACTAGAACTTGAAATTGGGACCGATTCAAGACCATGCCATATTCCCGAAATCGAGCAAATGATCGAGGCACTTAGAGAAAACCAAAATTTTGGCTTTCGTTTCAATCCCAAACCCAAAAACATTTTCCCTTTAGGATTAACCAATCTGAGCCTTTAAGCCTAATTTTTCTTTGAAGCCACTATATTATTCCTAGCCTTACAAAAAGACCAAGAAAATCAAACCCAAGTGTACATGAGCCATCCCATCAAGGCATTGTAATTTTTGATCATCAAATATGTATCAATCGGTATGCTATAAACCGATTCAAAAAAAAAGAAAAAAAGAAAAAAGTTGAGATCTATTCAACAAGAATAAATTGCAAATGACAAAGCAAATTAGACAAAGTCTAATGTCATGCAATAGAAAAGGAAAGAAAAACAAAAGAAAGATAGAAATAATGATGATCATAGATTCTACAACATGCCAAGTTATGGTGGAATGGTGTCATGTCACTTTTTAGCCCAATAATTCCCTTTCCTATCAAATGTTACAACCGTATGCCCCGTTATAACCTTGAATAAGACCTCGGGATCTCGATTTGAGGAAATGAGTAGGTGGCGAGTTGGTCCAATTGCAAGCTTATGGGAGAATTTAATTGAATTTGATTTTGAGTGTTGATGATAAAAGCCAATCTTGAGAGTGAGTGAACTTTCCGATTCTACTATATGTGAGGCTCTGTTTCTATCAATCAATGATCATGTCATGCCTGAATTCAAGAAGTAAGCCAATGAATTTTTCTAAACACCTATTCAAGAAGAATTAACAATAATGATTGGTTTGTGTGTTCACTCAAGTGAGAAGTATCATTCCATTAAACACTGCAACCAAGAGAGTTTAATACTTGTAATTTTGATTGTCTTATCCCAATATAAGAAGAATGAAATTTCTGAGGCCACGCAAATGGATTGAATATGCAGAGTCCAAGCTCCTGGGAGTACTGACTCTGACTGCTCGGGGACGATCAGTATTAAATGTGAGGATGTTGATAACGGCCAAAAATTGACCATTATTTTCAATCCATTTCCGTGTCTGAGACGGACATTTTGATCGTATTTCCATCTTATTGTAATAAGAAAGCAGTTGAATTTAACAGATTAATGCTAGTTTGTAAAAACATCGAGCCGGTAATAAAAAGACACAAAATATGCAATTTTAAATTGTATTTGTGTTAGAAAAATCCAAAAACATGAAAAAAGGAAAAAGAAAAGAAAAAGGAATGAAAAGATGGGCAAAAGAATAATATAGCCCACAAAAATCCAAAAAGATGGGAAAAGAGTGAAAATCCCACAACTGAATTTTGGTCAAGTGTTGAAGCACAAATTCGAATTATGCAATTCGAATTAATTCGAATTGCACACAATTCGAATTGCTGAAGAGAACAAAAATTGGTTAAGTGTTGGGAAGGGATGCAGAAGAGCTAATTCGAATTACTATGGCCAATTCGAGTTAATTCGAATAGGCTTGAATAATTCGAATTAGGGAATGAAGAGAAGAGAAACCCAAAGGCAAGAAGATGCAATTCGAATTGTTCAATTCGAATTAATTCGAACTGGCACAAACAATTCGAATTGCCAACAAATGCAAAGAGGCCAAGCAGAAACCCTCATCCAATTCGAGAAAAGACCAATTCGAATTCTTCACAACAATTCGAATTGATAACTGAAGGCCACATTTCCAGCTCAAGGAAGAGATCTCACAATTCGAATTAATTCGAATTGATTGAATTAATTCGAACTTCACTCATTGAAGCTGTGGAGCATGAGCACAACATTGGTGGGCCTAGGGTTTCGAAAGTTGTCTATAAAAGCAGACCTTCCACAACAGAGCAAAGAGATCAAGAATTTTGCCAAAAAGCAGCTTGGGACAAAAAGAACAGCAGGAGGTTCCACACCCCTTAAGGGTTAGGTAGGTAGTTTAGTTTAGTTTAGTTTATTTTTCTTGCAAGTAGTGTAATCTTTACATGCTTTGATCTTAGTTTAGTGTAGAAGCAGTTTGTGTAACCCTTAGAGTAGCCATTTCCAGAATTTTTACAAGCTTTCTAGTTAGAATAAACTCTACCTTCAAGTTAATGATGGTTTTGGGTTCTTTATTTTGCTTTCAAAGTGTCAATACAAGAAAAATTTCCAGAAATGGTGTTATTCATGTGTTGTGGCACTCTTTAATGCTTTCTCTAGAAATAAATGCTTAGCATGTTTGTTTGTTTCAACTAGGTTACATTTATTATGTCCTAGTTGACATTCAAACTTAATAAATGCATGTTTGGTGGGTTGTTAGCTTGATTTTGTGCCTTCGAACTTCAAATAAGTGTTCTTAGGTTTTAGACGCTTTTAGGTTTGTTAGTATTTATCTTTATGTCTTATTTTTCCTGCCTTGATTTTTATTTTATGCTGCCTTAGATAACATAGGTGTTCTTAGTTTATTCATGTAGTTCTTAGATAACTAGATGTTTTAGGTTCTTTGATCTTTGATCCTTTGTTTGTAGAAATAGGGTTTGAATCTTGCCAATACCCACTGGACATGTGTTTGTTTATTTCTTGAAAACCTCACTAGGGTGGCTGTGAAGTGACATTGATGTGAGATGAGGGATTTGGTAAATCTAAACCCATCATTAACCGCACAGTGTTCACCTAACCCATACTTGTGAGAACAAAAATTGTTGATGTTCGAAAAGGTGTAATTCGAATTGAGGCAATTCGAATTATCTCGAATTGCCTAAGAAATTCGAATTGCACAACCAAAAATTCTCTTCATGTGGTTTCCAACCAATTCGAATTGTCCAATTCGAATTGCTCAACAATTCGAATTGGCTTGAAAACCACATTGTATCCATTGCCATCCCCTCATGCCTTAGTTTATTTTCTGTCTTTTACCAATTCGAATTGTCCAATTCGAATTAATTCGAATTGCTGGACAATTCGAACTCACCTTCCCCTTGAGGTAAATGCCTTAGTCAATTTGAGCAAGAAAAGGACTTCGTCAATTCGAGTTGTCCAATTCGAATTAATTCGAATTGGTCAATAATTCGAATTTGATGATGTTCCAATTTCTGGCAATGATCAATTGGGTAAAGTACTACTTCATCCTTCATGCATTCTCAATTCGAATTACCCCAATAATTCGAATTGAACTATCCCTTCTATTTTGAAAACTCCAAAAATATTTTTTTTCTTCCATGATTTGTGTAAGTTGCATGGATGTATTGGGCCTCGGCCCAGTTCATCTGATTTCTATCCATTACACATTTCAACCCACTAGTGTCTACTTATTGTGTGCTTAACATCCACACACTACCAAAAATATTTTCTTACTTTATGTTTTTCTCTTTCATTGTGTGTATGAACGAATAATGAGAAACACCACAGATTAATGTCGGTGAAAGGTCCCTTCACAGGGATATCGATTAACCCGTCTTCTGTGTGTCAATCATTATCTGTTATTTTGCATGATCTGGTTAGTGGTTGGTGGAAGCTCCGGCGAGCGTTCTCTTCACTAAGAGTTTCGATTAGTCACTCAGCCAATTCCTAATCAGATACAGTTTTAATTTTCCTTATCTTAATTTCTCAACCTGAATTCAAGATGCAATAGTATTAATTGATGTCGACCAACATCAGTTAAGACATATTACAGCAAGAAATATGTGGGTTATTCTTCCACTCACAGACAAAAGAAAACTAAATGGCGGCGGTCACCGTTGTTTGGAATTCTTTTTGTCTAAAATCAATCATCTTGGATAATTGGGAACCGGACAACAGATGTTTGCAGTCCGGAAAACCCCAACTATCTCTGGCACTCTTTTTAGCCGATTTCTCCTCATCTCAGGCTAATTCATCTTTGTGTATCACATTCTGTCTAACCCCACCATATATTTTGGGGTGTTTTATTTTCCTTTTCATATACTTGTATGCATGATACTATTATGTAGATGTTCTGGTCTTATTGCTATTTTGGGGATCCTTCCCCTTGGACACAGAAGTCTTGATTTAAATCAGATGTTGCATAATAAATTTCCAACAAAAATGCCTTTATAAAATCCGGATCTGAGTAAGGGATGAATTCAACAGTTATGACTAATTCATCTTCCACTGGGGGTTGATTTTGAGAGTTTAGAAGCAGAGTCAGCGATTAGGTCTCGTCTAGACTGAAAGGATCTGTGTTTTAATTGAGAGTTTAGTACCTGTCTAGGGAATGATTTTCAAATATTCATTTGCTTCTCAAAATTTCTGTGTGTTGGAAATCTGATATTAGATATCGCATTAAGTCAATATCCACTTGGGTGTAGATGAGATGTGATAAATACTACTAGAGGAACAACATATAGGCCTTGGTGAACTTCTAAGGTAGGGTCGAGTATTCCTTCGACTACTGTCTTCTTCTGCCAAAGTCTAGAATTGAGTCTTGAGTGAGTACATCCGGAATAGGTTCATTTATGGATCTGTTTCATTTAGTTTGTATCTCATAACTACCCAGATGTTGTAAGCCCTGTGGCTTATTGATATCTCAGGGGTTCTTGATCTGCATCTGGTCACCAAGACCAGGGGCTCTTATATACTAACGGAAAGAGACGTTTTTAATGCTTCCGAGTGATAGATTTAAATGCTTTCTTTACAGCTTTCTTACTGCTTTTCTTTAAATGCTTTCATAGAGGTCACTCGGAAGAATTAGGGGCTGTCCATCTGTTAAAAGGTTTGAGAGTTATGGAATGGTTTGGGGCTTGATTTGAAACTTTGGGTGTGACATGGGGGAATGATAGGAGTACTTGGCATGTCAACTAATGATATGTTAGGTGTTGCTTGTCCACCACAGATGAATGATACGCCTTAGCATGGCCATGTGAGGGCAGTTGTGAGTCTGTGGTATCTTAGAAATTGTTGTCTTAAGAGCATGTAAATTCTTACCGTAAGTACCTGTCTGTTAAAGGGAACATGGTGTAGAAAGCATGAGAATTAGCTAACTAAAGAATTATCCCAAGCTAAGATCTGTGTATAAAAATGAAAGTTTAATTGTGTTTCATCTGAATCTTGTCCAATCTTTATTATTTCCTCCCTGTCCCTTCTGTCATATTTAAACTTGCTTTCTAGATAGTGTAGCATAGTTTTATATTGCTTCCGTAGTATAGATTTAATTGCTTTCTTCGACCTAGTTTACCATGCTTTGTAGAATAATTTTTACTGCTTTCATGATCTGGATTTAAATTATGTCAAGTAGTTGTTAGAAACCCTTGCAAAACTTGAAACGAGTAACCGAGTGGAAAATCTTAGCAAACGACGTGGGCCCTGCTTCCATCGCACATCCTCCAGTGAACGATCCGGTACTTACTATAAATTACTGCAATTTTTGACTCCGTGCGCTTTCGGGAGCACAGTTTCTTGACACGAGTAAATAAAAACACAACATTTTGGGAAAATACTCATACAGTGGGAAGATGTTCAAAAGCTTCATGGCAGGTGCTTCCGTGACATGAAATTATGAGAAGTATCATGGCGCAGATACCAGGGACTTTCAGGGTGACAGACTGAAGGTCAATCCCGGTTGCACCGTGATATTTGTCAAAAGTTTCATGGCGGGGAGGACCACAGCGCCGTCACCCCACATGAGTAATAAAAAGGGAAATCTTCATATATCCTTAAACCCCTTCCCTACATCATAACCTTTTCCTTTAATAAATCCACACTTGAGATTTCGGAAAAAATTACTCGTGTTGATGAAACTCGTCAAAAGTTTCACATTACTAGCTGTAGATGTTAGGTGATCCTCTAGAATTATATGTTGATGTTGAATTGCATCCACCACCACGTTTGTTGTTTGAGCATCCCTTACTCGGTAAGGTCTTAGAACACCATGTCATGTCATGCTAGCTGCTTGTCTTTTATTTGATGATTGATCGATTGAGTATCTCTCAAACACATTGCATTTTAACATAGAATTTAGCCGACGAGACGCCAGCCGCCAGCCCTAGGCCGCCGCCAGCTGCTCCGGCCGCCAATGTGCAGGCCGCCAGCTCCAGGCCCATCTCGGCCGCCAGCTCGAGCTCTGGGCCCCCAGTCCCAGGCCGCCAGCTTCTGCCCTTCAGGCCGCCAGGTCCCGGCCAATCTCGGCCGCCAGCTCGAGCTTCGGGCCGCCAGCTTCTGCCCCTCAGGCCGCCAGCTCCCGGCCGCCACCAACCTCTTCTCCGGCCGCCAGCTCCAGGTCCAGGCTGCCTGTTCGGGACGCCACCCCGGGCCGCCAGCCGCCACCTTCACCAGGACAGGCCGCCATTCCCTTGCTAGGTTTCGCTGCCTTGTCGTCTGGTGCCTCGGCTTTTCAGGTTTGTTCCATCTTTTCGTCTGCTTTTATGTGTTCACTTTTTTACTTTGAAACTTTTTTTTTATGTGAGTCTCCTTTGACTGATTTGTGCAACTTTGCAATAGGACATTGTCGCGAGGACCGCTCAGGCCGCCACTCCGGGTACCCAGGCCGCCACTCCTGTCCAGGCCGCCACTCATGCCGGGTCTCAGCCGCCATCCTCATCAGTCCAGGCCGCCGGGTCCTCTACTCGGGTTTGCTCAACTTACTTGGTGATATGTTGATTCGTCCTCCCTGGCCTTTGCTTGATATGTGTATCATAATAATGCAGATTGCTGAGGGACTACTCATTCCGGAGTCTGATGATGAGGCTTATGATTTTGACCGCCCGGAGTCCGAGCCTTTTTTACGTCCGTTTCATCGCACGACTGCACATGCAGATGAGACCCGGGAGTTTCTATCTTGCACATGTCCGATCACTCAGGCTGCATTCACTGGAGCCTTTGTTTCGCAGACGAGGTCTATCCAGTCTCATCAGTCTGGCACCACTGCTCCTAGATCTAAGAAGGCTAAGGCTCCCCGAACCGAAGAGAATGAGGATCAGAGTATTTTGGAGAAATATGTTTCATGGGTTCGCCGGATGAAGAGGGGAGGACGCACAGCTGAATGGCGTAACTGGGGTATTGAAGATGCCATTATTCTATCTACTCGGCCTGTAGTGATAGATCATTGTCTCATCTATTACATCATGGGCTTCTGGAACTCTAGTGTTAACGCCTTTCAGTTTTCTTGTGGTTTTGTGGGTCCCACGCTTCTTGATGTGGTCATGATCATAGGACTCCGAGTGGATGGTTCAGAGTTGACACAGTCGGCTTCCGATGATCGAGCTCTTGGTGATGCTATTTGTCCTTCGGGCAAAGAGACTAAGCAGTACGCGGCATACATTGATCACAATATGACGTCCGAGAGTTCTCCTTGCACCTTGGATGAGCACGTGGCATTTCTATTGCTATGGTTTAGCCGATTTATTATCTGTTCGAGGGCTCGGACCGTCTTGCGTTCCGCTCTTCCTCTCGTACGGGCTATTATGAATGATCTTTCTCGGGCCACTGGTTCTTATTTTCTTGGCACCCTGTTCAGTGGTATGGCCAAGATTTCTGGTATGCTGGCTAGTGGGCGAGATCCCACTAATTCGGCCTCTGGGCCGTTATGGTTTCTGCAGCTTTGGATTCAGCTATACTTTCCTCGGCTTTTTACTGGTGTGCCTCGTCCTGGTCCGCAGGATGTTGCTGATGGTGACCCGTTAGGCTTGATACTAGCTGCTGCTTCGGTGAAGATTAGCAGGGATGGTCTCTTGAAGCGGGACAGTCTAGATATTATTCGATTTTTTCTTCACCACAGGCCCTCTTATCAGGACTTATACGTGTATGCCCCTATAGGATGGTTGCTCTCTCAGCTTGTGTGCAAGTCTGATCAGCCACGTGGTCTACATGGAGAGTCCACCTGGAACGTTAGTATGAAGCCTCATATGCTTCTGAGTGGGCTAAAGAGGAAGGATCAGTATAATCCGATCGTGGCCGAGCCATATTGCCCTCACTTGCTCGCTCGTCAGTTTGGTTGTCATCTCGGACTTCCTCGCAGTGTGAAGTGGCCGGTATCTATTAGGAGTAAGAGGATGACGGTCGCTGACATCCAGGCAGTGATTGATTTCTCGTCCCGTCTGACGTTATCTAGTTATCTTCCATTCACTCCGACGGGGACGCTTGCTGCTGGTTTTATGGCATGGTAGATGCCCTACATCACCTCCATCTTGCCATCCTATGCCCAGATTACAGCTCATTTTGGGGACGTGCAGCGTAGCTCGGCTCCTTCGAAGCAGCCTAGTGTTCATAGTGCAGCTGTTCGGTCAGCAGCTACTCTTGTTTCTAGTCGCACCCCGAAGTCAAAATCTGCTGCAGCCTCCTCCTCTCGCAAACGCCGAAGAGGTATGTCTCCTTTGTTAACCTGTCTTTACACTGTTTTCCTGGTCTTTTAACATTTCTCCTTTCTTTAGACCACCGAGATAGCGAGGAAGATGAGGATGATGCCCCAGATGATGATCATCATGAGGATGATTCTGCGAGCTCTGAGGAGTCTACTGATGAGGAATACACTGCTCACTCTGATGAGGATGGGGCTTCCGGTTCTAGTGAGGAGGAGTCGGGTTCAGGTGAAGATGAGACGCGTTCTAATGATGATGAGGATCCTGTAGATGATGATGATGACCTTATGGTGGAGGATCACGCTGGGGATGATGTTACCAGGGATGATAGTTGCATGGCGGACCTTCACGAGGCGACGACTATCGTTGATCAGCATATGAATAGTGTCATTGCTAGGAACTCCTCATATGATGAGGAGTTGGCTCGTGCTGACTATATCATCCTCCATGGGGATGATCCTATGTACCAGACTAAAGCCGTGGTGATGGATGCTACTCACCCAGCTTCCATTGATCAGGTACATTTCACCACTTTGGACTCTTTGTTCAAGTCTTGTTTTTGGTAAAGTATCAACATCTTTCATCTCTCTCTGTTTAGATGGATCCTCCTTCTTCTCAGGCCGACCATGCCTCTGTCTCTCCCGAGTTGACTTCTCAAGTACACTTTAGTTACATCCCTATTTTCCTTTGTCTTTCTCTATTATGCAAAATGATTCTAAAGACAGCTATCCTCTAGACTCCTGGAGACCAGATAGATCATCCTCTTCCTATTCAGGCTGTAGATCACGCCTCTATGATAAGCACTGCTGACCCTTTGGCGACTCCTCATGTATCCTTTAGTTGTATTCTCGTCTTCTCTTGTTCTTATCCTTCTGAGATATGTTCTAAGTGTTGTCTTCCTCTAGACTCCCATGGATCAGGTAGCTCACTTCACGGCTGATGCTCCAGTCAATTTGACTTTACCATCTACTCAGATAGACCGCTCGGATACTTCAGCTCCTTCAGCTGATTTGGCTGCGCCACCTCCTCAGGTATATTTCCTTTCATCTTTTGTCATAATAAAACTTTTTGTATTATTCTAACAGAATTTGTCTCCAGGCACCGAAGGACCCTCCTCCAGGCCCCGTGGCCTCTCTTCCAGACTCGGGCACTCGTGCTGCCGTAGCCTCATCATGTGAGGCGTTTGACCGTCTTTTTTCCACCCAGACCTGTCCACTATCAGCCGAGATGGTCTCTGGACTCTATGACCTTCTTGATGATGTTAGCTCAGTCCCTGCCTTCATTGAGGACGTCGGCTTCTGGGATTTCTCGGAGCTCATTTCTGACTTGTCCCTTGCTTATCCTCTCTATAGCAGTACATCAGATCAGTCTGCTCACGACTTGACACTTATTGATGATCTCGAGGCGCGGCACCGCGAGGTTCGTTCCCAGTTAGAGGTTATACGTCCCCAGCACGATCAGGCTTCCACGGTTCTTAGGACTGAGGAGAGTAGGCAGTCACAGTTAGAGAGTATTGTCGCCCAGGCGAAGCGCGATATTGAGAAGCAGAAGGCAGTTATTGCGGAGGCGGAGCGTATTATCTTAGAGAAGAACTGCATCATTGAGGGAGCTACCGTTGAGCTTGACATACTTGAGGCTGAGCTGCTTGATAATGGCCAGAAATGACCATTATTTTCAATCCATTTCCGTGTCTGAGACGGGCATTTGATCGCAATCCGGTCTTATATTAAATAAGAAAGCAGTTGAATTGGACTGATTTATGCATAATTGTAAAAATATTGAGCTGGTCTGAAAAATGCATAAATATGTAATTTTATTAAATATTTATGTTAGAAAAATCCAAAAACATGAGAAAAAGAAAAGAAAAGAAAAAGGATAAAAAAAAGATGGGCAAAAGAATAAACAAGCCCACAAAAATACAAAAAGATGGGAAAAGATAGAAAAGCCCACAAAAAGAATAACTTCGGCCCATCTGGCCCATTCAGCTCAGTCTGGGAACATCCGGTCGAGGAACCCTGGTCGAGGACCATGGTTCCGCGACACAGGAGAGATTAGCGACCCAGCATGCAACATAAAGAAGAGACCAGTCTGGGAACATCCGGTCGAGGAACCCTGGTCGAGGACCATGGTTCCGCGACACGACCAAGGTTCTGCGCCATCAACACCTTGGAGGCCAAGCCACGCCCCAGTCGAGGAACTCCTGTCGCGATCCATGCTTTAGCGACACGGACATGGATAGAGACACAAGACCCAGTCGAGAAGCCTTGCCACATGCAGCCCTGTCCCGCGACAAAGTTGTGATGTGTGTGATGTCTTGAGACACAGTGGGCCTCAGATCAAGCCCATGGGCCTAGGGTTCCACTTCTATAAATATGAGGTGATCCCCATGAGCTCAAGAGGTTGGACAGAATCAAGAAAAATCATTCTTGGAGACAAGTGTGGAGCTTAGTTTGTAGGTAGTTCTTTAGGTTAGTTTAGTTTAGCTTTAATTTTTTTGTATTATTTAATTATTGCATAGATTCAGTTTAGGTAGCCAGTTTTCACCCTGTTTTCAGTTTCAAACTTTGCTTTTAGGTTTTGTGATATCCAGGATGATGGGTATTAGCAAATTCCTTAATAAAATGGGGAAATATTCTTGAAATGTGTCCCAAAAATCATGAAATGGGTTTCACACCCCATGGATCTTTTATTATTTCCTTCTCTGTTGGTCACTTGACCTTTATTTTCTATTTTATATCACTGTTGGTGATGTTCTTTTTGGATAATGTTGCATGTTATGAGTGATCAAGCCCAGATTAGGGTCAGCCCTATTTTAAATATTGTCTCATTTTTCCTTCATGTTTAAGGCATGCTTTAGCTAGATTTAACTTTGTTTAGTTGCTTTTAGCTTAGTGTAGCTTTTAAACTTGAAATGGGTGAGATCACGCATAATGCATGCTCCTGTTCCACTTTACTTTTCTGACATGTGTCCAGAACACACCCAGGTCGCTAGCCACTTCTTGTCGCGGAACCACGTTCAGCGACAGCAGGGCAGTTTAGCGACATGCGTGTCCAAGAACATGTGTTGTATAAACCTTTTAAAATCCTTGGTCGGAAACCAAACCTGTCGCGGACCCACGGTCCGTGACACAACCCCTTGATTAGCGACCAAGGACCCAAATCTTGCAATTTTACTCTGGAAGGGCTTTGGTCGCGGAACCCCTGTCGAGGACCCATGGTCCGCGACACACCCCTTGTTCCGTGACCAGGAATTATGCCCTTTGTTGGATTTTCACACCTTGTGTCGCGGAACCCCTGTCGCGGACCCATGGTCCGCGACACACTCCTTGTTTCGCGACACGACAACCTTATTTCCAAAATTTTAATTTCTCTTATTTCCCACCTCTCTGTCGAGATCCTCCTGTCGTGGACCCATGGTCCGCGACTCAATTTCTGTTTCTCGACAGGCCTGTTTCTCGACAGGCTCGGCATCTTTTTGCCAAATTTTCATTCTCCATCTCACCCTATTAATTAATTGAACCTTTATATTAATATTTTGAGGTTGAAATCCAATGATCTCAACTCATGATTAATTTGATATAAAGAACTTTGTTCAATTTCCATTAAAATATTCTTCTACAAAAATCAAACTCTAATGATCTAAGTATATAATCCGGACTGTAATTAATTAATTAATTACGGAATGAGTGATTATTTAGACATTAGGAGTAATTATGGATTAATTTCCATAACCTTGGATGAGAAACCAATGTCTCTCATACAAGATGACCCAAAAATATTTTCTTTTATTTATTTTGTCTTTATCCGTGTTCTGTGAAACAGCTAGTAAGAGATATAACAGACTAATGTTGGCGGGTATTCCCCCACGGATAAACTAGCTCGTGGTCTGTATATTAATTACCAGATGTTATTTTGCATGGTCTGGATAGTGGTAGGTGGAAGCCTTGGCGGTTCATCCATCCGGGATTATAATAGTTGCTCAGCCGACTTCTATCCGGATACAGTTTCTATTTATTTATCTTAATTTCAAACCTGAATTTCGAGCTGTAATATTATCACACGGTGTCGATCAACATTGTTTGAATAGTTTTACAGTGAGAAAACATGTAGGTTTTTCTCTCATTTCACAGATAGTAGAAACCTTGATGATAGCGATCACTATCAATTAAGGTTTTCTGCTGTCTAAAACCATTTCACCTGGAATAGTTGGGACCTGGATAGCAGATGTTTGCAATCCAGATAACCCCAGTTATTTTTGCCATCTTTTTAGCCAAAATAAATTCTTCTCATCTCCGGCTATTTCATCTCTGTATTTCACTTCTGTCTAAACCCACCTTATATTTTGGGTTACTTAATTTTACACTTCTCATATAAAATTATGCATGATATTATTATGTAGATATTGTGGTAAAAATTATTTCCGGACCCTTCCCTTGGACATAGGAGTCTTGATTTTAATCAGATGTCTCACAATAAATTTCCAACAAAAATTCATTTATAAAATCCGGATCTGAATAAGGGATAAATTCCACAGTTATGACTAATTCATATCCGACTGGGGGTTGATTTTGGGAGATTAGAAGCAGAGTCAGCGATTAGGTCTCACCTAGACTGAAAGGATCTGTGTTTTAATTGAGAGTCTAGTACCTGTCTAGGGAATGATTTTCAAGCATATATTATTTTCCAAAATTGCTTTGTGTTGGAAATCTGGTATTAAATATTACACTGAGATGGGGTCCACTTGGATTCAAATACGGTGTGATAGATAATTCTAGAGGAACAATACATAGGCCTTGGTTATTTTCTTAGATAGGGTTGAGTTCCTTTCAACTGCTATCCTCCTCTGCCAAAGCCTATTTTTGAGTCCTGAGTGAATGCATCCGGAACGAACTAATTTATTAGTTCGTTTCATTAGTTTGTATCTCATAACCACCCGGAAGGAAGTGAACACTGCGAGCGGTTCACCGAGATCCGGGAATTCTTGATCCATACCCGGTCATTCTGACTGGGGGCTTTCCTTTACTACTAGGGTTGGACTTTCAAAAACCTCCGAGTGATAGGATTTTAAATGCTTTCTTTATCGCTTTCTTTTAAATGCTTTCGTTAGAGGTCACTCGGTTGTATTGAGACTTGTGTAACTGCTACTAGGACTGAGAGTTAAGGGATAGTTCAGGGCTTGATTAGAATCTTTGGGTGTGACATAGGGGAATGATAGCAGTACTTGACACTTCAATAAATGATTTGTCAGGTGTTGCTTGTCCACCACAGATGGCTTACATACTCTTGCAAGGCATTGCAAAGGGAGTTATAAATCTGTGGTATCTTAGATTTTGTTGTCTTAAGAGCATGTAAATCCTTACTGTAAGTACCTGTCTGTTAAAGGGAACATAGTATAGGAAGCATGAGAGTTAGCTAACTGATGGATTATCTCAAACAAAGATCTGTGTAACAAAGAGGAAGTTTAATTGAGTCTCATCTGAATCTTGTCCAATCTTTATTCTCTTCTTCCTGTCCCTTCTGTCTCATTTTAAATCCGCTTTCTTAGAATATCTTAACCGCTTTCTTAGAATAATTTTATTGCTTTCTTAGATTAAATTTAATTCGCTCTCTAGAATAATTTTATCTGCTTTATTTTAATTGCTTTCATAGCTTAGTTTAAATTCTGTCAAGTAGTTGATAGTCAAACACAAACTTGAATCGAGTAACCGAGTGGAAAATCTTAGTAAATGACGTGGGCCCTGCTTCCATCGCACATCCTCCAGTGAACGATCTGGTCTTACTATAAATTACTGCAATTTTTGACACCGTGCGCTTTCGGGCCACAGTTTCTTAACACGAGTAATAAAAACGTGACAACCTATAAATATATCCCTAATCCCAACTCCGCCATCATAAATTGGTTTCATTAAATAAAATTGAAAACCAGGATTATGATTTTTCAGAAAATACTCATGAAGAGAGAACTTGTCAAAAGTTTCAGGGCGAGGATCTTCAAGGCATGAAATTGTCAGAGATCTCATGCCGGGGAGGTTCGTAATGCCATTTGAACTCAAAGTTTACTCTTATGAGTAATAAAAAGTGGAATATATCCTTAAACCCTGTTCCCACGACTCATAACTCTTTTCTTTTAATAAATTTAACCTGGGATATCTTAGAAATACTCGTGTGACGAAATTGTCAAAAGTTTCACTGCTCAAGTTGTCTGATCGAGCTACCGCTTTGCAGGCTGATCATGATCGCTTAGCCGCAGATGATCGTGATTTATCAGCTGAGCTATTGAAAGCTCGTCGTCCCCTACTATCAGCTCGTGCTCGAGTTTCTGCTGCAGCACTTCGTCGCCTCACCGACACTTTTGGGCGTGCGCGTGATCAGTGGGCCGTCATGCGTCGTCGCCTACTAGGTGATGAGACGCTATCTCCCCCGAGTAGCTAGCACTGCTTTTGTGATTTGTATTCAGTACTCTATTTTGGGTCAGGTCACCGGCCTTGTGGTGAGCACTTTTTAGTACTCATGTTCGCCGTTTTTTGCTACTTCTTTGGCCACCTTTGTGATTGGCCACTCATGATGCACTTATGCTATTTATTCTGACTCCCAGACTGATGGATAGAACATCTTGAGATATTTTGCATTTATACTCTGTTTGTGTTCTTGACCATCGATGTCCATTAACTTGTATGCACCATTGAGTAGTCTTTGTGTTACAATGAATGGTCCTTCCCAATTTGAGGACCACTTCCCCGTCTCATTAGCATGCACTCCTAACGGTAGGATCACTTTCCACACTAGATCCCCTTCGCTGAAGGTCTTGCTTCGAACCTTCTTATTATAATGCTTTTTCCATTCTAGCTTTTTGACGACGGATGCTTTCCAAGGCCATAAGCTTGTCACCATCAGTTATCTCTAACTCTTGCAACATGGCTTCTTCATACTTAGATAAGTCTAAGTGATGCTGCTGAGCCACCCTTAGAGAAGGAACTGTTATTTCCAAAGGCAAAACAGCGTCATGACCATATGTTATGTAGTACGGCGTAAACCCTGTAGCTGTGGACTTAGAGTTTCTGTTAGCCCATAGGACCTCTGATAAAGTCTCATGCCATTTTCTAGGTTTTTCGCCTACCGCCTTTTTGATCATACTTATTAGGATCTTATTGGTGGCTTCAGCCTGACCATTTGCTTGGGGATAGTATGGAGTAGAATGATAGATGCGGATCCCAAATTGTTTGGCAAAAGCTATAAACTTTTCACCAGTGAACACCGTACCTTGATCGGCAGTGATTGTTTGAGGGATTCCAAACCGATGTATCAACTCAGTCACAAATTTAACTACATCGCGTGCGTCGATTTTCTTCATTGGCCATGCTTCCACCCATTTAGTAAAGTAATCCGTGGCCACAAGTATAAATGAATGATTCTTAGATGATGGCGGATGAATCTTCCCAATAATGTCCATCCCCCAGCCACGGAATGGCAAAGGCTTAATGAATGTGTGTAATTCTTCCGCTGGTACCCTTTGAATTGGGTCGTGCTTTTGGCAAGCCTCACAACCGCGAGCATACGTGATACAGTCCTCCATGATGGTTGGCCAGAAATATCCATGATGGTGGATGCTCCACCTCATGCTAGGCCCTGCCCGATGAGAGCCACATATCCCCTCATGGACTTCTCCCATTACCAACTTAGCATCATCGGGGCTTATACACTTGAGCAGCAATCCATCAACCGCCCTTCGGAATAATTCATCATTGACCAGCACGTACCGCAAAGCTTTTACCTTTAGTGAGTTATCTCCCCCAGATGACGGGTTCTCGAGGTACTGTATGATCTCGGTCCTCCAATCACCACTCTCTTGTTGGTCTTCAGGCTCACTTGTGATGGCGGCAATATGTGGTGCCCCCCTAGGGTGACAAGACTGCCAGCCTGAAGCATGTTGAGCAGCCTCGTTGGCCTCTTGATTTTGGCTTCTAGGCACATGTGTGATGGTAGCGTCCGAAAACTTGCCCAATAGCTCTAGTGCTGTCTCATAGCACTTAATCAATCTGGGACTCTTGCATTCATATTCTCCTGTTAACTGCTTCAGGATAACTTGGGAGTCTCCAAAAATTGTAATTGATTTCGCACCCTTCAGCAATGCAGTTTCGAGGCCAAATATCAAAGCTTCGTATTCCGCTTGATTGTTGGTGGTGCTAGGCTCTAACTCCCGAGCAAGCTTCCAATGTTCCCTAAAAGGACTAGTGATCGTAATGCCGGCTCCCGAGCCGCTGCTCGCACAAGACCCATCAAATGTTAACTCCCAAGGTTCGAATCCCATAAAGAACGTTTCTCTAGGATCTTCTGACAAAACCAACGAAGGGTGCTGAGCTAAGAAGTCAGCTAAAGCTTGTCCCTTGACTGCCTTTTGAGGAACGTGTACAAGGGTAAAAGGACTGATCTTCATAGCCCACTTAGCTTGTCTACCCTTTAATGCTGGCTTGTGCAAAAACGTCTTCACCAAGTCGAAGGGAGCCACTACATGAATTGTTCTTGGCAGCATGTAGTGTTCTAACTTATTGCAGGAGTATACTAGGGCGTAGCACAACTTTTCTAATGCAGTATATCTTACCTCTGGCCCTTGCAGAGTCTTGCTAAGGTAATAGATAGCCCTCTCCTTGCCGCCTTCATCGTCCTGTGCAAGCAAGCACCCGATAGACTCCTCGGCGGCCGATACATATAGTTTCAAAGGTATTCCAGGTCTTGGCGGCACTAATACTGGAGGATTGACCAATGCTCTTTTTATTTCTTCGAAGGCTGCTTGATGCTCAGTCGTCCATATGAACTTCTCGTTCTTTCTTCCTTTAAGTAAGGTAGTGAACGCTTTCATCTTGCCTGCAGCATTGGCAATGAATCTCCTTAGGAAATTGATTTTGCCCATCAATGACTGCAGTTCATTGAGATTGGTTGGTGCACGAGCCTCCAAGATGGCCTTAGCTTTGTTCTGGTCTACCTCAATGCCCCTCTCATGCACCAGGAAACCTAAGAAGTTCCCTGCTACCACTCCAAATGCACACTTAGCTGGATTAATTTTCAATCCATGCTGCCTCATTCGGATGAAGGCACCTTCAAGGTGAGCCAAGTGTTGGCCAAATTCACATGATTTTACCACTATGTCATCAATGTACACTTCAAGTGTGTGACCGATTAAATCATGAAAAATCATGTTCATGGCCCTTTGGTATGTTGCCCCCGCATTTTCTAATCCAAAGGGCATGACTACCCATTCAAAAATGCCGACTGGCCCTGGGCAACGAAAAGCTGTTTTATGTACATCATTTTCAGAAATGAAGATTTGGTTGTATCCAGAATAACCATCCATTAAAGATAAAAACTTGTGGCCGGCGGCCGCATCAACAAGCATATCGGCCATAGGCATTACATATTCATCCATGGGCGTTGCCAAGTTTAAGTTCCCAAAGTCTATACAGACTCTCAATTGACCATTCTTCTTTACAACATGTACAATATTTGCAAGCCATTCTACATAACGACAAGTTCTAATGTAACCTGCTTTAAGAAGCTTCTCAATCTCGGCCTTTATTTTTGGGATGGTGTCTGGATCGAACCGTCTTGGCGGCTGCTTATGAGGTCTGAACTCTGGATGAGTTGGCAACTTGTGTTCCACTAGCTCCCTTGATAGTCCTGGCATGTCTGTGTACTGCCATGCAAAGCAATCTTTATACTTATGAATCAACTCCACTAGCTGGTGCCGCTCCTCCTCAGGCAATGATGCACTTATCTTGGTCAGCTTTGGCTCCACATCTGTCCCAAGGTTGATGTCTACAAGTGGTTCATTGGCTTCCGGACTAGGCAATATCCGCTTCACATGAGATGGCCACTCAGATGGCCGAACGTCAGTTGGGTTTTTGGACTTGATTTCGGCACCCATCTTTATTTCAGTGTTGGCGAGCCGCTGCAACAAGTCTTTATAAATGTCATAGCTGCTCATCATGAAGAGCTTGATGCTTCATGTCGGCTATCTGCAGGATGTAACTTGAAGCCGCTTGTTGTGAAGTCAATGGATTCCAGATCCATGTCCATACCGATTAAAGCTGATGCAGGTTGGATGTCTTCGAGGTAGAAGATTGCCTCATCATTGTTGGCGTCCGGTCCTGCAAAGGGTTGAGGATCCGCCTCCACCAATTCTATCTGGTCACCATCCCAAATTAACAACTGTTGGTGGAGGGTGGATGGCACACACTGCGCCATGTGAATCCAGTCGCGCCAAAGCAATGCCGAGTAACACGTCTTAGATTTCACCACAAAGAAGGCGACCTTGATGGTCATGGATCCAATAGTGACGTCCGCCGTTATGAATCCGGCAGGTTGGGTTGCTTCCCCTACGAAGCTGCACATTCTGACCCTGGTGGGGATCAGATCCTTTTCACTCTTCCCTATCTTCCTCAAAGTCGACATCGGCATAACATTGGTTGCCGCTCCATTATCAACAAATACCCTGCTCACAGGACACCCGTCAATGTGAGCCTTGACATACAAGGGCTTCAGTTGCCTTGTCTGGGCCACCTCAGGTTTGGCAAACTGCGCCAAAGCCAAAGTCGAAGCGTCATGCTGGCCAACAGGTTCTTGTGTGGGAGGCAAGTCTCTGTTTGGATGGGACAACTCTGCTATCATCTCATCCATCTCTTCGATGAGCCTCGTGAACGATGGCTCTTCCTCATCCCATATCTTGGATTGGGCGTCGCTTATCTCTTCCTCAGCCGCCAATCCAATGACCCGCATAGGCACGGAGGGGTCATTCGGCCCTTCTTCTTTCCTATCGTCTGCTTCTTTAAGTTATTTGTCCAATTTTTTCCAGAAAGCCTCATCTTCAAGATCCATGCCGTCTAATTCAACATGATACTCCTCATCAATATTGAGGTTCACATTACCCCACACATCATCTTCATACCCTTCGTCAATAGTGAGGTTTATATCACCATATTCATCTCCATATTCTTCATCAATATTCATATCATCGATCGTGCCACATTCATCAGTCATGATGCCTAGGGCACCAATTCCAACTTTAGGTTCATCGAGATTGGCCTCCACAGCAGCCTCCACCTCTGTAGGTGTAATAGCACCAAAATTCACTTGTGATGCCTCATTGGTCGCTTGAAGTGCTTCAGTTGTTTTCGTTTCAAATTGTATCTCCGACTTCTTCTGAGTTTCCACAGTCTTGCAGTAAGCCGTGAATCCTTCAAAACTATGTGGCCTACTTCCAAGTTCACCAGCTTCATGGGCTGCCAAATATGCCATGTATTTCATAAACACACTAGCCATAGCCATGTTTGAAGGAGTCATGTCCATTTTGTCTAGCTTCTCGATGAACTTCTGTCCTACAGATTTAACCTTACTCCCTTTATCATCAGGCTCGGTAACAACAGCTTTACCTTTGTCTTTAGACACCGATGGTTGAATGTTAACTTGAGGAGACTCCATTTGTGTTGCCTTAGGTTGAGGTGATGGCGGCTGAGGTCTTCTTTCCGTCCATTGCAGTCTCTCTCGTACTGGCCTCCTGGTAGTAGAAGATGATGGCGGTTGCAACCTCTCCTTCATCGGCCTCCTGGTGGAGGGTGATGGCGGCTGCAGCCTCTCCCGGGTTGGCCTCCTGGGTGATGGCGGCTGCAGCCTCTCCCGGACTGGTCTCCTGGGTGATGGAGGTTGTGGTGACCTTCTTGAGGCCTCATGCATCTTTCTTTGATGGGGTGTTATGGACGAGTTAGGCCTCCGTTGTTCGGAGGTTTCTCCTCTGAAGTACGTCGGCTGTATGGGCTTCCGAGGCCTGGAAGACTCCAACTTGTGGATCTGAGCTTCCCATTGCCGCATTTCCTCGGCATATCGTCTCTGAGCCAGTCTAAATTGACTTCTAGTCATGGGTGGCGGCTCCTTTTGAGCAGCTTTACTATGTGCCCGGTTCCTCATCCACCTATCAGCCTTAACTGGATGTTCTGGTCGCCTCATCAAGGTTGGAACCACCTGTACACCATGCCTATAATCACGAGTAACAGGCTGGTGTCTCCCATTTTCATGGATCTCTACCGCTTGCTTAGGGATCTCCACCCTCAAATGAGGGTTCTGCTTCTTGTGGTGCTCTCTTTCTTCAGCTTCCAGGACCTTCTTGAAATCCTCTTTCGACATGTTTTTAAATCTTGGTTGTTTTTTATACAACTCTTTTCTTTTTTCATGATCGGATTCGTCGGATAGCAAGTCTACATCCTCTTCATCGATTTCAATGTGTTCCTTTCCTCTATCAGTCCTGCTACTGGAGCCGCCATATTCTGGATTTGGGATGAGTCCAGAAACACCAATGGGAAGCTGAGGGAATGGATCTAAATCCACTTTCATACCTGCAATTTTCAAACGACCCTCTTTTATTTTGTTCTGTATGGCAGTTCTAAAACTCCTGCATTTAGTAATGTTGTGAGTAAATGAGTTATGCCACTTACAAAATGCTCGGCCTCGAATTTCCTCGACCGCTGGTAATTTTTGCCCTTCAGGCAACTTGATCACACCGTCTTTGAGTAGGGCATCGAACACTTGGTCCGCTTTACCCATGTCAAAGAGGTCTTCTTCAGGCTTATGATTAGCCTCTCTTTGTTTTGGCGGCTTGAGAGCCGCACACGTATGCGGTTTGGCTGTGTGCACTAGTTCTGCAACAGCCACCTCCACAGCCTCGTCCTCCTCATCACTGAGTCTCACCTCCTCGAAGTGGACTCGACGCGTAGGACGCCTCTCTTCCTGTTCTCCCAGGAATTTTTCCACGCGGGCCGCTCTCTCGGCCAGCTGGGCAAGGTCAGTTGCATCCTGCACAATTAAATGTTCTCTCAATCTCGGTAACATGTTAGCCACTGCAATATTGGCTATTTCTTTATCAGGTATTGCCATAGTATATCGGCCTTTAAGGCGCTGCAATCTATTAATAAAAGAGCTTGCCGCCTCATCGGCAAATTGTTTGGTGTTAGTGAGATCTGCAAGACTAACCTGTGACAGAGGTGTATAAAATCTGTCGTGAAATGCCCGCTCGAGATCGGCCCAATTTTGAATTGAATTTGGCCGCAAGGATGCAAACCAGGCAAATGCAGGTCCAGTCAAAGATGAGCTGAACAATCTTAACTTCAGCCAATCGTTGGCTGCAGCTCCCCACATTGAGCAGTAAACCTGCCCACATGTTCTACTGTTGATTTGCCGTCGTCTCCCGAGAACGTGGTGAACTCAGGCATTTTGAAGCCTCTAGGGTAAGGCTGCATAGTATCTACCCAATCCGGGTATGGCTTCCTGTACGTGGGCCGTTCCATCGGCCTTAATTGAATGTCGAAATGTTGTTGCATCATATCGGCCAACAATTCGGGTGACACCGCTGGTGCCTGTGTAGGAGGCATGGCGGCTTGAGGATACATGGCGGCCGGGAGATGGTTGGCGGTTTGGGCAACCATGGCGGCCGGATGTAGGTTGGCGGCCGGATACGGGTTGGCAGCCTGATGAGCCATTGCGGCTGGAACAGGATTGGCGGCCTGATGGCTCATGGCGGCCGCGACAGGGTTGGCGGCCGGAAGAGGGTTGGTCGGGACAGGGTTGGCGGCCGGTATGTTGTTGGCGGCCTGATGATGCATGGCGGCTGGTGGTGCTGTAGCCACTTGCGGCATGTGTCCTCCCATAGCATTAGGGATGGTGGCTGATGGCATGGGAGCCGCCACTCCATATGGTTGTGTTGTTGCCTGGCGTGATGCCATGTTAAATGCACCAGGTACAGCGCTAGACGCCAAGTATCCAGATGAAGTATACATCGGCGTGGGAGGCGCCGCATAATAAAAATTCGGCATGTTAGGTGCCGCATGAGTGAGAGCAAAAGTAGATGGGAATGAAGGCAAACTCGCCAGTCCTCCAAACTCGGGAAGTGGCGGCTGGCCAGATGTTGTCCCCCAAGTTCTGTGTAGGCAGCCATACGGCCCTGGGATGTTGGGTGGCAGTGTGCCATTTGCTGAAGTGGAGCCCTCTTGCGAAGTACGCAAGGATCCACAAATCTTGTCAGTCTGATCGGCCATAGCAGGCCGCAATACGTCCATAAGATGCCTTGTAAGTAGAGGCATGAATTCGGCCATCGATTCGGTCATCGATAGCCGCATCTGCTCCGAAAGAGTTGGGATTTGCATTATCCCTTGTGAAGGTTGAGAAGTAGTCACCGCATTATCGGTGTTCTCAGCAGTTCTTACTGGAGTTTCTTCATTCAGCGATATTTCTTCAAATTTTTGTGTTAAGTCCCTTACTACTCGTCCAGATCTAAGTAGCATACACTCTAAGAGGATATGGTTTCCACTCGAGTCCCACTGGGCGTGCCAATTTGTTAACCAAGAATTTTGATTGAACAATGTTTGAAGAGGATTACAAGGATTACTAAGGGAATTACAAGAATTTAAATGAAAACTGCGAAGGAATGATAAATTTGCAGAAAAGAAGACCGAGAAATAAACTTGCAGGAATGACAAATGCGGGAAGTAAAAAATATAGAAGTCCTCTTGGGTGTGTGTCGATGTCCCTGCTTTCACGTATCCTCATTCTTTTATAGACAATGGGGGTCGCTCTCTCCAGCTTCAATGCACCGATTCCCCTCCCCTTTGATGGCGCCCTACATTAAAGGAACGCGATCCTCTCTTGGTTACCTATGTTGTAACGGATGAGTGTCTTCTCATGGATAGGATTAGGTGGTGGTGCCTGGCCGGTCTTCAAAGCCCATGATACCCATGCACTGATGATGCCTGATCTTCCTCCTTTTGATTGTGTGCCTTTAATGTGCCCCGAATCTATCCAATGAATTTTGCCGCCATGAGCTTCCTACCACTTCGTCATCATCCGGATAGATCTTCAAATTGGATTGGGCCTCGAGAATGGTTGAGCTAAGCATAACGGGCTTTGGATTGGGCCCCAAAAAATGGATTGGGTTAAATTCACTGGGCCTAATTGTTGGGCCTAAAATATTGGGGTTAACAAGGACAAAAACAAAAAACAAGAAATTTCAAAGCAAATTAGTAGGATTTGGGATACTAAAATAAAAGATACAGATGGTGAAGTACTGTAGTAGTAGTAGTGATTGATGTTTATCAGCTTATGGTGTAGAAAAATGACATCTGAAATGTACAGTATTTACTTCCTCCGTTTTTGATCCATTTGAAAATTAAGTAAGTGGGATCTTGTTAGATTTGTCTCGTCAAGTAGTTTTTAAATATTGAATTTTTAGAATTTTTACTTTTATTGAATCTAAGTTATTAATGATTTAAAATGTGAAATGGATTGCGTGCATGCACTGTGAGTCCGTTGCAATTTTTAAAAAAATGGAGGGAGTATCAGATAGTGGGATGAAAATATTCAAATTCATTTAGACAGGACAGTAGTATATTTAGGTCATGCATGGGTTACTTTACTTTGAGCGATTAAAATTATTTAATTAAAATTAATAATATTTTCATTTATTTTATTTTATTTATATTTTAATTCATTTTTTAAAAAAAATTAAATTTAATTATTTATTTTTATTCCTATTATTATTACTAGCTTTTTTACCTGCGCATTGCGCACGGGCGTGTTGCTTTCTTTCTTATTATGAATAAAATTAATAATTTTTTAATTGGATAAACAAAATAAATACGTAGAATTTAGAGTTTAGAATTTGGAATTCATAATGATAGTTTAAAAATGTGATCGTTTTGAATAATGGTTTAAAGTTTAGAGTTCAAAAGTTCAAATTTGAGGGGAATAGAGTTTAGAGTTTAACAATCAAGTTTAGAATTTCATTGTTAAAATAGAAAATATTTATTATTTATCAAGCTAATAGTATGTCAACGATCTAATTCAGTTGGGCTTTTCATATTCTAAAATTATAAAATCAAACACTTCAGCTGTCAATGGTGGATAGTTTTTTCTCAAATGTTTAAACAATGTACTATATGTGAAGAAATCAAGTTGAATTCCCATATGGAACAATTCCTTGTACAACTCGAAAACCTCATGGTGACACTACATATTCATTAAAATGTTGTATGTGTACTTATTAGGAGATATTCTGAAACACCTCTATGGCTTTCATAAGGTACCCAAATTCCTAGCAATCATGGATAATGTCTGTATAGGAAACATGATCAGGCACAATTTATCCCGAATCATTTTCTGCAGTGGATCATAAGCTTCCTCTAAATTGCTCAATTTAGAAATATCATCAACAAAGATATTGTACATAATCATATCAGGTGGGAACCCGTTTTCTTGCATCTCTTCCTGCACTCTAAAGGCAGCAAATATGTCACTTAGCTTGAATTCACCTGCTACAAGGTATGGAACATGATAGGGCACCACTCATTTCTTTATAAAACCATTTAGCCCTAAATTAGAATTAGGTTTCGGTTACCTTCAGGAAAATACTTCATTTTGGATGTAACAACAGTGGTATTGATTATTGAACAACTACACATACAACATTCAGAATAGGACTTTACTATAATAAGGTGAGGTTTATTCATTGGTAAAACACAATTGTTCATTAATAGGGATTATGGATAAATCAATACAATTTTTCCTTTATTCGAGATTTCTGGCTTTCTTATTCAAATCAATTTATAACACAAAGATGTGATACACACCACAGATCATCATATCGATTTCCAGCTTTAAATTACATTCCCCTTAGCTGCAAATACAAACAAAAAACTAACAATAAATTGACATCAAATAGGGATGGAGAACATATCAACTATAAATAAAATACTCTCTTGACAATCATAAATCAAAATCCAAGCAAGATCATCCAAAGTCAATCAAAAAGTGTTCTTCAAGATGATTAAAATCGAGAATGGAGAAAAAAGGGAAAATGAAAGTTATATCCAATTATTAATAAATACTAGTTACCAAGCAAAAATCGAACAACGCCAAATTGATATAAATGAATTAAAGTTAATCACACCTGAGCACAGCAAGCATTCGAAACCGAACATGTAGTTTTTAAGAGTAAGGCCAACAATAGAAACTGGAGTACAACGTCTTATGCAAGATGATCAAAATCGATAATGAAAAAAGGAAATAATTAAACTATATCTAGTTAATAGGAGTAATAAACTATAATAACCAAGCAAAAGTAGCAGAACAACAAAAAATTAGAACATACACCGACAAAACACCATAAGTTTAAAAAAATTAGTGTTTGAGATATATACAAATCCACAAAAGTAGCAGAATTAATTAAAAAAATTAGTGTTTGAGATATATACCGTGCCCAAAAGAAATGTGTCATCTCAAATGGGACAGAGGGAGTATATATTTTGATAAATGAACTAAAGTATGGTTAGAATTAATTAAATTTTTATTTTATTATATTAATTTAGATGAATACTTATTAATAATTTAGTCTTCTCTAGTCTGTATAAGTAGTGCATAGCGAAAAATACTTTAGGCTCAAATTTAATACAACTGATATAATATTAATATTATATATATTCAATTAAAAAGTTTATAATATACAGGTATAATTAAATTAAATATTTATTAACCATCATCTCACCCAAAAAAAAATATTTATTAACCATCAAATATATTATAATTTGTTTAAAATTTATATCTTTTGAAAATATATAGAAAGATTTTTTGAAGATTTTTATGATCTAAATATAGTATTAAAAATTAATGATATGACAAGTATAATTAATCAGCGCTGACGTGTACCATGTATGATAAATCAGCGCTGGCGTGGATTAATTGTAGCCATTGATTAAAAAATGATGGTATAATCTATATATATATTAAAGCATTAGTGAACAACCCATCCTATATTTAATGTGGTGTCTCCATTTCAAGTTTCTAATTTTTATAGATTTTTGCATTTTAAAATTAATATAATTTTAGATTTTCACATTTATTTATTTATTCATTATATATTTCCAGTTTTTATATGGAATTTTCAATTTATATGGAATTCCCACAATATTCACATTTAAAAAAATTTGAAAATTTTAAAATTTGAAATTTTGCATATTTTATTTTATATATATTATTTTGTATTTTTTATTTACTATTTTTATATTTTCGCATTTATTTATTTATTCATTATAGATTTTAGCCATAAAATCTATCATTTACTTATAAATTCCCACTCTATCATTCTATTGTGTCACATATATTCACTTTTAAAAGGATTTGAAAGATAAAATTTGACATTTTGTATATTTTATTTTATCTATTTTGGATTTTATTATTTTTAATTTTTTTATATATTTTAGATTTTATTGTTGTATTTATTATTTATTTATAGATTTTCAGGTTTTACACCATATGATTATTATGATATGAATATAATTTTCAGTTTTTGCACCATAGGATTATTATGACGAGTTCGCACTAGAAATTAAGAATTATGTTGTGTTTATGTTTCAATATGGTGATCATATGTAATGCCGGTAATTTTGTGTAGATTTGGTCTCACCTTTGGTTATATTTTTCTGGGTGTGGTAAATGATGTAGTCAAAATGTGCATTGCACATCATATTTATTTATTGGGTAATTATTTATTTTTATACCTTAACTATTTCAAAGTGTCCATTTATATACCTAAACTTATTTTTTAGAATAAAATACACCCCAACTGTTAAAACCTAGAAAAATCTACATTTTCTGTTAAGTTTCCATTAAATTTCATTTTTTCCGTTAAATATGCAGGGGTAAATTGGTCTATTCATATTTTTATAAGTTTCTATATACATGAATCATCATATAAGCATTCTGTTTTCTTTCGCGTATCATAAGCCATGGATCCGAATGAAGCTTCCACTACGAATCATTCGTTGACTGTGGCTTCTCCTCAAATGACGCTCCTGGCACAGCCGGTTGCTGCTGCAATAGTGATTATCATATTACAATCCCATAAATAATTATTCTAAAATATTTCACTGTTAGAAAACAAATATATAGGGTTTGCTTTATCTATAAAATTATGAGAGCAAGTGGAAAGTAAATACCCTTTAACTATTCAAAATTAAAAAAAAAAAATTTGCATTATTAAGGCTGTACGGTATTTATGTAGAATGAGGTATTTATTAAAGTATAGTAAATAGTTGACGTGATGTTTGTTTGAAGGAGTAAAAATTTTCTAAATAAGAAAATGTGAAAATTAAATTTTTATTTTTTTTAATTCATTATTATTATAAGGCCTAAATTAAATTTATACTCCGATACTAAATTTGTTAGGGATATATTTTTTGAGCACATTTTTTATAATTATAAACTATTTTTTCTATCTGGATAATGATATTTATTGGTTGAGGAATTCTAATGAAAAAAAATTAGAAAAATAAAAAATCTGAGAAATAAGGAAATTGAAATAAAAATTTTCAAATAAAGTAAAATAAGAATCTAAATATAATTAATAATAAAATTACTTTCTAAAATTAAAGATATTACAATAAATATAATTTGATTTATCATTCATTATATGTTATTTTATTTTATTAAATAGTATAATTTAATTTTATTAGTTAATTATAGTTTTGTATTTAAGTTAAAAGGAAAATTAATTACTACATACATTATTTTTTAATTGTTATGCTAATTGGAAACTTTTCAAACGTGAATGGGTGGAATGAGGTTATTTTCAAATTGTTAGTACCAAAATGAGATTTTTTTAGAATTGATGAGGTCGAATTTAATATTTTAAAAGGTAGAAGGGTAGAATTTTAAAACTAAATAAAAAATTTAGGTATTTTTTTTTAAAAAAAATAAGGGTACAAATGACCCAACTTGTTAAGTTTAGAGTTATATTTTGGGAATAGGTAAAATAATAATTAGTTAGTACTATATATTTATGTTTAACTGTTTACTTTAAGCTATTTTTTGTGAAAAATAAAATGGTAAATGATGTTTGATTGAATTCACATGTTTTGTACTATGTTTGGACATGCAACATGATCACTTAATATTAGAGGTTTTTTTATATAAATATTGCTACAACCCAAACTATTTATTATTACCACAAATCTTTACATATTGTTTATAGTAAAATACTTCTAATATTCTTTTACGATACTCCAAATTTTATATATATTTTTACTTTATATTGAAATAGATAGGGATTACTGGATAAATATACATTTTGCTTTTATGTTGAAATAGATAAAGATTACTGGATTAATAATATTATGTCTAATAATTAAATTATGATGTTTTTAATCTTTTCTTTTTTTGCTTTTCTTTCTTTTCTTCTTTAAAAAGAACAAAAAATTATATAAAATTTGATTAGAATGGTATAAAAAAATTTAGGTGATTAGTCATTTTATATTAATCAATATTTCTAGGATCAATTTAATGTTTACACCATATTTTTAATGAAATATTTTTATTTAAAATATAGTTATTATATTCCTTATATTGATAAAGAATTATATTTTTTAGACATAAATATTTAACCTAATGAAATTTATTTAATAATAATATATATTAATATTTTTTAAATATTATGTATTATTTATACAATCAAATAATTTATATATAGTTGTAATCAATTATATCTTTTTAAAATACTTATGAAGATTTTTTAAAGATTTTATTATATCAACAGATAGATTTATTTTCTAAATATAGATATTGATAATGTGTCTGATGATGTGGCATTACTCAGTGATTACTTAGTAACTATCAGGCAAAAAAGTCTGCACAGGCAAAAAAGTATTCAGGATTTATTATATAGATTATATATAGATTAAATAATTAGAAAAATTAAAATACTAATATTAATAATTCAACCGAAAAACAGTTTCCGAAAATATGTTAATTAATAATATCATAATTATAATTATAATCATATCTATATCTATAATTAAAAAATATTTTTTTATCAATTTTTGTCTATCTATTATACAGTTAATTAATTTTTTTAATGATATTAAATTTTATAGTTAAACCTACTTAAAAATTAGGTTTAAAATTTGATTAATCTTACTATAGGGGATTATATATTTTTAATTAAATATAAATTTTGATAGACTAAATAAAGTATATTAATTTATTATATTTTTTAGGTAAATATAAATTTTATTAAATATAAATCTTACTATTTTTTTTTTAATTTATTATATTTTTTTAGTTAAATATTTTGGATTCAAACTTTAATATATGGCTAACAAATATATATTGGACATAATATATTAAATAAAAGAATTTATAATATATGCATTTAACATAATATTTACTAATGTTTACCAAAAAAAACATAATATTTACTAATGTTCCGCTAAAAAACTAAATATTTACTAAACATTAAATATATTACAATTTGTTGAGCATTTATATCTTTTAAAATATATAGAAAATAAGAAAAAGTAAAATAAATAAATAAATAGAATTTTCAAATGTAAACAATTACTTTTGCAGTGGATGATGAAGATTCAAGCGCCTTGAATCCGGAATTCCCTTTTCCCACAGCTAATCCAGAATTGTACACAAAAAAGTTTGCGCTCCGATCTAATTCATAAAATCAAATTAGATAAAACCTAATAATCAAAAATATTGGAATAGAAACCCTAACCCCAAAATCCAAATTTCAAATTAAAATTAAAAAAGGGAATAACTACGAAATTTATGGTATAAGACCAGCTTGCTCTTAAAGATGGCGAAATTCAGTGTGCTTTTTGTATTTTTGCTCGGCTTTCCAGATATTTTCATGTTGGGTCAATCTTTAAATTTATAAAAATATGAACGGACCAATTTACGCCTGCATATTTAACGAAAAAAATGAAACTTAACGACAACTTAACAGAAAATGTAGATTTTTCTAGGTTTTAACAGTTGGGGTGTATTTTATTCTAAAAAATAAATTTAGGTATATAAATAGACATTTTGAAATAGTTGGGTATAGAAATAAATAATTACCCTTATTTATTCATGTTTAAAATATATTAATGTGTATTCAGCAATCCCAATTTTTAGTTTTTAAAAGATATTTAATTTTCAATTTATATGAAGTTCCCACAATTTTCAATTTTTAAAAAATTTGGAATTTCAAATTTATATAGAGTTCGCAGTATATATATATATATATGGAATTTATATTAAAAGATACATTAATAAATATATGAAAAATATTTGTATATATTAATTAATATATATATAGACCATGTTTTAACAAAAATATGTCACTTCTCCTAAAAGTAATATACAATTATATAGTTGCTAATCATTAAAAAATATGTTTTATAATTATATCATTCTATTTGTATATAAATATATACTAAATAATATAAATCTTATATACTTCCTCTCTATCATAAAGTTTATTTTACACTCCCACTTTTTACGCAAACCAATGCACATTTTTAACCATTAATAACTCAAGTTTGGTACAAGTAAAAATTTTAAAAGTTCAATATTTAAAAGCTACACGACGAGACGAATATAACAAGATCTCACTTGGCTATATTTTAAATTATATAATTATGATAAAAGTTTGTGTGTGAATAGTGTCAATTATTCCAATGTCAAAAACATACAAATACGAAGGTAGTATGTTTTATATAAAAGATAATACAAAATAATTACAATTATTAAGGGAATTGTGAAAATTCATATTCCATAGATAATTGGTTTAGAATAAATTAATTATTTTCGTAATACATACTATAAATAAAAGAATCGGGTATATAAAGAGTTATTGGGGGTGCGAATAGATCCATCAACAAATAAAGAAGGGAAATTTAATTTTTTAATAAGTATAACACTAGAAAATGGCACGGGATTTAAAGTAAATTAATAAAATTGATTTAGTTGAAAATTTACAATAATTAAATAAATAAAATAAGATGAGTTACATTTGACTTTATTCCTTTTGAGTTTTATTTTAATGAATATAAAAAGTTTATTAATTTAACTATAATTAGTATAAATTATTAACCTTCAAAACATTTCAAATATTGTAGCGTAACACTTACTTTCAAACACCCCAAAAAGGAAAGTGTAACACTGAAAAAAAATTAAAAAATGGAGGAAGCACTTCAATAATCTATATTTTAACAAATTTACAATTGAGGAGAAAATAAATATAAATCTAGCTTTGTTAAAAAATTGAAAGACTATAATTGTTGCAAATTTTATAAGTTTGAAAATTTTCTCTGGAATGCCGGCACTAAATGAAGTTTTAACGTTTGAAACAGATAATCTATTGATACTAGAAGAGATATATTATAATAAGGAAAAAATGAAGGCGCATCATGCTAAGTTATTACCTTTGTTGATTGATGAGCAGAAGAATTATAATAAAATAATATCGGTAGTTGATAGTGATGATGGTTGATTCTTTTTTTCCTACGTGGTGGAATTAAAAAGACATTTATTGATAATTTATCTAGAAAATATTATGTTTAGTCCTTAATGGGAGATGCGATATTATGCTGGCTGTAGCATCCAGTGGAATAGCACCCCTACTCCTTCCAAGAGGTAGGACTTCATATTCTAAATTTGGTATTTCACTAGATTGTGACGAGAATTCTACCTGCAAAAAACTTACCCTATAAAATTATTTAACATTTCTTCTCATTAAAATAAAGCTCAATATTTGGGATGAAATTCTTGATTGTTAGAATGATTATGAGCCCGTTTGAGTTAACCAAAATTCCCATTCATTTTCTGAGAAAAAAATTCATACTCGCAGTTTGTTTTACTATGACTCTAGGAAAAGAAAAAAAAAAGTCAATGTCAATCTGTTGGACTCTATCTTGAAAAACCAGTTTTTCCCATATCAGATATGTTGCAATATCTCGTGTGATTGGAAAGAAATGACTCGCAGTATTAATATATAATTAAGATGGAATAACTCAAGATACGACAAGATGTTGACAATGAAAATTATATATGACAGAAATTTGCACAATGAATACATCGTGTAGGTGATGGTAATTGGTAAAGTTGGTATTGATATTGAAGATGTACAATAGATGTGATATTTTTAGATGATAATTCTATAAACTCTACGGGAGATCCTATAAACTGCACTACTTCAAATCCAAACATTGTTACTATATATTAACCCCTACCAACGAGATCGTTGATACGATCAATGATTACATCATAGAATGTATGTTTGCAAATGAAAATGTATATATATACTTTCTCCGTTCTTGTGATAATGCAACACAAGCTTTGGCACAAGTTTTAAAAAAAAAATAAGAAAGAGAAAGAGAAAAAGAAGTGTTAGTGGGACCCATTTTTAATGCCTAAAAACATTGCCATAATAAGTAATGTTGCATTATTAGAAAACATCTTAAAAAGAAAATTGTTGCATTATCACAAGAACGGAGGAAGTATATCAGTTCTAACAACATTTATCAAGACGATGAAAGCATAAATATTGGCAACGAATTATTTTCACTGAAATATCTAAGCACGATCAATTGTTTGGATTACCGAATCATGAAATATAGTTGAATGAGGGTTGCATAGTCATACTTCTTAAGAATATAAATCCATCTAATTATGCAATGGAAGTAGGTTGATAGTAACCAAGATGCAGAACCATATAATTGAGGTTAAACTAAATTTTCGGGAAACCATGAAATAAAAAAAAATTATTGGTAAAATGATTATGAGCCTATTTGATTTAACCAAATTTCTCATTTGATATCAGATGAAAAAATTATCACTCGCAGTTTGTTTTGTTATGATTATAAATAAAAGTCAATGTCAACATTTAAAGAATGTTGGACTTTATCTTCCAAAATCAGTTTTTAGCAAGTTATGTTGCAATATTTCATGTCACAAGCAAGATGTGACTCAAAGTATTAATATGCAATTAAGAATGATTAACTCAAGATATCACAAGAAATGTTGTTTACAATGAAATTTATATATGACGGAAAATTTACAAAATGGATATTTGATGTAGGTGACAAGAAAGCTGGTATTGATTTTGGAGATGTATAAGCAGATATGACATTTTCGGAAGATATTCTTATAAACTCTACGGGTGATTATATAGCGGCCATTTTTAGAGTACATATACAAATATAAACTGCACTACTTCAAATTCATACATTTTTAAAGATATTGCTATTCTAGGCCCTACCAATAAGATTTTCAACAATGAAATTTTCAACAAATTGTGAGAAATTTTTTCATATTATGCTTAATACTTATATTTAAATTTTATTTTATCTTAATTTAAATTTTAAATTAAATAAAAATATTATTTTAATAATTATTTTTATTGATCTGTTAGATTTATATCGTACAAGCTACATAAGCTAAAAATACGGTATAATATGATTTATTTGTTAGTTTTAAAAATAATTAACTTATATTATCATATGCACCCTCTTTTGAATATATATAAAATAATTACACATTTTTCATCCATCAAAATATAATTTATTATTACTTTATAGTATAATATAATATATATATTATATAAAATATATAGTTATGCCCGTCGAGTCTCGACGGGTTAATTACTAGTTATTGATAAAACCCTAAAGATTAAAAAGATTTAGTTATATTGAATAAGGCCAATACAGTCTGCACAAGTCAAAAAGTATTCAGGATTTATTATATAGATAGATAATACGAGATGGTCTGGTGGTGGGCCCCGCCCCGAAATTTCTATTCAGCAAATAAAGTGTCCGGAAACAATTTGTTGGAGAAGTAGAATTCGGTGTAGGCCAAAGATCATCAGCAAGAAGAAGTAGTTGCTGCTGAGCCTCAACTCATCCCCACCGCTCCTTATTATGAGTAGTAGTAGTAGATAGATCCGGCGGCGGACGCAATTTTCTTGCAGGCTTCCGTGATATCGACACGCCCACGCCCAAACTCTTTATAGCTCAATGCCGCCATTACAAAATGCATGCCCATCCATCCATCCATCCCCCCCTTATTCCCCTTAATTACTTGTTGGCTGGGCCGTGGGGGGAAGGAGGCCTCTCTCCTCTGCCCACCTCTTGTTTGTGTTGTGCCCATCCATGCATAACCAGCTGCTGCATACTTGAAACTATAGCCTCCCGCCCTGCGATTGAGGAGGAGGATACACAACCACTTGCACCTGCAGGCAGTTTCATTTGGACCAAAAATAAATAAATAAATAAATATAAAAAAGTTACATTCATATATATGTAATGATTGTGATGACCAAGTTACATTCATATAATATTATACTTCCTCTGTTTTCTTTTATTTCCTACGGACCCACCAAACACGCAATCCAATGCACATTTTAAATTATTAACAACTCAATTTCGATACAAGTAAAAATTCTAATAGTTTGATATTTAAAAGTTTCAAGACGGGACGAATCTAACAAGATCTCACATGACTATTTTAACTTGTATAATATGATAAAAATTGAAATTAAAGCAATCCAATAAATAGTGCTAGAATTTGCAATTATACTTGCAATAATTTAAAACGGAGGAAGTATTAATTAAAATTGGTTACTAAAAATATGTTTATTGATTAAACACCATTAATTAAAATGGCTGAACCTAATGTATACTTTCTCCGTATGTAAAATTTGAGAAATTACTCTTCTTGGTCCCAATTCTTGAGTCGGTAGTTAGCCAGTAGTATGAACAACGCACAATTACAGCAATATGTAAAGAAATGCAGAAAAGTAAAGATGAACATGGTGATTTGTTGACCCGGTTCGCACCTCCTGTCCTACGTCCGGGGGATACCAATCCGGCTACGATCACTCAACAAGTTCCAAGAAAATACAAACTTCTGACTCTAATCTACCAACTCGATCTAGAGGTGTTGAGACTCTCCCTCAACATCTAATCTCACTGTGAATGAAAAGAATCAAACCTGATCTTATCAGCTCCTTGTTGACGTTCCTGAATTTCTCCAGACTATCTCAAGAAACACACTTTCTTGAGTTACAACTCAAAAAGATTGAATACAATGAACTTCACTCAAGTCATAAAGAAAATACAATTCTTAGAACTCTAATGACTTGAAGAACAAAAATCACTCACAAAATATTTTCTAATCAGAATTAAGTCGCCTATTACTGCCTAAAGACTAATCTATATATAGCAATGAGCTCCAGCAGTCTTTCAAGGCTCCCGGCAGTAAAAGGTCATGACTTGGTTTCCTCAAACTGCCAAGCTGTTGTTGTTGTGTCATGCTGACAACCTTAAAACTCTGCATGAAAAATTAGACATATACCAATAACTCTTTAAAAATATGTATTGGATTACGTGAAAATAAGAAACAGTATATAACGGTATGAAGTTATGCGAAAAAACAGTGAGGTATGAAGCTTCTAGTGAGGTCAAATCTGTCGTCTAGCTCACCCGTCTTGACATAGAAGATATGGGAAAATCCACCTTAGGTCATGTGGAATTTTTTTCTCACCTGTTTTGGACGCACATTTCCAAGCTTTTCAATTTTGGTCCCGTTATCGCAGGAATTTGGATAACAACAAATAGTAAAGCCCTTTGCAGGCCTAAGACGATAGAAACTGAAAAGTTCCCTTCGTTGGATTGCGCCTTCAACTTTAGGAACAATGAACAAGAATTAAATTTCTTGACCACTGTTAACTACAGGAACTTAATGAAACACCTTCGAGCTACAAACTACGAACTAAACTAGAGAAACTAAACTACAAACTAAGATAAAATAAAATCTCCAGAGGAGTGTTGTGGTGTGTTCCTTGTCTCTTCCTCTATAGCCCTGCTTAGTATATATAGACCGTCCAGTAACCGCCATCCGAGAAACCGCCTTGGTAGTGCTCTTGGTAACCGCTTTGACGCTATCGATAGATGACAGGTCTTCTCTAATCTGTTGGGGTCGAGTGGTCTTAATCTTTTGCTTTGTTCTCTTTGTACGGGCAAGTAAGTCTAGTTGTCCTCCCTGGCTTGGCCGGCCAATAGGTCTAATTGGTTGACTGTGCATCGGTCCTGGGCTGATGGGCAGGTAGGTGACTGTTCCCTTGGTCCTGGCCTGACGGGCAGATAGGTGACTGTCCCTTTGGTCTTGGCCTAACGGGCAGATAAGTGACTGTCCCTTTGGCCTGATGGGCAGATAGGTAACTGACCCTTTGGTCTTGGCCTAACGGGCAGATAAGTGACTGTCCCTTTGGCCTGACGGGCAGATAGGTAACTGACCCTTTGGTCTTGGCCTAACAGACAGATAGGTGACTGTCCCTTTGGTCTTGGCCTAACGGACAGATAGGTAATTGTCCCTTTGGTCTAACGGGCAGATAGGTGACTGCCCCTTTGGTCTTAGCCTGACGGGCAGATAGGTGACTGTCCCTTTGGTCTTATGGGTAGATAGATGACTGTTCCTTTGGTCTTGGCCTGACGGGCAGATAGGTGACTGTCCCTTTGGTCGTGGCCTAGCGGGCAGATAGGTGACTGTCCCTTTGGCCTGGCGGGCAGATAGGTGACTGTCCCTTTGGCTTGGCGGGCAGAAAGGTGACTGTCCCTTTGGCCTGACGGGCAGATAGGCTTAATTGATATGTTTATTTTATTTTATTTTATTATTATTTTTTTAGGTGATAACAGTTGCCCCCCCAATTCAAATATTCAAAAAGTGAAAACGAAACTTTTTGAGTGTTTTGAATGATAACTTGAGCAATTAGCGTTGTTCGTATTTCCTCTGGCTCATCTTTTATTATTCTAGCCATGCGGTTTGAAGCCCCATCTAAAAACTCGAATTTGAACTCTTTTGTTGCCATTGGTTGGCATATTCCTTAGATGTGTAAAATTTTTCCCTTAACTTTTTTTTTAAAATTTTATTTTTATTTCTGTTGATTGGCCCTCAAGCGGGTGAACAATTTTTTTGTTTTATTCATTGATTGGGGGGTGGGCATTTTTTTTAAAAAAAAATCTTTTCCATCTCAGGATCGATTGGGATGCTGCCCATTTTTTCTCCATGTCCATCGACGGGGACTTTGGTAAGTTTTTTTTTTTTTTTAGTTGGCCATGGTATTGGCAAACAAATTTCAATCCCCCTTCTTTTTTCTTAAAAAAAAAAAAAAAAAACTGTAGTAGCCGCGAGACCACTTGCAATTTTTTTTTATTATTATTATCATAGGCATCCCAAAGTTTAGTCAAATTTGGGCTATGGTATCAACTTATTCTATATGGCCCCAATGATGCCTTATACATCTACTACATATTGATCACCCTGGTTGGTGAGGTCACAACACTAAGTCACACTGCTCTTTAACCAAAGTTTCCAAACGTATGGCCTTAGATGCTAAAGCCGATAAGTTTGAAATCTCATGGGCAATCAATTGTTCTCTATACTTAAGTGCCATATTTCCAACCATGATTTTGGCCATCTCAGAGTCGCTCAGGGCGGTTGAGCAACGTGACTTCAACCGCCTCACCCTCTCTATGAAGGCTATCACTGACTCATTGGGTAACTGCTTAGCATCCACTATGTCAATAATTGACACAGTTGGCACCGGATTAAAGAAGCCAGTATGGAATGCATTCTCCATGTCGTCCCATGTTCTAAAATGGCCAAGAGGTAAGTTTGCAAACCACGAAAATGCAGTTTTAGTTAGAGATAATGAGAATAACTACATTTTATAATAGGGATTTCTCGCATTTTCCCCTAGTTGGGCCGTAAACCGCCCTACATGCTCGATGGAGGATGCATCATCCTCACCTGAGAATGTGGAAAAATCAGGCACTCGAAACCCCTTGGGCAGAGGATGATCGTGTGTTATGGCCTCTGGGTGTGGCTTTTGATAAGCCATCTGGCCGATAGGCCTCATATTTAGGCCGAACTGGGTGTGTAGCATATCCGCTAACACACTTGGATCAATCACAGGGCTCTGCATAGACGCTGAAATACTATGGCCATCAAGTGGCGGCCCTTGGTGTTGCACATCGTGAGGATAAACATGTATAACTGGAGGTGCAAACTGGACATTAGGAATTGTGGGGCTAACCATTGGTGGTCTCCACATCTCCTTATTAATCCTTGAATCAGGCATAGGTCTGATTCGGGATGTCTCAACTGGCTGATCCACATCTATAGGGACAAAATCTGCTTGCTCCTCAAGTGGGACGTTTTCGGAAAAGTTCTCCGTAGCCAAAGGTGTTTGCACTCCCAATGGAACGTTTTTTGGGCAAGTGGCGTCAGACCCTTCACCCCTGGCATCTCGTGATTCTGCCCTTTCAAAACTCTGGAGTTTGGCATCCCTAACAGGAAGCGGTTCTAAACCCTGTGAGGGATTAATCATTGTTCTGCATCCTATTGGGACACTGGTCAGCCCGTGTGAATGATTGCTCACCCCGACTGGGTACTGAGTGATGCCAACTAGTGGTACTAGAGCCCAAGAATAAGGCATAGATTGATTTTGTCCCACCGATCTACCATTCACTCCTGGTAGATGTTCATAAACACCTTTCGGAGGCGGGACACCAGTTGTCCAGTTTTGGGAATTGCCCATGGTAGACATATATGGCCATGGGGCATAAAATCCTTGATTTCGGTATGACGCTTGTGCAAGCAATTCATTCTTTAAAGCCGTGATCCGGCTATCTAACATTTCCCCAAGTTGCTTAATTAAATCCCCTGGTATTGTTTCCAGTTGATGAACCATCATTGGTGTATACCCAGTTGTAGGCATAACATCCGATGATAATGGGGTAATTGTAATGGAAGTTTGCCCTGTTGAGGGCACTGGTGGCGGAATTATGCTTGCTAGAAAATGTGTGGTATTCTGGGGAGTAGACATATTTGTCCGTGTTAAGATTCTCGACCGTAATATTAAATTATTCAATTGATCTATTGTGGTTGATTGTTCAATCTCCCACTGTGGTCGCCAATTTGTTATCGCATGAATTTGGATAACAACAAATAGAAAAGCCCTTTGCAGGCCTAAGACGATAGAAACTGAAAAGTTCCCTTCGTTGGATTGTGCCTTCAACAATTAGGAACAATGTACAAGAATTAAATTTCTTGCCCACTGTTAATTACAGGAACTTAATGAAACAACTTCGAGCTACAAACTACGAACTAAACTAGAGAAACTAAACTACAAACTAAGATAAAATAAAATCTCCAGAGGAGTGTTGTGGTGTGTTCCTTGTCTCTTCCTCTGTAGCCCTGCTTAGTATATATAGACCGTCCAGTAACCGCCATCCGAGAAACCGCCTTGGTAGTGCTCTTGGTAACCGCTTTGACGCTATCGATAGATGACAGGTCTTCTCTAATCTGTTGGGGTCGAGTGGTCTTAATATTTTGCTTTGATCTCTTTGTACGGGCAAGTAAGTCTAGTTGTCCTCCCTGGCTTGGCCGGCCAATAGGTCTAATTGGTTGACTGTCTCATCGGTCCTGGCCTGATGGGCAGGTAGGTGACTGATCCCTTGGTCCTGGCCTGACGGGCAGATAGGTGACTGTCCCTTTGGTCTTGGCCTAACGGGCAGATAGGTGATTGTCCCTTTGGCCTGACGGGCAGATAGGTAACTGACCCTTTGGTCTTGGCCTAACGGGCAGATAGGTGACTGTCCCTTTGGCTTGACGGGCAGATAGGTAACTGACCCTTTGGTCTTGGCCTAACAGGCAGATAGGTGACTGTCCCTTTGGCCTGGCGGGCAGATAGGTGACTGTCCCTTTGGTCTTGGCCTAACGGACAGATAGGTAACTGTCTCTTTGGTCTAACGGGCAGATAGGTGACTGTCCCTTTGGTCTTACGGGTAGATAGGTGACTATTCCTTTGGTCTTGGCCTGACGGGCAGATAGGTGACTGTCCCTTTGGTCTTGGCCTAGCGGGCAGATAGGTGACTGTCCCTTTGGCCTGGCGGGCAGAAAGGTGACTGTCCCTTTGGCATGACGGGCAGATAGGCTTAATTGATATGTTTATTTTATTTTATTATTATTTTTTTTAGGTGATAACAGGTCCATAGATTTATTGTTTTTTTAAAAAAAATATTCATATATATGGTGTCAATATACAATATTTAAAAATTTATTTATTTGAAAAATGCATCCACAATCCAATTAAAATTAATAACTCATTTACTCAAACTCAAATTTATTTATTTTGTTGCAAATAAAATTATTTTTTGGGATGAGTACTTAGCCCAAGTGGTTAAGTCCCTTGACTTCCAATGAAAAGTTGAGATTGGATTCCCTACCGGCCCCCTATCCCTCCCTTTTTATTCCCTTTATAATTGTATGGCATGGGCTCACACCATCCATTTTTCAGGCCTTCAATGGCTTCTCAAAAAAAAAAAGTTAAAATTATTTTTTAATTTATAGAAAAATTAGTGGCGGTTAAGAAGTTGTGCAATAGCATCCCCTTTGCACAAGGCCTCCAACTTTTGGAGCCCCATTTTCTCTTAATGTATAATATTTTTTATATTTTTTTAATTTTTTCTTATTACTTATTTGCAAAAATCTGAATTTAAGATTTTTTTTTTCTTGTATGTTTAAATTTCTCGTTATAAAGAACTATATATATTCGCTGTTCATTACTTTTGCAGGTATATAGGTATTATGTCTTTCGAGTGCAACACTTAAAAAATAAATAATTTTTTTTATTTTAAACTTTTTATTATACTGTTTTTTTATTAAGAAATTAAAATTTTATAATTTTTTTTTTCTTGCTTCGGATACCCTAATTTTTTTATATAATTTTTTAGTATTATAAGTTAGCCTTATTTTTGTTATAGGACTGAGCCCTCAAAAATAATTAGGGCTAGAAAAATAATACTATAACTTCCTCCGTTCCTTGAGGAATGACACATGTACATAATAATTACGATTCATTAAGTAAGTTTGATTTATTCTTTTAACATAACTATATAAGATATAACAGGTAATTATTTATTTTTATACCTAGATTACTTCAAAGTGTCCAATTATGTACTTAAAACATTTTCTTCAGAAAATAATACACCGAGATAATAACTAAAATATGCAACGAGAATGAGGTTCTTCCACAAATATTAACTATCTCCTCATATAGAGATCTAAACGAGTCGGGTAGGGTACGGGTTGACCATATCCACTCATTACACAAAATTTTAATTACCTTTACCCTACCTTAGTACCTGAAAGTAAAGGATCCGAAAGGGTATACAGATTATCCAAGGGTAAACGGATACCCGCAATCGTACTTTATAACATAACATTATATATATTTATATGTATATATTATATATATTCTTATATGTATATATTATATATAATCGGGTCGGGTTATTAGGTCACATATAGAATTCGTATCCTACTCGCGTACTCGATATTATTTATTTCGGTTTCGGGCGATTGTCACCTGACAATACTATCGTATTCATACTTGGGACTTGAATTTTTTAAATATCAAAATTTAAAATTTTTGCTTATGCCGAACTTGAATTATTAGTGGTTTAAAATGTGTATTTGGACTGCATGAAATAGGGCAAAAATTTACTAACGGACCAATTTAGATTTTGGGAAAAAAACAGACTGTTTTGGCAAAAAAAAAAAACATTTGTCATGTCAGCAATTAAGACATAATTAGTGAACAGTGGACTGATTGGAACATAATTATTCAGTGTAGCGGATCAATTGAGCAAAAAATAAAAAAATGATCGATTTGACTTTTTTGTAAAAATGGATTATTTTTCCCTTTTTTCCTAGTATTAATTGCAGGGATATTATATTTTAGTGAAACGTGAGGTCGACCGGGCTCGCGACCAGGGGATCCGGTTGTCAATTACTGCAACCAAGCAGCAACTGAATATGGGGTCGCAAGTTTTTAACCCGGATCCTAAGCCAAAACCACATCCTAAGCCATGCCCAGCTCCAGAGTCATCATCATCGGTGAGTGGGGAGCCACAGTGATGACGTGCCGAATTTGTATCATCCGTACTAGAAGCTCCTGAATTTGTATATGCCATATAAATAAAAGCATATCCCAAGTAAGACTATAAGACTTGTCGAACAATGGCTCCCTCTCTTCCTCCCTGCACAAGGTAAGATCACATGCATAAATATATAGGAGTCGCATAATTGATCTAAATCCAAGTACTCATGTTTCTTCAAACTAGCTACATGAATTATTTAATGCACCAAAGACTTTTAAGTCATACTACAACTTTGTCAAATCCTACTAAAAAACTTTAATTTTTATTGGAGGGTAAATTGGTGATTGGGAAATGTTAGTTTGAGGGAATGTGATAGTGAGGCCCAACATTGGATCTCTATGCCACTTTCTCTGAAAATTTTGGATAAAAATCAGAATCACCTAGCAATTCCTATGCATAGATCAACTAGAGCACAATAACCTTTGAATCATCGCGCCAAGTATATTCGACAAATACTTCAACTAACAGTCAAAGGCCATGTATATATGGAAAAAAAAAATTGATAAAAACAAGTGAACACCACAAATCAATCACAATAAAATGTCAAAAGATAACAAAAACAACAAAAAAATCAAAACCGAAATTCAGTGGAGCTTGAAGAGTTGCATCTAATAATTCAATGGCAGAATGTGCAACTTATCAGGAAAAGGCAGTCTGTTAGGGTTCATTAGTAAAACAATACAGCTCCAATGAATCCGCCACTTAAGGCGCATGCTAGATTAAAGAAAATTGACAGAAAATGTGCATAAACATGGAACAATACAAATAAATGATTTAAGTATATAATCCCATCAAGCAAACAATTGTGATGCAAGGCCTTTCACAATGAGTGTGTCCTTCCATCGACCATACCTATCACAGCTTCACGGAAGGACAAGGCAGCTGTTTGGTTCTTAATCTTGAATTTTTAATAGCAATATGGTCTTTATATTTTCTTATTGAACATATATTTAGATAAATTAACATAAATATAATTACTATTAATTAAATTTTTAATTTATTGATTTTTTATAATTTTTTTTATTTTGACTCGAGGTAATAATTGAAATAGACCACCAGAAGGAGTCATTTCCACTTTTAGGCCACGATATTTTGATTTAGGAAAATAGGCCATTAGAAGGATTTCAGGCCTGAATTTAGGCCATTGGGATGGAATTCGGGCTGTGATGGCCTAAAAGTGGAAATGACTCCTTCTAGTGGCCTATTTTAGTTTTTTTGAATTATTTTTTATTTAATTTAATTAAAATAAATAATAATCATTTTGTGACATTATTTATGTCATACTTTCTTCATTTTTGTTCCAACATTTTTGTTTCCATTTACCAACAGCAGTTGGCTTGAGTGGATGGGGGCTCTAGTCGCTTAAGCAAGGTCTCGGGTTCGAGCCTTGTGTATGCAAAAAACTGCTTTGGGAGAGGCGCCCTTAATTGCCCCTGCAGATCCTCGAGGGATTAGTATTGGGTCCAATGTGGCCTGGGAATACCCGGTTTCACCAAAAAAAAACATTTTTGTTTCCATTTTAAAAATAATTAAATACTAATTACCAAATATACTTATCATATCGCATTAATAAATAAATATATTAAACTTTGAAACCCATTACCATTAATAATCCTCTTCCAACCTACAACCATATATTAGTAAACACCACATAAATAAATAAATTATTGTAAATTCATTACAACCGCATTATATAAATTCTTAAGCTACATTTTTTAACCCTAATATATCCTTGTATTTAATACTCCCTCTGTCCCATTTAAGATGTCTTGTTTCATTTCTGCACACAATCCAATGCACTTTTTCAATCGTTAATATCTCAAAATATATACAACAAAAAATTATTTAAAATATATATTATAAAACTACATGATTATACGATTCTAACAAGATCCAACTCGATTTTTTTTCTCAAAAATATACTTAGAATAATATTGAGTCAAAGTTAAACAATGAACAGTACCAAAAAGTCAAACCAGACATCTTGCCTGGGACGAAGGGAGTACTAATTACCCCTGCATAAAGTATCATGTCCGAAAATTTTGGGATACTTATAATATAACATGTTTATTTTTTACTTTATAATTTATTTGAATATGTGTTTGTTTTACTTATTTTATAATATATTTAAATTAATATTTATTTTATTTCTTATATTACTCCATTCGTCACATTGTTAGTGTTAAAAAAAGTAATTTAAAAATTTATATAATATGATTGTAATGAGTTTACAATTTTAATTAATTTATTTATGTGTGATTTACTGATATGTGGTTGTGGGGTGGACTGGAATTATTAATGGTAGAGGGTAATTTGAAGGTTAATATATTTATTTATTAATGGAAGGTGATGGGTATGTTTGACGATTAATATTTAATTATTTTTAAAATGAAATGAAATAAAAATATTGGAATAAGAAAGAAAAAAGTAGGATATAAATAATGACACAAAATGAGTATTATTTATTTTAATTACATAAAATAAAAACATAATTGAAAAAAACTAAAAACGACCACCAGAAGGAGTCATTTCCATTTTTAGGCTATCGCAGCCCGAATTCCAGCCCAATGGCCTAAATTCAGGCCCGAAATCCTTCTAATGGCCTATTTTCCTAAATCAAAATATCGTGGCCTAAAAGTGAAAATGACTCTTTCTGGTAGCCTATTTTAGTTATTACCTCTTTTAACTCCTACACTCCATTAATTTGTCAACACTGGAGTCTCAACCTTTACCCAAAAAATAATATTATAACTTTTTTCAATTTATATTATTTTTAAAAATTTAGAAAGATTTTTTTAAAAAGATTTTTTATATAAATATATAGGTCATGTTTGACAAATAAGCTAAATGAAATTAGCTTATTCTAGTCAATTTAAGATAAATTAGCTTATTTAAAAGACAAAAATAACTTTAAATAGTATTCAATCAGCTCTTTTTGAAACCGCTGCAAATATCAACATTTTGGAATTACTTATTATAGGCAAAAAAATTTACTTCAAAACTGCCAAACAGCTAATTTTAACTAATTTATTATCCAAATTACTCGCATAATCTGTTAACACTAATTCCCAGATAGGTCCATAGATTTTTATTTAAATTTGGTTGTGATTACTAAAGTACAGATTGAATCTTATTTAGAGAATTTAGAAAAAAAAAATAATAATACAAAGAGTGAATTAAGAGGTGTATGCAGTTTAAGTGCCCATCGGATCGTTGAGAACCACATACCACTCAGGTGAACTGAGTTTAGTAAATCTATAGAATCTTGATTATGAGTAAAATTTTTATATAATTATATTTCAATAGAAGTCAGATATTTAATCCATTATAATATTATAATTTTTTAGGTGAATACCAGACTATCCACATGTCTCATTGGACAAAAAACTAGTTCTCTCGAATATCAAGTGTACATTGAAGGATAGCATCTCCAAAGTAGGCATAATAAAGGCTCTAACACCATATATTTATGCCTACTTTGGAGATGCTATCCTTCAATGTACACTTGATATTCGAGAGAACTAGTTTTTTGTCCAATGAAACATAGGGATAGTCTAGTATTCACCTAAAAAAATTAGGGTTTCATGACCTATCCCTCGCGTCCCCCCTCTACGTCATCTGCTTGGCCGTCACTGGAGCCGCCTGATGCCGGTTTGCCATCGGCGGCACGTATCATGTCCTTCAGGGACGTTGTTTATGAGAACTCTTCGCCACAGGCCCTCCCTACGGATGCGCCTGCCAAGCACATCATGGAGTTGGTCGATACGGACTTCTATAATGGCAACCCTCTCCTCCCCACGGTGGATTTCAACGACGAAGCTATGGAGCGTCTGTGCGCACCTTTTAGGGATGCTCTGGTTATTCGAGTATTTGGAAAAAGACTTGGCTTGACGCTTCTGCAAGAGAAGTTAAAGAAACTTTGGAAACCGTCTGGACAGTTTGTGCTTACCGATACGGCAAAGGGACACTTTCTGGCGAAGTTTAGCCTTGAGGCCGATCGCAAGAAGGCTCTTTTCGATGGTCCTTGGTCGGTCTTTGATCACCACATTGCGGTCGCACCCTGGTCAAAAGACTTTCTTGCACCATCCGTCACGTTCACCAAGTCCATGGTGTGGGCTCACATTTTGGATTTAGATCCGGTGTACTATACTGAAGATGCTCTCTTTATTATTGCCAACCTCATTGGCAAAGCAAAACGGATTGATGCTACTACATCTAAGTTGAGTCGGGGGCAATTCGCGAGGGTTTGTGTCGAGATTGATCTCATACAACCACTCGTTGGAAGGGTCCGAGTTAATGGGTTTTGGCATAATGTGGCTTATGAAGGACTTCATAGTATATATACTGTGTGTGGTAAATTCAACCAGGGGAATCAGGGCTGTGATCATACGGGGTCTGGCCAACCAGAGCCGGCTGTTACGAGGGCAGCAACCTCGGCGGCAAAACCTGGCAACAGGAAGGCTACGGTGGACTCTGATGGCAACGTAGTAGTTGAGCAATCAGATCCCATGGAGACTACTCTACCTCGACAGGATGATATAGAAGCTATTCATGGTGAATGGATTATGGTGACACGCCAACCTAGGCCTATAAGGGAAGATATAAACTGACACGGAGTTATGGTATTCTATTTGAAGGCAAGAAATATAATTTGACTCAAATAATTTATGCACAAGATATTTTTCCCTTGCCGCTAATCAGAGACACCAAAGACATGGATAAATGAAAAAATTTACAGTGGAAATGATGGTGAATTAAAATAGAACGCCTTGATACTTTGCAAAATACTTAATATTGGTCGCCTAACAAAATAGTAGAGTAACATGAGAGGAAAAAAGTCGAATAAAACAAGCCTCAACAAGAATATATTGGAAATTATTTAGACCTCAACATGAAATCACCTCCATACGGTATACAATGTCATTTCCCATGCTTATACATGTGGTGTTCTGCTTTGTAATTCATATTTACAATTGATTCAATTTTTTAACATAGTATGGGGCTTAATCTTACTTTCTCCTGAGTGCATTAATTCTATACACAGGACAAGAGCTGGTCTGCTGCAGGTTCTGAGCCAAGAAACCAACCCATCACTTGTAAACAGAAGTCCGAAAGCCACCATGTTAGTCCAAATTTCACGTGCAATGATTCTATCGAATTCATGTTAGCATAACTCATTATATCATCAAACGTTTCCACATTTTAGCAGGGGAAATTGTTCATACAGCTACTTATGCAGAGACTCAATTTATATTGGCGGCTATATATGGTGTGCGATATTTTGAACATCTCATCATAATGAATAACTGAACCCAAACATTCAAATTGTTATCATAAATGTGCATCATGAGATAGGTTCACTAATACATATATCTAATATATATATATATATATGCCTTGCAATGTTACTGTTGCTGGTAACAGTAAATGTAGATTTGATATGCCTGTTTTACCCTTCTTTTATCTTGTTGTTCCTTCATGTCCTTTGACCAGCCACGTGTCTCTCTTTTCTTTTTCTTTTTTTTTTTTTTATGTTGATTTGTTGTAGGGATTAGGGTTTCCTAATTCATTCGCCCCTTTCAATTTCCCACAATTGCTCCAGACACCATAACTCACCACCACCCTCTGACGCTGCCGGACACCAGATCATCGGCCGACGCCATCTTCGCCGCCGCCCTCTGCCTTGTTCTTCTCCGGTTGCCGTCGGTCTGACTCGTCCGCCGCCCTCTTCGCTCGCTCGTCCGGCGTTAGACACTGCCACTGGCGCGGACTCTTAACACCGCCGTTCAGCCGCCCAGCAACGCCCGTTCGAAAACGCCCCCCCGCTTCTCACTCCTCCGTCTGCCTCTCGTCCTGCCGCCCTCCCTCGTCGACCAGCAACTCTCCGAGGAAATGTTAAGTCGTTCGTACACCAGCAACTCTCCCCTGTTCGCTTTTCGTTTATTTTATGACCGGAGACTCCACCGCTTGCAGAGCGGTGTGTGTATTCTGCTTAATGTGGTAGATTTGTGTGACGGTAACAGTTTCTCCTTGCCCATAAAGTATTTGATAAAATGCTTCTTCAAGAAATTACTATGGTTGTAGCTGTTTCATGAATTTGTGTGTGACAGATCCCAATTTTGTGGAAAATTATTCTTGGTTGTAATTTATTACCTGTTTTTTCTTGTTTCAATATTGTCCTGGGATTCCAAACTTGAAATTGATTGCTGATTTGTCATTTAATTTTTTTTTCTTTTCAATGTGTGTGTCTTCTATTTTATTTTCTTCGTTGACGAGGTGTTTCTTTGAAATCTGAATACTTCTGTCCAGGCCATTGTAATCATTATAAAAAGATTTAATTATGCAGTTTTTAAAGAGTGAAGTTTGTGCAGATGCCACTGCCTATGTTTGGGGCTTCACTGACTTTGTTTTATTATGTTTGCTAGATTTTATGATTGAGAAGAGCAGTTGATGCATATTTGATGTTAGAATTTTTGCCTTCATAACTTCATAATCGATCTTTGTTTTACAGAGTTCTAGGCTGCCTTTTATTGGAACATGGAGAACCAGATATCGCAAGCGCTTTCCTTGCTTGTCAAGAGGATTTAATTGCAAAAATTCTCACCTTGGTACTGATGCAGTGCACAAGAATTCCGTACTACACATTGACATGGTTAAGTTTGCTGACACTTTGTTCAATTTGGGGCTTTTGAGTTGGAGCCTATTTTTATAGCGCTTTTACTTTGAGTTACTTGTTGGCTTCCGATTTGGGGCTCATTGTTCAATTCTTAACTTGAGTTCAATTAAGACCAGGCGAGAATGGGGAGTACCTTTGCCTCCCCTCGTACATCCACAGGATTCAAAATATTGTGATGATATAAGGCACAACCACCTAATTTATACGTGCCTATTGATTTAGGACACGCCAAATTGTTTGTTTTGGGCTACTCAGTCTGGTGCTCGGTGAAGCTTTTAAATACACACCCTTGCTTGTCTCGAAGTGAAAATATTAGGTTTAGTTAATGTGACCACAAACTTCAATATATCAAGCGATCTTGTTTAGTGTTGATTTAGCTTTGGATTTGGCAAAGGTTGCCTATACATGTGAATTGCAATCCTATATCCACAACAAACGAACTGTCATAATATTCAATCCATTGAATCCTGCGTGGCTTCCAGCTTTGTTCACCAGGGATTTACCATGCAGGGCAATGCGTTTATTTCACAATAAAGCAGCTTGTCCCCCTGCTCCTCATAAGCGCTTCCCTCACTTTTAACATTATTTCATTATTTCCGAATGAAATCCACAGGTCAAAACTGAAAATCGCCATGCGTGCTCATATTATTTGAACTTACATAAATGCATTTGAATATCTATTTATTTGACATAGTCCTGATTCTTAACAGATATTGGGTTACTGAGATGCATGTTGATGACTTTTGGTTTGATTTTGCTTTTATCTTGACAAGAACTAGCAGGTTTGTTGCTTTATCATCTACTTGCTAGAAATTTGACATATGCAAAACTGATTATGTGTTATACTGTTATCATTGGTTTGGATTTTTCCAGGGATGTCATGAATGTGTGTGGCAATGCTGTTGAAACTTGAAAGTGATATACTGACAATTCGAACTCCTCTCAACAGCCCACCATTGATTGACTTGATCAGCAATGACCCCATACTGTGCAGCGTAAAAGTATCTGAATGTCTATTGTGATTGGTTAGTTATGCCCATTTCTCACATCTTACTCTTCATTAGTAACAATGTAACATTCAGTATATGATTTTGACCACAAGCTAATCTTGTTATTTGATTTATACTTTGAATTCGCAGGGAGAGATAATTTTGCTTGTCTTAACTGACGATTCATTTTTATTCTGATTTCTATTCAATTCCCTTTCTTGATGTCTTGAATTTATTATCATCAGATTCTTGTTAGACAGTAATGCTAAATCTCTGAAAAGATTATTGAGATTTACCTTGTTCTTGATCAGCTTATAGCTGAAGATTGGGACTGTGGAGGCCTTTATCAGGTACCTACTTATGGATTATTTATTTTGTTCAATTTGGGGCTTTTGAGTTGGAGCCTATTTTTATAGCGCTTTTACTTTGAGTTACTTGTTGGCTTCCGATTTGGGGCTCATTGTTCAATTCTTAACTTGAGTTCAATTAAGACCAGGCGAGAATGGGGAGTACCTTTGCCTCCCCTCGTACATCCACAGGATTCAAAATATTGTGATGATATAAGGCACAACCACCTAATTTATACGTGCCTATTGATTTAGGACACGCCTAATTGTTTGTTTTGGGCTACTCAGTCTGGTGCTCGGTGAAGCTTTTAAATACACACCCTTGCTTGTCTCGAAGTGAAAATATTAGGTTTAGTTAATGTGACCACAAACTTCAATATATCAAGCGATCTTGTTTAGTGTTGATTTAGCTTTGGATTTGGCAAAGGTTGCCTATACATGTGAATTGCAATCCTATATCCACAACAAACGAACTGTCATAATATTCAATCCATTGAATCCTGCGCGGCTTCCAGCTTTGTTCACCAGGGATTTACCATGCAGGGCAATGCGTTTATTTCACAATAAAGCAGCTTGTCCCCCTGCTCCTCATAAGCGCTTCCCTCACTTTTAACATTATTTCATTATTTCCGAATGAAATCCACAGGTCAAAACTGAAAATCGCCATGCGTGCTCATATTATTTAAACTTACATAAATGCATTTGAATATCTATTTATTTGACATAGTCCTGATTCTTAACAGATATTGGGTTACTGAGATGCATGTTGATGACTTTTGGTTTGATTTTGCTTTTATCTTGACAAGAACTAGCAGGTTTGTTGCTTTATCATCTACTTGCTAGAAATTTGACATATGCGAAACTGATTCTGTGTTATACTGTTATCATTGGTTTGGGTTTTTCCAGGGATGTCATGAATGTGTGTGGCAATGCTGTTGAAACTTGAAAGTGATATACTGACAATTCGAACTCCTCTCAACAGCCCACCATTGATTGACTTGATCAGCAATGACCCCATACTGTGCAGCGTAAAAGTATCTGAATGTCTATTGTGATTGGTTAGTTATGCCCATTTCTCACATCTTACTCTTCATTAGTAACAATGTAACATTCAGTATATGATTTTGACCACAAGCTAATCTTGTTATTTGATTTATACTTTGAATTCGCAGGGAGAGATAATTTTGCTTGTCTTAACTGACGATTCATTTTTATTGTGATTTCTATTCAATTCCCTTTCTTGATGTCTTGAATTTATTATCATCAGATTCTTGTTAGACAGTAATGCTAAATCTCTGAAAAGAGTATTGAGATTTACCTTGTTCTTGATCAGCTTATAGCTGAAGATTGGGACTGTGGAGGCCTTTATCAGGTACCTACTTATGGATTATTTATTTGTTTCCTATTTTAATAGCTATTTCCAAATATACCTCTTATTTGCTTATCAAAAAAAAAAATATACCTCTTATTTGAATCTCTTGATTTCTAATTCAGGAAGGTTGAAGGAAACCATGGTTGAATTTGCAGAATTATATTTCTTCATATCAAGGTAATACAGGTTTTCTTGAATTTATCATCTCATTAACCAGAATTTAGTTGAATTGTTGTTTAATTTGCATTTCTTTTTTTTTTTTGCATAAGATCCACTGAATTTCTAGGTTATTCATTTGTTGGTTATGAGTAATTTGTGGTGGAATTTCATATTCTTAATCTGCACCGCAAACATTCATATAACATGACAGGTGAAAGGCCTTTACCGTGGCGCAACATCTTCTTTTATTGGAATGGCCTTTGAAAGCTCACTTGCATTTTGAATATTCATGGAGGCCACCATGCTGCATGTTTATTATATTTCTCCTTGACAGAGATACCTGAAGTCACCATTTAATAGTTCTAATTTACGGTATTAATTACATGAGCACAGTGATCATACAAATTTTTATTTTGGTTTATTAGGGAGAAATGCTTAGGGAAAACCACAGCCTGCTGCAATAATTCCTTCAGGGCTTTTTGCTGGAGCAATCATTAGCTTCACTGGTCCCATTACCTGCAAGTGTTAAAACATCTATTCCTATTTAATTCTCTTTGATATATATATCAAATTTCATAATTGAATTTATCTCAATTTTGCTTTCATTTCAATTTTGAGTGTCTTATTATAATTTTGAGTGTTTTTTTTTAATAAATCTGTGTTTTTTGGGTTCAGGGGTTTAAAAATTTCAGCAAGCCTGGTAGAGAACTCATTCAACGCCTTTAAAAGATCGATGGCAACAATTTCGCTGAGGTACCATCTCTTTTGCTTGCTTTCGGCTGGCAAGTATCAGGTTTTTTTGTTACTTCCTTTGTCTTGAACCAGTTACCATCTCTTCATATGCTCTTTATCGTTTTGGTTGCAAACGAATCGATTCCCCTAATTTTGTGACGTCCGATAATGTATATGATGATTTCGCTACTGATCAAATGTCCAATCAACTTTGATTATGTTTTTTGATATATGATTTGTAAAGTTATGGAGTATCATGTTGATGTTCTGAATGATAATCTGTCTTCTTATCTAGATTCTTATTGCATTAGTTTGTTTTATTATAGTTGTGATAAAAAAAAAAAAAAAAGTCATTTTAGCCTGGACAGTTGTGATACAAAGTCATTTAAGACTTCATATTTGCTTTTGGGTTTGTAGATCTCTCAATTCTCAAGGATGTACTAGAGAAGGCTGATATTTTAAGCGTCAAGTGGAAGGTAATACCTAATCAATAATTACGTAGTATAGAAACTGTAAACTTATTTCTCTGATACATTGTGGTACTGGTAGATCCATTTTACTTTCTGTTGATTTCGTTCTTTTTTCTATAGAGCCAAACATACATAATATATTAACTATATATGATCTACTTTTTGGGCAGGTGAAGTGTCCTCTCTTTTTTATTCAAATGTTTGAGTAGTTTCAGTTAAACTATAGATCCTATTAGATAATTCTTTTGCTTCTACAAGTTTAAGTTGTGAATGAGTTTCTTATCTCGTAATTCTCCATCATGCTGCTCTGTTTTCATGCTTAAATTATTGACTGAAGTGTCTGTTTCTAGACACAGATCAATTAATTGGTGATGCAGAAAAGTATCTTATCAACGAAGGATGCATTATAATCTGCCATGGCACATATCATGAGGTGTAAGGGAGTGCGCAACATTGAAGACTTAGTTACTCTTGATCAAAATACTTCTGGTATGCACTTTCACCACATTTATCACAATGAACTATTATGCTCATTCAACTCCTATCTGTTTATTCTGATTTTGAGTTTTAGTTTCTTAGGATTTTCATACAAGTACTCTACTAATGTCTGCTATATGTTTTTTTGCCTCTTAATAGTTTTATTCTTTTATTTTTGTGCTAATGTGGGCTCTCAACATGTGTGCAATATATAAGTAACATCGTTTTTTTATATGACTGAAATCATTCAAATGCAGAGATAAAACATGGTTCTTTTTTTATTTTTCTTCCAGATTAATTGACGATAACAAGTAGTTTCACACTAAGAATTGCAATTCCTAACTTTTTATGTCTGAATGGGGAAAATAACAACATTGTTGCTAGAATGGTTTCATGAATCACACTACCCTTCCATTACGCAATAATGCTTGGAAATCTTCCTGTAGGTTTCTAGCATAGTACTCGTTCAGGAAATATAGCATCTACTTTGAGCCTTCTCGATAGTTACAATTTCTGCAGTATCCATCGTTTATGGTAAGGCAATCGCTTTATTTCATTCATGCAAATTTCAGTACAATTTTTTGAGGTCAGGTTAATAGGCTAAGTTCACAGGTCAACACAAGGGACTGCCACCTACACCTTTCAGTAACTATAATGATCGCACAAAGGAGCTCCAAATATTACAACAACATACAGAAAGACTCCAGCTATGGCAAGGAAAAGATTGGAGATTGCTCACAACTAGACAAAGCATTGGGTTCTATTATATGGTTTGTATAACCAATTTATAGCAGTTGAGTGAAATACTTACTTTTCTAAGGTACTGAAATTTTGGTCCGGCCAGTAAGACTCCCTTTGCATTAGAAACTAAGACTATCTGCTCCGCAGAAGGTTTGTATATTTTTTTTTAAAAAAAAAACTCTACATTTACTCTACATTTCATTTTACAAAACTCCTTCAATGTCATACACAACGACCACATCACAGTAAAAATCCGTCCGTCGTGATGCGCGGCGTAGCGCGCGTGGTAAGATTTCTAGTATATATATATATATATATATATATATGCAAGACGGGGTTCCGAGCAACAGTAAATGTCGACTTGAAAGGCCTATTTTACCCTTATTTTGTCCTTTCTGTTTTGACTGTTCGTTTCATCCCTTGACTTAATCATTCTTCCTTTCATTTGTTCTCTTATCTCGCCTTTGTCCGTCTCTCCCTCTTTTCTTCATCACAAATTCCCAATTCTGTGCTCCCTCTTGCACGAACGCCCTAATTTTAGTTCTTATTCTGTGTTTTCTCGCCGAGTCTGTTCAGCGATCTCCCTTCCTCTCACGCCCCGATGGTGTTGTCGCCGTCGCAGCGCGAGTCTCCACCAGGACGCCTGCGTGGAGCTGTGGCTCTCCAATTGCTCGAACGTGATGCGTACCCACCTCACTCAGCTCGTCCCAGGCCGTTCCTGTGTCGCCATCGCCGTCCGCGCGGTGTCGGGCCTCTGTCCCTTGCAGTCGTTAACCCTGGCTCCCTAGCGCCGCCACCAACACGCACGACTGCAGCTCCTTTCTTTTGGTTCGCCCGTCTCTGGCAGTCCGTCCGACTCCTGCTCGCCGCCGCGACGCACCTCCCGTCCTGACCTTGCCCTAGAAAGCTCAAATTTTCATCGCGTTTTCGTCAGCCGCACGAACGCAATCGTCGCCGCCGGCACGCACCAGCGCCTCGCTGGAAGTTGGCCGCTGGAATCGCTTGTCGTATTGTGTCGCGATGGAGGCAGCTTCCCGTCAAGGTATTTGCTCCTTATTTTTCCTTTTATATATTACCCTATTCATTCTGCAATTTGAGCATCAATGGGTTTGACATTGCCGAATAAACCGGGAGCTAGGGTTAGCAAATATTTGTGGGCGGCTGTTTTACGAAATCCATTGGCTTTCTGGGTGGAATGATTTTATGTGTTTGATTTAAGGAACTACCACTTAAGCCGAAAAAGAGGGGCGGGAAGATTCGGGATTAAAAATTTCATGTCTAGAATGTCAGATTTAAACATTGACAAAAAGCTAAATTGAGGGTGTGAATTTCTGAATCTGTTGTTTAATTCTTTTTTGCATTTGTAGGTGTTTATATTGCCCAACTATGATTTAGATATAGTGGGATTTTAATGTATGTTGAATGTTCAGTCTGTCTTTATCAAGAGTCGTCTCTTGTCTCATCCAGGCCACACCAAGTTATCCTTCTCCTCCACCTCTTCATCATCTGGGACTGCTCCTACACCTTGTGATGCTTTTGGCCAGAAATTCCTTTTCTCCTTCTGCAAAATTCAGGCTTTCAGGTCTGCTTGCTCTTCAGTTCTCACTTCTTTAATTAATTAATGTTTCTTCATTGCCAATATACATGTCTTCAACTTTCACTTGCTGTAAGTTATTTTATTTCATGCCTTCAGGAGTCACGAAACACTGCAAAATACATTAAATAAGACTGCCCTGCGTGAGGCTGCAGAGCAATGTGTAATTGGTTTTGTGGAGTTCCTCAAAACCAAGATGTAATTTACAGGTTTTGATATAAAATGATTTGGCCACATGTTCTTGTATTTTACTTAATACTATTATTATTGCTATCAAGTTTTTGGTTTGATAGAAGCAGGCTGCAGGAGCCAAGGTGAAGAGTCCGAGAGTGGAAATCAGATGCAGGGCTGAAGAGGCTAAGTGAGTGATTCTTATGTGTTTAATTGAGAGGGGGAGCTTATCTCAGTATATATTCGATATTTCTCAGTGCATTGCCTCTGAGCTGAGTACAAGTAATGGTAGTTGTAGTCTCTTTTGAACTTTGATGTGGATTTTCCACAATTATTTGTTTTGGCTTTGCTTATTAGTAATAAATTAAATTTGTTTCCAAACCTGTTATAAGCTTCATAGATAGATTTAAATGTTGCACTTCAAAGTGATTTTACGAGGTTGGGGTGAAGTTGGTGCTTTTGAAATCAGTTTATATATTTGATTTATTTCTAGAGGTGAGGATCTAGATCAGAGAGAATCATTTTTGAGTAATTTTGTCGGTTTATTGTCGCTTGTTGCGTTCAATTATGTGCAATGTACGCATTGCAATTTGTGTCAGGTTTAGTTCCTTTTAATCATGTTGTGTCATATGATCTGTTCTAAATTCAAAGTGATTTTGCTTCATTAGGGGAGAGTGAGTCAAGTCTGGTGAGTTTTGTAATTTATTGCGATTGTTGGTTTATTTGAGACATCTGGAATGATTATGACCGGAGAAGGATTTATGAATGAGTCACATTTTGTTTTTGGATCAGTAGAAGAATACTGAAAGGGATTAACACAAGATACATTGAAGTGGGAGTTGTATAATTAAAGTATCTTGGAGAATGTTGGATTATTTATTACTAAAGCTTGCTCTCGTTCTTTTTACACTGTTCACAATCACCATTTCAATTGTTATTGCAGGTATACTGGCTTGGAGACGGATTTAAGCATAGTTGAATGATTGCACAATGTTTACTTGTTTTGGATTTAGATTTTACCTCTTTTATTGAGCCTAGTTGAACTTGGGAATCAATTTTTCCTTGTGCTTTTCAGTTGGCGTTCAGCGTTAAAGGTACAAGATCATACATTTAGCCTGTGTTTATGACCTATTCACAGTACTTAACAGCTCAAAATAGATATACGAAGTTCAGAATTTGTCATTCCAGATTTCCAGGGAAAGACTAATAATTTGATGTGGTGTTCTACATATTTAATTAGTGGTATTATGCTTCTACTTCTCTAAAATTTGTCATTATTATCTCTTTGGGGTTTCATCTTTAAGCACAATTGGATCAGGTATTCTTCCCTGCCGGTCTCTACTCCACTCTGCTGCCTCTGCCTGTGTGAATCCAATGGCTTTCCGTCCACTCTCTCTAAGCAGTTTCATCTGTGTGTAATGGGTGTTCAAGTCTGCCTTCAATATTTCCTTGATTTTCTATTTTCTATGTTGAGGGGTTTGGGAATTTAGGGTTTATGATTGGATTCCTTGGAATTGATTAGGGATTAGATTCGTAAGTTGAGTTCATAAGGGGTGCCATTGTTCTTGGAATCGCTATGCAGCTTCTTTTGCTGGGTATTCGTATGGCTATAGTGAATAACCACATGGTTTTTGTTATTCACTTTGTTTCGAAACCTTAATGCATGTCATTGTGGAGATTTGTGGTATTCATGATATAAAAATTAGTACAGCACCTAATTTTACAATGATGTTGATTATGCTGAAGGTTTAATTCTTTATTGTTCTGGAAAGGTTATGAAAGAACTCCTTCTACGTTGCTCTCTGCCTTACATGAAGTTTTCTGTTCCAATTTCCTATTTTCAGTCCACATTGAAGTTTACTGATTAACTTTGTGTGATTAACTTGGTTTTACTTGGTTTTACTGACATTTTTTTTATTCTGGACATGTAGCTTAGAATTATAGGGATTGTGACATTCTTGGTTTTGTGAAATTCCTGGTTTTGTTGGGGTTTTGATTTTGCTAATTTTTTATGTAGAAGCTTCTGTTTCTTATGACCTCACCTCAAGGCCATTATAGTAAATGGGAGGAGAACTCCATTCACTATCTGAGGTATGTTTTGTGAAACTGTACTTTCTTTCTTCACTTTTATACCCCTCTCCCCTTCCTGTTTTGACAATGCAGCTCTTGTTTTTGGTTGTTGTTGATGTGGTCAGATCTTATTCAGAAGGGTAAGGAAGGGGGCTTGGATGTAATCCACACATATGTGTTTTTGAATGGGCATGAACCTTAGTTTGGCAAAGTTAGTACTGTCCAGGCTTCTTTCTGAATTTTTTTTGGTTCTTTGAGTTTCTCCATGGCTGATAAAATTTTCCTCTTTCCTAATTTAGGTTTTTGTACAGTACTATTTTCGGGACTGATATGACTTGGTGAAGTTTGTGAAGCTGGTGCAGCAAGCAGCGGTTTATGTTAATCTTAGGATTGGTCTATACGTTTGTGCTGTATGAAATTTTGGGTAAGGAACTAGGTTTCAATGAAGACCAGGTGAAATAACACCGACCCTTTTGATAGTGAAGTTGAATATTAAGTTTTTAACTTTCGGGGGCTTTCCAGTTTTGTTAAAATATGTACCAGGCATCAGTTTCAGGACAGATAATGGGCCTTTTAAAGTCGGGCAGTTGAGTTTTGGCCTAGATGCTATATTATTAATTTATCATAATCTCAATTGAGTTCCATTTGTTGATTTCTGAAATAACATTACCTAGCCTGCATTGGAGAGTTCAGCACCAAGATTGTGAATGTGCATAATTGTTTTGAAGATATTCAAATTGGCAATGCTAAATTCTTCATTCTTGCAAGTTATACAGCAAATGCAAGTTAAAGGCGTTTTCACCTTGCAGTTGTTTTCACCGAACTTATACATCAAATGCAAATTAAAGGTATTCAGGTATTGTTTTGCTCATATATACCTTCTTGCTTGGCATATTGTTTTGCTCATATATACCTTTTTGTTTTACTCAGCTCGATCTTCATATTATTGGTAACTTAAGGGTAAACTTGCTCTCCCTGACCACAATACTGTGCATGCTTGCTATGTTCATCTCAATTTCGTGGCTCTAGGTGATATATTCTATTTTTCTTCTCTAATTTGCAGGCGAGTTTATGGACTAATATTCCTCTTTAAATGGCACCCGGGTGAAAAGGATGAACGTGTTTTGATAAAGGATCGAAATCCAAACTTGTTTTTTGCTAGCCTACCTTGTCCAAAAAACAGTGTTGCCAATAGAGACTTTGAACTGCTGCAACATTATTCTTGTGTTCTTGTAGGTTATTAATAATGCCCGTGCAACCCAAATTATCCTGTTGATTTTGATGAACAGTCCACAGATGGATATTCGGCAAGAGTTCTACTGTTATGGCACTTTCACTTCAACCATATTTGAAATCCAATTCAAGCCATATAAAAGCAGCTAACATGGATTTCTTTGTCAGGTTATATAACAACATACAAATGATAACAAAAACTATGAGATAGGAAGCCAAACTATGAGATAACTAAGCTTCCGGCAACATCATACATGACGACTACATAACACTTAAAATCCACAATCCGCCCGCGCAGCGTAGCGCGCGGGGAACGGGTTCTAGTATATATATATATATATATATATATATAGAGAGAGAGAGAGAGAGAGAGAGCAATATGGGAAAGGAATCATACAAACAACGAGGTATGCCTGAATCACATCTCGCCACGGTATCCCCCAGAGCCAAAATAGTCCCTCCTAGAGCTAGCAATTTGCATGCTCTTTTGATGCTCCAACTTAGGGCAATCACGAATACGATGACCAAGCCCACCACAGTATGCGCAACCCTTTACTCCACTTGCATTTGCTATTGCCTCTGCATCCTCCATCGGATCGCTGAGTTCAGCTAAAACAGGAGGTATCCTCTGCTTAGCCTCTTGGAGCAGGTGCTTCAGGTCAAGCAGAGTGGTTTCACTTTGGTTCTTGTTAATAAATGTCGTGGCAATCCCAGTTTTGCCACATCTTCCCGTTCTTCCAATCCTATGCACATAGTTTTCTATTTCTGCTGGCATATCATAATTGATCACATGTTGGATGTCAGGAAAATCCAAACCTTTCGAGGCAACGTCTGTAGCCACTAAAACATCTTTTTTCCCGGCTTTAAAGGATGCAATGGCGTATTCTCTCTCTTCCTGATCTTTCCCTCCATGTATAGCGACAGCTTCAACCCCCTTTAAGAGAAGGTACTCATGAATGTCATCCACATCAGCTTTGTTCTCACAGAATATTAGAACAGGTGGTGAAGTCTTTTGCAAGCACTCAAGAAGGTAAACGATCTTTGCCTCCTGCTTCACATATTCGACTTCTTGAATCACATCGAGATTTGCTGCTCCCGCCCTTCCCACATTGACAGTTATAGGTTTTACAAGAGCACTTCGGGCAAAATTTTGAATCTTGGTAGGCATGGTAGCAGAGAACAAAAGAGTCTGCCTTTGGGCTTTGAAATGATCAAATACCTCCCTAATGTCGTCTTCAAACCCCAAATCAACTAAACGATCTGCCTCGTCCAATGTCAGGTACCTATAAAAGAGCCATGTCCGCAAATCACAAGCAATTCTTAGTCTTGATTCAAGCAAGTGAAATGTGAGATCAACTTAATAATACTGAAAAACAAATGCATGTGAACACAATACCAAACGGAAAAGGGTACATCGCTTCAATTGTTCCATGACTCCATTCCGTAAACAAATAGATAACAAATTCATTATACTCTAGCACTCAATCCAAATCCAATGTCAGTTCACATCCCAGTCATGAGTTTTCGTCTGGAAATACCAACATTTTTCTGCCACAAAATATTACACGCACTTGTGTAGTATGCATTTGTATATACTGGACATTAAGACAATAATCAAGCAGTCTCACCCTCATTGTGTCAATGTTTTTCATCTACAAGACCCTCATGATGGACCTCCAGTATATTGGCCAATTTGCAACACATAAAACTGCTACACATGTGCTAGTAAAAGCAGCAAGTATATATTGAAGATCTTGAACTTGTTTTTTGCTTGAGAGGTTCAAATGAAACATTCATTAACTCCCATGCTCAAACAAGATGAAAGCAAGAAGCTTATTTGTGTTCAAATACATAGGGAGGCATACCTTAAGTATATTGACCAATGTGCAACACATAAAACTGCTACAAATGTGCTAGTAAAAGCAGCAACTATATATTGAAGATCTTGAACTTGTTTTTTGCTTGAGAGGTTCAAATGATACATTCATTAACTCGCATGCTCAAATAAGATGAAAGCAAGAAGCTTATTTGTGTTCAAATACATAGGAAGGTGTTTACTCTGAACAATACCGAGTAAAGGGGGGTAAAGGCACTTCTCTTGTCACAACATGCTCACGTCCAACAACAGATATCTACTAGCAACCCACATGAGGAACTCATGGAGTGAGTTCAATGAAACAAAATAATATTTTGGCAGCCAGATCGATGATAATTATGGACAATGATATACCAAGAACGTTTTATCTTCGAAGTTTTCTATCCAAGCACAGGAAAGGAAGGAGCATAGTACTCATGTATTGTTTGAATTCAATTAGAAAAGTAGCATGCCAAGCAAAAGCATAAATAAGAACAAAAGTGCTTACCGGCAGTTGTCAAGGTTCATTTTTTTCTTTGCTAGCATGTCCTTGAGCCTTCCTGGCGTAGCCACCACAATATGAACTCCTCTTTTAACTATATCAAGCTGTTTCTTCATATCAACTCCTCCAATACATAGCAAAGGTCGCAATTCTGGATAGCCAACCTCTCTCATTGGTTCAAGAAATTGTTCCACAACTTCATATGTTTGCCTAGCAAGCTCTCTAGAGGGGCAAATAATCAATCCAAATGGCCCTTCCCCAGGAACAATAGGCATCATTATCTCCTCTTGCAAAGCAATCATAATGAGTGGCAGAACAAAAACTAAGGTCTTTCCTGATCCTGTGAATGCAATACCTATCATATCTCTCCCAGACAAAATAACAGGCATGCCTTGCACTTGGATGGGGGTAGGCTGCACAATGCCCTTAGCCTTTAACATCTTCAAAATGGGTTCTGGAAACCGCATGTCCTTGAAATTCTTGATTGGTGGTGGAATATCTTCTCCATCCACGAGAATGTGCCACTGCTTCCTAATGGCATCACAAGCCTTTCTAGACATTCTTCTGACTGGTAATGGCGGTTTCCACCCAGTTAACAAAGGCTCCTTATACGTGATACCCTTTGCAAGCTCGCGAACAGACATCAAGGTTTTCCTATCTGATAGATGTTCAATCATTTCCTTCTCCTGTAGTATTATTTGTTCAGTTTGGGTAATTTCAGGCTGCTCTTTCTTGAGCTGAGAGGCTTTAACTAATAAACTGGGTTTGGCTTCCACAAGTTTCTGTTTCTCAATATCCTCATCAAGCCCAGATGACTTTCCCATGCCCTGGAGGCGTTTCTGTGCCTCAAGGGCACGACGCTTGGCGACGGGAACATACTCGACATAATCATCATCTTCTTCCATCATATCCTGAAGGAAAAAAAATAAAATCAAGTTAATCAACATAATCATCTTCTCCTGGAAACTAAGTTGCAAAATACTCGAATAAAGCAAACAAAAGCTCAGAAACTCCAGAGTAGCGTCATTTAAAGAGAAAAAAGAAAACAGAAAATTGGAAGGAAATCCACAAACCCAAAACCCTAGCATCAACACCCAAATCATGCATAGTTCTTGAATAATCAAAATTGCAAACCACTTAATGGGAAAATACAGTCTCTCAATCGATAACCTAGACTATGGGGAAAGTAGAATACCAGAGCACATACCATGGGAAACAAATAAAACTACGACGACCTTGGGAAAAAAATACAGCACCCAAGACTCCTGGTAGTGTTGGGGTTGAAGATTCGGAATTTCAGATCGAAGGTTGCTGACATAACCTTGGGACTGATTTAACTACAATTGTGGACCTTTAACTGGTTTAGTTAAATGGACTAATACATTGGGCACCTTAACACAAAACTAATAAATAGCCTTATTCAGTCAGACAAATGTTGATGGGTTAAGCCCAATATAAATGAGCTTGTAAATTTCTCGGCCTTTTAGAAACTGCAAATTAAATAAAAAGCGGTAAATTATGTAAATTTCTGGGCCTTTTAGAAACTGCAAATTAAATAAAAAGCAGTAAATTAGGGCCCGAGCCCTATTCTAAATTCTTTCATATAAAAAAATCCCCCTCAAGCAAATACTTACACTTTAAGCCCTGTCAAGAGTTTGACTCAATTCTCACGCCCCCACCCATTCCCCCTTATCTAATTAAACTCGGAATAATTGTCAAATAAGTCCTTTTTCTTATCATTTTGGGCTAATGTTTAAAAAGGCCACCAGAATGAGTCATTTCCACTTTTAGGCCATCATAATTTCATTCTAAAAATAAGCCATCAGAAACATAACTTAGATGAATTTAGGCCATAGGACTAGGGGTGGGCACGGTTCGAATAACCGAGATTTTTCAGGTATTTGCTAACCGAACCGAACCGAGCAAATACTCGAAATTACTAACCGAAACCGAACCGAAAAATTCGGTTAACTGAAATTTCGGTTAACCGAAGAAAAATCACACTATTAGCGGATTACTCGAACCGAACCGAACCAAGCTATCATGTGACCAATTTGCTCTCCGAATAACCGGAGTGTCGGTTAACCGAAAAACTAATCTCCTATTTTCAAATAAATAAACTAATCTCCTATCTCCTCAAAATATATTTCTTTCAAAAATATTATTTGTCTTGTACCATATGCAAAAATCAATTACAACTCACCAGTAACACATAATAAATGGGCACGACCAGTTCTAGATCACTTTCAAGATATTACATCTATGACAATTCCCAGTTATCTTTCACCTCCACAAGTTACCTATTATTAAAGATGGACTTGTAGAGCTCCAGGGATGCTTAGAAAATATAAATGAAATTTTTATAAAAGATAACCATAAGTAGAATGTTATTGTTCACTTCAAGCTAATCGGGATAGGAGCCATACTAGATTCAGGAGGTCCTTTCAGTGGAGACAGAGGTCAGGACCAGCAGTGAGTAAAGGTTCAGGTTAGAGTTTGGCTTTTGGGTAGGAGAATCGTTAAGGAGAATGAAAGCAGAGGAAAACTTGTAAGAGAACAAAAACAGGGGAAGACTTCTACAACTCCAAGCAAAATAGATGTTTTTATGAGTATATCTACCAAACATTACTTGGACGAAAAGTGAACGCCAACTGCAACCCAAAAATTTCAGGGCTTTCATTGCATTTGACGGCAAATTCATGACCATTGTTCAAGTCGTTTAATTACTCAAGAAGATGATATCATCTAATTATCATCTCAAATATAAAGAAACAAGACCCTGAAAGGACCAAGCAGAATTCCTATCCACTGACCATCCACCAAAGTAAATTAGCAAACACATAATGCTCATAGATAAGCGCAAGGGATGGAATCTCAATGTGGTGGCAATGAAAAGCAACGTTCATCAACACCAGATGCAAACGACCTCATTATTAGTAATTATTACCAACAATACCTAAAACATTCTCCAATTTTTTTTTCAAATTTTCTGCATATCATGCTATCTCTTGGCGCTTTACACATATCTGGAACATTCGCATATTATCCTAATATCCTGGGCTAACCGTCATTTAGATTTGAAATTCTTTTACCTCGTATTTCAACTGCTATTTTGAGCTCAAGTTTCAAGAGAACCAGATCTCTTGCATATTTCCCTCTAATCCAGAACCAGATCTCTTACCATAATCAGACCCGGGGCCAAGAAGTTAGTAACAATCTGATTCAGAAAAATCAAACACAAAACGGGGAAGCTAGTATATATTGCATTTTACACAATTCCCAATTCAAAACATGATTCCAGAGCCACTTAAATCAAACATGGAAGTAGTCTATTAGCAATATTAATGAACCATAAGGAAATGTTTTCATCTAATATTCCTGGCTCAGGGTCATACATAAAGGCCAGTGAATGTATAAGAATTCATGCTCTTCAAGATGTACAGTTAAAAATTTTCTCAACCAGGCCAGTGAATGTATAAGAATTCATGCTCTTCAAGATGTACAGTTAAAAATTTCCTCAACCTAGCATAGACGAATGACCCGTTACCCCACCAACTCAGACCATCACCTTGGACAAATGCATAAAGGAAATCATCCAAATCAGCAAAATGAAACACATTATACCACATTTCCCCCGAAAAAAAACATTCCAGATCCACGCATAGAAAAAACATAACACGGTTCAACTCACAAATAAACAATCCATCTATGAATATAATAGTAGAATTGAGCATCACTCCACCGCCAAATAGTAAATGCACAAACAACACCACGTAAAGACTCCAAAGAAACAGAGGGAGACGAACATACAGGCTAAGAGTCAAGTTTAATAGATGGGCCGATTGCTCCTTCACTGGAAAGCAGTTGCCGCAGCCTTGACGGCAAGCTCGATCTTATACTGGCCATTTCCGTTGCCGTCCGCTAGTCTATCGACTGTATCCCAAGAAAAGTAAGAACTAAAAAATCGTCAAAAACCTAATTATCTAAAAACAAACAAAAATCAATATTAAATAAAACAATCCGGAAGAAACCCATCAATCAATTCAATTACATAGACAGATTAAAAGAGGGCTACCATCCAAACCTCGGCGGACGCTTGCACATCCGAAGGGGTTTGCACTGTACAAAATAGAAACAAAACACTGTGTACAGAAAACGGATATACGTATGCGGGAAACCGCAAACACGGAAGGGATTAAGGTTTCAATCAGGTTTGTGCGAGGAGTGAAGAGTTGGAGGCTATGGTAATGGCGTGTAACCCTGGAGAGGCAAGGGTTCTTGTTGCACACAAACACCCTTCAAGGGCACAAATATAGTGCAGCGTTTTCTCACGGTCTCACCAGTCTTCATTGGCAAAGGCGGTTTTGTATTTTGGTCCCTCAACTTCTGCTTTATTTCTCTTTCGCACAATCTCATTCCTATCAAAAACGCCTTGTTTGGTTAGGGGCTTAGGGCTACTTAATCTATATCTATATATATATTAAAGCATTAGTTAACAATACATCCTATATTTAATGTGGTGTCTCCATTTCAAATTTCTAATTTTTATAGATTTTTGCATTTTAAAATATTTTAATTTTAGATTTTCGTATTTATTTATTTATTCAATATTTATTTTTAGTTTTTAAAATATATGGAATTTCCAATTTATATGGAATTCCCACAATATTCACATCTAAGAAGATTTACAAGATTGAAATTTTGCATATTTTATTTTATCTATATTATTTTGCATTTTTTATTTACTAATTTTAGATTTCGCATTTATTTATTTATTTATTGCTGAACAACCTATACAGCTAGGAAATGGGTGGTGGGAGCCCATGTCACACAAATTACCATTTATTTATTTATTCATTATAGATTTTAGCATATCGTGTATAAAATCTATCATTTACTTATAATTACTCACTCTATCATCATATCGTGTCATATATATTTGCTTTAAAAAGATTTGAAAGATAAAATTTAAAATTTTACGCATTTTATTTTATCTATTTTGGATTTTATTATTTTGATTTTTTTTATGTATTTTAGATTTTATTATTTTGTATTTTTTATTTTAGATTTTATTAGTGCATTTATTATTTATTTATAGATTTTCAGGTTTTACACAATAGGATTATTATGATATGAATATACATTTTCAGTTTTTGCACCATATGATTATTATGACAAGGTTCCCCACTAGCAACTAAGAATTGTGTTGCGTTTATCTTTCAATATGGTGATCATATTGTAATGCCGGTAATTTTGTGTAGGTTTGGTCTCACTTTTGGTTATATTTTTTGATGTCGTAAATGATGTACTCAAAACATACACTGCACATCATATTTATTTATTTATGTTAAGAATATATTAATGTGTATATGACAATCCAAATTTTTAGTTTTTAAAAGATATTTAATTTCCAATTTATATGGAGTTTTTCAAATTTATATAGAATTCACGGTGTATATATGAAATTTATATTAAAAGATTCATTAATGAATATATGGAAAATATTTGTATATATTAATTAAAGTATATATAGGCCATGTTTTCATAAAAAAATGACACTTCTCCTAAAAGTAATATACAATTATATAGTTGTTAATCGTTAAAAAATACTATGTTTTATAATTATATCACTTATATATAAATATATATTAAATAATATAAATCTTATATATGTTTTATTATAAAAAAAGATAATACAAAAAAATTATAATAATTTAGGAAATTGTTAAATTCTATATATATATTAAAGCATTAGTTAACAATACATCCTATATTTAATGTGGTGTCTCCATTTCAAATTTCTAATTTTTATAGATTTTTGCATTTTAAAATATTTTAATTTTAGATTTTCGTATTTATTTATTTATTCAATATATATTTTTAGTTTTTGAAATATATGGAATTTCCAATTTATATGGAATTCCCACAATATTCACATCTAAGAAGATTTACAAGATTGAAATTTTGCATATTTTATTTTATCTATATTATTTTGCATTTTTTATTTACTAATTTTAGATTTCGCATTTATTTATTTATTTATTGCTGAACAACCTATACAGCTAGGAAATGGGTGGTGGGAGCTCATGTCACACAAATTACCATTTATTTATTTATTCATTATAGATTTTAGCATATCGTGTATAAAATCTATCATTTACTTATAATTTCTCACTCTATCATCATATCGTGTCATATATATTTGCTTTAAAAAGATTTGAAAGATAAAATTTAAAATTTTACGCATTTTATTTTATCTATTTTGGATTTTATTATTTTGATTTTTTTATGTATTTTAGATTTTATTATTTTGTATTTTTTATTTTAGATTTTATTAGTGCATTTATTATTTATTTATAGATTTTCAGGTTTTACACAATAGGATTATTATGATATGAATATACATTTTCAGTTTTTGCACCATATGATTATTATGACAAGGTTCCCCACTAGCAACTAAGAATTGTGTTGCGTTTATCTTTCAATATGGTGATCATATTGTAATGCCGGTAATTTTGTGTAGGTTTGGTCTCACTTTTGGTTATATTTTTTGGTGTCGTAAATGATGTACTCAAAACATACACTGCACATCATATTTATTTATTTATGTTAAGAATATATTAATGTGTATATGACAATCCAAATTTTTAGTTTTTAAAAGATATTTAATTTCCAATTTATATGGAGTTTTTCAAATTTATATAGAATTCACGGTGTATATATGAAATTTATATTAAAAGATTCATTAATGAATATATGGAAAATATTTGTATATATTAATTAAAGTATATATAGGTCATGTTTTCATAAAAAAATGTCACTTATCCTAAAAGTAATATACAATTATATAGTTGTTAATCGTTAAAAAATACTATATTTTATAATTATATCACTTATATATAAATATATATTAAATAATATAAATCTTATATATGTTTTATTATAAAAAAAAGATAATACAAAAAAATTATAATAATTTAGGAAATTGTAAAATTTCATATTCTATGGATAATTGGTTTAGAGTAAATTAATTATTTTCGTAAAACATATAATAAATAAAAAAAGCGGGTATATAAAGAGTTATTGGGGGTGCGAATAGATCCATCAATTAATAAAGAATGAAAATTTAACTTTTTTAATCTATTTTTTAAGAAATACTCCTTATGTTTTATAATAAGTGTAACACTAGAAAATGATACGGAAATTAAGGTAAGTTAATAAATTGATTTAGTTGAAAAAATTACAATAATTAAATAAATAAAATAAGATGAGCCACATTTGACTTTATTCATTTTGAGTTTTATTTTAATGAATATCATAAAATTATAATTTAAGTATAATTAGTATAAATTATTAACCATCAAAACATTCCAAATATAGTAACGTAACACTTATTTATAAACACCCGAAAAGGAAAGTGTAACACTTAAAAAGGTAAAGAATGGAGGAAGCAATTCATTAATATATATTCTAACAGATTTACAATTGACGAGAAAACAAATATAAATCTAGCTTTGTTAAAAATTGAAAGGCTAATTGTTGCAAATTTAATAAGTTTGAAAATTTTATCTAGAAGGTCAATACTGAATGAAGTTTTAACGTCTGAAACAGATAATTTGTTGATACTAGAAGAGATATATTATAATAAGGAAGAAATTAAGGCGGGTCATGCTAAGCTTTTACCTTTGTTGATTGATGAGCAGAAGAATGCTTATAATAAATTAATGTCTGTAGTTGATAGTGATGAGGGTTGATTCTTTTTTCTTTATGTGGTGGAACTGACAAGACATTTATTCTATTTAGAAAATATTATGTTTAGCTATTAATGGGAGATGTGATATTATGCTGTCTGTAGCATCCAGTGGAATAGCACCCCTATTCCTTCCAAGAGGTTGTAACGCCCCAAAAATTTAAAACCAAATTTCTGTGACGTCACTGCCGTGTTACCTCTCTTAAACTGTTGGCCAATCAATTTAAGATCAATAACACGTAGCCAAGTAAACAGGAAGCCAATGAATCATAATACAAATCCAGAAAGGAAACCTCACATCATAACAGACGTCCGGCTTACAAGCCTTATTCATGCGACTTACCAGTCGACATATCAGTCTCATCTCAACCTGTCAGAGATATCCAGTACACACAAGACAGTACATAATATAATATTCAAGACAAGCACATAAGTTCACAACATGCTAATGCATCTCTAGGTAGATCACTCATCCCCAAACCCCACATCGTGCTCAGGCTCTGCGTCCTCCCCGGGAATATCTATACATAAAAACATAGCAAGGGTCAGTACAAGGTACTGAGCAAGAATAGAAGAATCGGCATAAGGGGAAACAAGAATTAACTTGATTCCCTAGAAGTATATTTATACATATAGGTGGAGATATATTCCGTTTTTAAACATTTGTTAGGCATAACATAAAAATTTAACAGTGCAAATAAGTAAACATCACACCGTCCCATACCGGTGCTTCAACCACTGCAAATAAGATGAATGATGGATGATGAGATGAAATGTTATGACCTAGGATGTCTATCTACCCTAAATGCAACATATAAGCATGCCTAGCGCGCACCTAGGTACCATGGTCGGTATTCCCTCCCATATAAGGGTCCACACCCCTTAATGGTCGAGAGACATACCCACAGTGCCCCCGCCGCGGACACTAACAGCTGAAATCGTGGCTTACGGCAAGCGGGTCAGGCTAAGGGTCATGAGCCCTTTCCAGCCAAAATCAGACTAGGATATAAATCCTTTTCAGTCTCAATATATCATCACAAATATTCACATATCATCACAGATATTCAGATTCAACTCAATCACTCATCTCGAGTGAAGTATTTTCTTTAAAATAGATAGCTTTAAAATAGTCTGGGCTCTTTGAAATATACTACTAGTTTATAAATGATAACTTTAAAAATAATAATACTTGAAAATAATAGTTTTTAAAAAGAATAATCCGGGCTCTTTAAAATAGTAGTTTTAAAATATTCCGGGGTGTGCCAAGTCCCACATATCGGCATCAACACATATCGTTATAGAAGCGAAACAAGTCTCGATCTTAACTAAGGCATAGTAGATCACCGCTAATCACAACTAAGTTCAAATATTGTGAGCATAATGATGGTTATGGCATGCTAGAAGCATAAGAAGAACTAAGGAAACACGAAGGACGAAGAATCGGAAAAACGAGCGGACGAATCGCGCGGGCAGAAGGGGTGGCGCGCACCCCGCGCGGTTTTCCCATGAAAACCGCGCCAACCCCGCGCGGGTCTTGTCACGTGCGTCGTGACGTTCGTGTCGCGCGCTGCTCGCGCGCTGTTTGGCTAAAGGGCGCGCCAAGTACGCGCCGACACACCAGAAACGATGGAAATGGCGGTTTCCGGCCATTCCACCGATTATGCCCCCATTTAGGCCTATCTCTACCCTTGCCTGGTATGTAGATGAGTCCCCAAGCTCCTCTTCTCAACCTGCAAGCTTCCAATCTACAATTCCAAGCCTATATTACAAGAATCCAATCCAAACATCAAAAATCAACTCCAAGAACATGATTTCTTCATCATGAACCCATTGGAAGCTCAAAAACTGAAATTACTCAACCAAAAGCATTACCTTAACTTCCAAAACTGATTTGCAACTCCCAAGCAAGGATTTAACACAAATTCCAAGCCGATCTACAAGAATTTCAACCAAAATCATTCAATCCCGTCACTTGTTTTGCCCTCTTCACAAACCACCTCAAAACTCTTCAAAATCATGAATTACTATGAGGAAATTACTTACCAAAGGTAGTATAATGAAACCCCCAACTGATTTGGGCATAAAATCAAGGTTTTGGGAGGATTTGGCACCAACCCTAGCCTTCCCAAAAATGGTGACGGGAATGAGGGAAGAGAGGGGAAGAAAAGATGAGGAAATGGGTTTCCAACACCCAAAATCTGATTTTTAAGGGTAAGATGGATCCGGGTCGGGTCGGAATGTGGGTTAAAAGGTCTACACCACTTGTCTTGACCACATTGCACCCATTTGAGCACTTGACTCTTACTATCTTGTGAGTTGAACTCACTTATTTCCCCCACTTAAATCTTCATTCCCTACAAAATAATCCACATACTAAGTCTTTTGTTAATTAACCATAATTAAATTAATTAATTATGAGTTAATTAAATTGGGGTGTTACAATCTCTCCCCCTTAGGATCATTCGTCCTCGAATGAAAAAGTATGGATTAAGGTCATTACTTCACTGAATTGGAGTCAAATCCAATTCAGGATAACGCCCAGCCATGCTTTCCTCTGTCTCCCAAGTGGCATCCTCTACGCCATGTCTCGACCAAAGTACTTTCACCATTTTGATCACCTTCTTGCGAAGTACCTTTTCTTTAGTGTCGAGAATCGCCACGGGGTATTCTTCGTATTCTAGGTTGTCATCCAACTCCACCTCCTCCGGTTGTATAACCTTGTTAGGATCTGATATAAACTTCCTCAACTGAGAGACGTGGAAAACGTTGTGCACCTTTCCCACCTCAGTTGGCAATTCTAACCGGTAAGCGACCTTCCCAATCTTTTTAGTGATCTCATAGGGGCCTATAAATCTGGGACTCAGTTTCCCTTTCTTCCCAAATCGTCTCACGCCCCTCATGGGTGACACTCTCAAAAGTACCCAATCTCCAACCTCGAATTCAATGTCTCTCCTGGACAAATCAGCATAACTCTTTTGACGATCCTGAGCTTCCTTCATTCTGTCTCTGACCACTCTTACCACTTCAGTGGTCTGTTCAATGAGTTCAGGACCCATCACCACTCGCTCTGAAGGATCACTCCAACACAAGGGTGTCCTGCACTTTCTTCCGTATAAGGCCTCGAAAGGCGCCATACGAATACTCGCGTGATAGCTATTGTTGTAGGAGAACTCCACCAAATGTAGATGTTCCTCCCACGATCCTTGAAAATCCATCACACACGCCCTCAACATATCCTCCAAGGTTCTAATGGTCCTTTCGGTCTGTCCATCAGTCTGAGGGTGCCACGCAGTACTCATACTGATCTGTGTCCCAAAGACTGTCTGCAATTCCTTCCAGAACCTTGACAGGAATCTGGAATCTCTGTCAGAAATGATTTCTCGAGGAATACCAAAACGTCTAAGCACATGTTGGATGTAAGCGCCAGTGAGCTGTTGCATGCTCCAGTTCAATCTCATTGGTATAAACACAGCACTCTTGGTTAGTCGGTCCACAACTACCCAAATAGTATCAAAACTGCTCCGTGTCCTGGGTAGCCCGGTGACAAAGTCCATAGCAATGGACTCCCATTTCCAAGTAGGAACATCCAAAGGTTGTAATAAGCCTGAAGGTCTCATATGCTCGGCTTTCACCTTCTGGCAAGTGGAACACCTAGACACAATTTCTGCCACTTCCTTCTTCATGCCTTTCCACCAATAGTTTTGCCTCAATCCTTGTACATCCTTACTGCTTCCGGATGTACGGAGTAAGGTGTGCAATGTGCTTCCTCCATAATTTTTCCTTTCAGCGCCTGATCTTTCGGAGGCACACACCAACGGTCCCCAAACTTGATCATATTCTTGCTATCAATCACAAAGCCTTCCGCTTTACCCTTACGAATCTGAGCTTTCAAATGCATCATCTCTTGATTTACAGCTTGACTTAGTCTGAGTTCCTCGAGTAATGATGGCACCACCGTCATAGCATTCAACCTCGCTATCGTGTCGTAAGGAAGAACCACAACACCTTCCTTGTTTAACTCTTGCCTCAACTTCCAAGGGAGAGTAATTGAATTCAGTACATGTCCTTTCCTACTTAGTGCATCAGCCACCCGGTTGGCTTTCCCTTCTATGTACTGAATACTCGTGTCGTAGTCCTGCAAAAACTCTAACCACCTTCTTTGCCTACCGCTCATCTTATCTGCAGTGTAGAGACATTTAAGGTTCTTATGATCCGAATAGATTTGACACTTGGCGCCGTAAAGATAATGCCTCCAAATTTTTAATGCATGCACGACCGCTGCTATTTCCAGGTCGTGAGTCGGGTAATTCAGCTCGTGAGGCTTTAATTGCCTAGATGCATATGCAATCACCTTGCCATACTGCATAAGCACACACCCAAGTCCTCGATAAGATGCATCTGTGTATACCTCATATTCCCCCGATTCATCCGGTAACACTAGGACCGGAGCCTCTGTCACCTTCTTCTTCAATAGATCAAAAGCCTGCTGACAGTCCTCACTCCAATGAAATAATACATCCTTTCTCAATAACTGAGTCAAGGGTCGAGCAATGCTAGCGAACCCCTCAATGAACCTCCTGTAGTATCCCACCAATCCAAGGAAACTACGCACCTCACTGACATTAGTTGGAGGATTCCACTCCAACACCGCTTCGACCTTCGCAGGGTCTACTGAAATTCCTTCGCCTGACACAATATGTCCAAGGAAAGCCACCTTATCCAACCAAAACTCACACTTCGAAAGTTTGGCATATAACTTGTGCTCCCTAAGCACCTGCAACACTGTCCTGAGATGTTCTTGGTGTGTCTTTACACTGGAAGAGTATACCAAAATGTCATCAATAAAGACAACCACACAAACGTCTAACCAAGGTCGAAAGACGCGATGCATCAAGTCCATAAAGACTGCTGGGGCATTAGTTAGCCCAAACGGCATCACTGTGAACTCGAAATGACCATACCGCGTTCGGGAAGCTGTCTTTTCACGATCTCCCTCTGCCACCCGAATCTGATGGTATCCTGATCTCAAGTCGATCTTAGAGAATGTGGATGCACCCTTCAGCTGGTCAAATAGGTCATCAATCCTCGGCAGTGGGTAACGGTTCTTGACTGTAATCTGATTGAGCCCCCGATAATCAATACACATCCGTAAGCTTCCGTCCTTCTTTTTGACAAAGATTACCGGTGCTCCCCAAGGCGAACTGCTAGGTTGAATGCATCCTTTATCAAGTAGATCCTTAAGCTGTTCCTTCAACTCCTTCAACTCGGCAGGAGCTCCTTATGGCGAGCTACTAGGCTAAATATACCCCTTACTGATAGGCTCATTCAATTGATCCTTCAACTCCTTCAGTTCACAGGAGTCATATGGTAAGGAGCCTTAGAACTATGAGCTGCATCAGGCATCAGCTCAACAGTAAAATCAATCTCCCGAGCAGATGGGAGACCAAGAATTTAGTCGGGAAATACATCCCCGAACTCAGAGACAACAGGGACACTCGGTAAACAAGAATAATTCTTTACCGAACAACAATTATTAAGTATAGAATTCCCGGAATATCCCCAAGGATTGATCCTGGTTTGATTCACAAACCACAATTCACCCCTATAGGGCACGCAGATAACCAAAAACAATGCAATCTACAAGAATATAAGCAGAGTTAGATGCAATTCCTACACTATATGCTTTCCCCCACACATCTCACCACATGCTTGTGTTAGAATTCTAAGCACATACGAGCAGACCTGGCTCTGATACCAACCTGTAACGCCCCAAAAATTTAAAACCAAATTTCTGTGACGTCACTGCCGTGTTACCTCTCTTAAACTGTTGGCCAATCAATTTAAGATCAATAACACGTAGCCAAGTAAACAGGAAGCCAATGAATCATAATACAAATCCAGAAAGGAAACCTCACATCATAACAGACGTCCGGCTTACAAGCCTTATTCATGCGACTTACCAGTCGACATATCAGTCTCATCTCAACCTGTCAGAGATATCCAGTACACACAAGACAGTACATAATATAATATTCAAGACAAGCACATAAGTTCACAACATGCTAATGCATCTCTAGGTAGATCACTCATCCCCAAACCCCACATCGTGCTCAGGCTCTGCGTCCTCCCCGGGAATATCTATACATAAAAACATAGCAAGGGTCAGTACAAGGTACTGAGCAAGAATAGAAGAATCGGCATAAGGGGAAACAAGAATTAACTTGATTCCCTAGAAGTATATTTATACATATAGGTGGAGATATATTCCGTTTTTAAACATTTGTTAGGCATAACATAAAAATTTAACAGTGCAAATAAGTAAACATCACACCGTCCCATACCGGTGCTTCAACCACTGCAAATAAGATGAATGATGGATGATGAGATGAAATGTTATGACCTAGGATGTCTATCTACCCTAAATGCAACACATAAGCATGCCTAGCGCGCACCTAGGTACCATGGTCGGTATTCCCTCCCATATAAGGGTCCACACCCCCTTAATGGTCGAGAGACATACCCACAGTGCCCCCGCCGCGGACACTAACAGCTGAAATCGTGGCTTACGGCAAGCGGGTCAGGCTAAGGGTCATGAGCCCTTTCCAGCCAAAATCAGACTAGGATATAAATCCTTTTCAGTCTCAATATATCATCACAAATATTCACATATCATCACAGATATTCAGATTCAACTCAATCACTCATCTCGAGTGAAGTATTTTCTTTAAAATAGATAGCTTTAAAATAGTCTGGCTCTTTGAAATATACTACTAGTTTATAAATGATAACTTTAAAAATAATAATACTTGAAAATAATAGTTTTTAAAAAGAATAATCCGGGCTCTTTAAAATAGTAGTTTTAAAATATTCCGGGGTGTGCCAAGTCCCACATATCGGCATCAACACATATCGTCATAGAAGCGAAACAAGTCTCGATCTTAACTAAGGCATAGTAGATCACCGCTAATCACAACTAAGTTCAAAGATTGTGAGCATAATGATGGTTATGGCATGCTAGAAGCATAAGAAGAACTAAGGAAACACGAAGGACGAAGAATCGGAAAAACGAGCGGACGAATCGCGCGGGCAGAAGGGGTGGCGCGCACCCCGCGCGGTTTTCCCATGAAAACCGGGAAAACCGCGCCAACCCCGCGCGGGTCTTGTCACGTGCGTCGTGACGTTCGTGTCGCGCGCTGCTCGCGCGCTGTTTGGCTAAAGGGCGCGCCAAGTACGCGCCGACACACCAGAAACGATGGAAATGGCGGTTTCCGGCCATTCCACCGATTATGCCCCCATTTAGGCCTATCTCTACCCTTGCCTGGTATGTAGATGAGTCCCCAAGCTCCTCTTCTCAACCTGCAAGCTTCCAATCTACAATTCCAAGCCTATATTACAAGAATCCAATCCAAACATCAAAAATCAACTCCAAGAACATGATTTCTTCATCATGAACCAATTGGAAGCTCAAAAACTGAAATTACTCAACCAAAAGCATTACCTTAACTTCCAAAACTGATTTGCAACTCCCAAGCAAGGATTTAACACAAATTCCAAGCCGATCTACAAGAATTTCAACCAAAATCATTCAATCCCGTCACTTGTTTTGCCCTCTTCACAAACCACCTCAAAACTCTTCAAAATCATGAATTACTATGAGGAAATTACTTACCAAAGGTAGTATAATGAAACCCCCAACTGATTTGGGCATAAAATCAAGGTTTTGGGAGGATTTGGCACCAACCCTAGCCTTCCCAAAAATGGTGACGGGAATGAGGGAAGAGAGGGGAAGAGAAGATGAGGAAATGGGTTTCCAACACCCAAAATCTGATTTTTAAGGGTAAGATGGATCCGGGTCGGGTCGGAATGTGGGTTAAAAGGTCTACACCACTTGTCTTGACCACATTGCACCCATTTGAGCACTTGACTCTTACTATCTTGTGAGTTGAACTCACTTATTTCCCCCACTTAAATCTTCATTCCCTACAAAATAATCCACATACTAAGTCTTTTGTTAATTAACCATAATTAAATTAATTAATTATGAGTTAATTAAATTGGGGTGTTACAGAGGTAGGACTGCACATTCTAGATTTGGTATTCCACTAGATTGTGACGATAATTCTACCTGCAAAAAACTTACCCCATAAAATTATTTAACATTTCTTCTCATTAAAACAAAGCTCAATATTTGGGATGAAATTCTTGATTGGTAGAATCATTATAAGCCCGTCTGAATTAGTCAAATTTTCCATTCGTTTTCTGAGGAAAAAAAACCCTACTCGCAATTTGTTTTACTATGACTATAGAAAAAGAAAAAAAAAAATCAATGTCAAGTTGTTGGACTCTATCTTGAAAAACCAGTTTTTACCCATATAAGATATGCTGCAATATCTTGTGTCACTGGAAAGAGAGGACTCGGAGTATTAATATATAAGTAAGATGGAATAACTCAAGATATAAAAAGAAATGTTGTTGACAACTTATATATGACAGAACTTTGCACAATGAATACTTCATGTAGATAAATGGTAATTGGTAAAATTGATATTAATATTGGAGATGTACAATTAGATGCGATATTTTTAGATGATAATTTTATAAACTCTACGGGATATCCTATAAACTGTACTACTTCAAATTCAGACATTGTTACTATATATTAACCCATACTAATGAGATCGTTGATACGATCAATGATTACATCATGGAACGTATGTCTGCAAATGAATATATATATATATATATATCAGTTCTAATAATATTTGTCAAGACGATGAAAGCATAAATATTGGCAGTGAATTATTTTCACTGGAATATCTAAACATGATCAATTTTTTGGATTACCGAATCATGAAATATAGTTGAATGAGTGTTGCATAGTCATACTTCTTAGGAATATAGATTCATCAAATAAATTATGTAATGGAAGTAGGTTGATAGTAACCAAGATGCGGAACCATATAATTGAGGTTAAACTAATTTTCGGGAAACCATGAAATTAGAAATTTCTTGATTGGTAGAAGAAAAAAAAACCTATTTAGTCCCATAATTTTTTTTTTAATTTCCAAAACAGTCCCACAAATATCGAATTAGACGAATCCGTCTCATAACTACACTAATCAAAGCCGAACCCGTCCATAGTTCGGTTTTTTTGTTAATCATCGCCGAATCCGTCCCATAATTTCCCTAATGGAGGGATGAGTTCGGCGACGATTATGGTAGTTATGGGACGGGTTCAACGATGATTAGCGAAAAACCGGGCTCATGGACGGGTTCGACGATAATTAGGATAGTTATGGGACGGATTCGTCTAATTCAATATATGTGGTTCTGTTTTAGAAATTTTTTAAAATTATGGGACGATATGAGTTTTTTTTTTTCCCTTTTGTAGAATGATTATGAACCTATTTGATTTAACCAAATTTCTCATTTGATTTCAGATAAAAAAATTATCACTCGCAGTTTATTTTGCTATGATAATAAACGAAAGTCAATGTCAACATTTAAGAATGTTGGATTTTATCTTCCAAAATTAGTTTTTAGCAGTTATGTTGTAATATTTCGTGTCACAAGCCAGATGTGAATCAAAGTATTAATATGCAATTAAGAATGATTAACTCAAGATATCACAAGAGATGTTGTTTACAATGAAATTTATATATGACGAAAAATTTGCAAAATGGATATTTGATGTAGGTGACAGTAAAGCTGGTATTGATTTTGGAGATGTATAATCAGATGTGACATTTTCGGACTATATTCTTATAAATTCTACGGGTGATCCTATAGCGGCTATTTTTTAGAGTACATGTACAAATATAAACTGCACCACTTCAAATTCATACATTTTAAAGATATTGCTATTTTAGCCCCTACTAATGAGATTTTCAGCAATAAAATTTTCAGCAAATTGTGAGGAAATTTTTCATATTATGCTTAATACTATATTTAAATTTTGTTTTATCTTAATTTAAATTTCAAATTAAATAAAAATATTATTTTAATAATTATTTTTATTGATCTGTTAGATTTGGATCGTACAAGCCACAGAAACTAAAGAATACAGTATAAGATAATTTCTTTGTTAGTTTTAAACTAATTAAATTATATTATCATATACACCATCTTTTGAATATATATATATATATAAAATAATTACACATTTTTATTACTCAAAATATAATTTATTATTACTTTATATTATATAAATATATATATATTATATAAAATATATAGTTATGCCCGTCGAGTCTCGACGGGTTAATTGCTAGTTAATAAAATACTACTAATAAACCCTCTATTTAAAATCAACGTGCAAAAAAAGTTTTAGAAATGGATATCTTTTTAAAAAATTGAAAAATAAATCCCTAAACAAAAGGGCCAATAATATTCAGGTCACATTCTCTTTGCCAGTAATAGAAGCATGCTCAATTTTAAAAATTCAAAAATCAAATACATGCCCTACGCTTTTTTTTGGCAACTTTAATGATTAGTAAATAATTGAAACAAATAATTCATTAGAATTGCATGTAATCATACACGAAATTTAAGATTAAAACCTTTTGATACTTAGCAATTAGCATCCCAATTTACTACTATTGAATAATTACTTTCTTGATAAATGTTGATTTTAGGAGTTATTTGATTATAAGCATATCGTTTATTTTAGACTAGTATATATATATATGCTTGTTCGTAAATAACATATTGAAGCATATTTTCAATCAATATGTTAGTATTTTGAAGCATATTGACCCTGTAGTGTTTTCTTTAATCAAATGTAAGTTTTCATCTTAAAGTAAAACTTTAAACTCAGAAAATAATAAAAATGTGAATTATAAAAATCTAAAACATAAATTTGATGAAATTTAAATAAAAAACACGGTGGATGCTTTCAAAAAGTTTCTATAGTCCATTTGAGGTTTTCATTCTAAAAAGTGACATTTTTAATCAAATGAGTTTGAAGGAATGGAGAAAAATGTGTTTGACAAATTGAGATTCGAATAAAACCAATCGAAAAATATTGAATCGTGTATTTTGATAGAAAGATTCCCAATAAATGGTAGAGAAATCAAAAGATTCCAAAAAATATAGAAAAAAAGAAAATTTAAAAGAAGTTATTGGAGTGCCAAAGATTCATGAAAAAACAAATCACTCCAATAAATGATACCTAGCGAATGTTTTAAAAAAAATATATATAGGGGTTACCCTAAGTTAGGAGATGTGAGTTCAATGATTAAATTTCATACTACCACTAATAATAAATGGTTAGATCGAGTAAGCCGAAATGCATGAATAGAAATGGCTTTGGATAGCTTGACGAACTTTTCAGTTCAGCAAGTACTGGCGTGCTGACCCGATGAGGTGTGTGCTGAGTGTTAATGAAGTGTGTGTTAGGTACTTAGTGGTGTCTGGGCAGTATAAAAACACTCAGCATATACAAAGTAGTCCTTCAACATTTCAACATGAGCTGATTCAACTCACAAAACAAATTCAATAAAAAAAAAATTATTGTCTCTAAAAAATAGTAGTCAATACAATATGAGTCGTGCAATTACTATCATGAACTTAGTATTTCAAGATTTACTAAATCTACAACATTTGACGCACATGTGATGCGGACATGAATGGAATTAAAGTCACCTATTTGGTGCGCATCCATCATTATGGAAATAATATCTATTAATTCCTTAATTATTGTCATAATTATCATTTCATTAATCCAGTGTCAAAAAAGGGAATGCTGGGCAATTAGTGAGTGGGGCGTACCGTGCAGACATGGAATTTATTTCCGGTGGATTGGATTAAAGTAAGTGCACATATGGGGTATGTTCTCCGCACAACTTCTAGAAGCTTTAGATTTTATATCAAAATAATTGCCTCATTCTGCATGCTAGCTTTTAAAGGTTTAGTTGTGAATTGCATCTCCGAAAATCTCTACAATTGGAAACCACCCTGAGTAGCTTTTGGAAGCTTTCTAAAGCTACTTTCCAATTTAATTATTTTTTATTTTCAAAATAAAATTTATGACAGCTATAGATACTTCAACCAAATACTTACATAGAAATTGATAGCTACAACTCTCAACAGCTACAGCTCCCTACACCTGCAGCTCACAGCTTCAGCTCTACGTGCAGAACAGACCCATGGTAGTCAAGGTCCAGAATAAAATAGAGATTAAATTTCATAAAATGGGGTTAATCGATCATTCAATGCTTTAGGTTTACTAGGTTTTGCAAATCCAAGGCATCATGCTTTACATGCAAAGAAGTCATGAATATATTCAACGAGAAATTGATGTTACTAAAATTACATCCATTGATATGAACCCCGCCGGTATACTGAAACTATGGATGTCAAAATGGGCTTGACCCGTTGAGTCAGACCGTCTCACCTCCCTAAAAGGGTGGGTTGGGCTAAATAAATAGAGACTCGTTTGGAAATGGTCATAAACGGGCTAACCCACCTCTGTCTTTGCATGGGTTGGCCAGCCGCAGGACAAGCCATTTTTTTTATAAGAGAATAAAAAACTGTAAGTTTGTTATGAAAGCTTAAGTAACATAATATAGTATATTGTTTTTTGAGAAAGGAGTATATTATTGAACCGAACAGATACAGTTACACAACATCACTTCTCAGTCCACTAGCAAAGGCGCAAGGGACACCTCGTTACAACAAGAAAATAGCTCAAAATGGGACAAGACACTCAGCTAGCAGCAAGAAGAAATTAGAGAATGGCACAAAACATACACCTTACATTATCCAATTTGAGAATGGAACAAAACGTGCAGCTAATGTTCACCATCAATCCTGCACCATCAGAACCACACTTCCGCTATTCGATCTCATGCTGCCCCACGACGAGCCCCATAATCTAGTTCTCCTTACTCAATGACATCAAGCAAAACGACATGCCTCAGTTAAATAGCAGCACCCAACTATCCAACATACAAGGAGAAAGTCTAATGGCAGCACCCAGCTATCCAACATACAGGCATCTCCATCATCTATTCATCTTTTGGATTAAAACCATCCCTCAACTTTGTCACCCCCAGATGCTCTGATTTTTGCCCAGTGAACTGCGATAGCATTACGTTCCCTCAAGATGCGTTGTACTCTCACCTCTCCCGCGAATCTCAATATCGAAACAATTGGTCCAAGAAGGCCATGAAATCGCCATGGAATCTCCGTCGGGTCAGCCAACCATTTCACAACATTTATCGAATCACATTCAAAAATTAGTTTTGGTAAGGGAAAACCATGATCGCGTATAAGAGCCTGACATACCCGGTTAATAGATGTAATCTCTGCCTCCGTCGAATCCGTGCAACCGATGAAATCAAATAAAATAAACAGCACATGCCCATCGGCGTCTCTAATAACATATCCAATCCCCGTTGGTCCCGAATTACCAAAAGATGAGCCATCCGTATTTATCTTCCACCAGCCCTTGTCTGGGAGCCAAGTCAGTCCACGTCGAGTAGCCTTATATCCTGCACATTCAGAATGAAGCAGCCCATCAAATACATTCTCCTCCGAACCAATCATGCCAATATCAACTTGATTCCAGACTGCCTTCCACCACAATCGAGCCCTCCATTTTATTTCTTCTACTACTGCATATATGTCCATTGGTTTACCCTTGAAAATAGCATCGTTGCGGTGTCTCCAAATCGTCCATAATATCGCCATATCGGTAACACCCCAAGCCTTCTTCCGCCCTTGTCTCAAATATGACCACATCCACCTTGCCAACAACTGCTTTACGTCACCCGACATAACCCACTTGACTCCAAACCATGCCACTCCTATATATCACAAAGAACCACCAAACTCACATCTACAAAATAGGTGATCAATCGTTTCAATTTCCCTAGAGCAAAAAATACAGGATGCTGCTGAATCTTGTATATAACCTCTTTTATATAATACTTCTTTTACTCGCAGACCATTATGGAAAACTTTCCAAGCTAGCAACTTCGCTTTCATAGGAATTTTGGTCCTCCAAATAATTCGCCATAGCCACTGCATATCTTGTTGCTCTCCCCCAACGACAGCCTTCCAGCAAGACCGAGTTGTGTACCTCCCCGTACCTTCCAACAACCACACCACCCGATCCTCCATAAATTGATTAAGCCGCGTGTGTTTGATCACCGCCAAGAATTCACTCCAAATCTCATTTTCCCAATCAAAGATCCGCCTCCTCAACCCAACACTCCAGACCCACTCTAAACCCGACCATGTACCAAACTCGGCTACCATCCCATCCTTATTAGAAGACAAAGAAAATATTCTTGGAAAAATCTACTTCAACGGTCTACATTCTCTCACCCAACAGTCATGCCAGAACCGAGTAGAGGCACCATTCCCTACTTGAATACTAATCCCATGATGAATAATTTTCACTACTCATATTTTACCACAAGCGGATGGTTGTCATCAAGTAATAAAAATCGGTGAATACCGGGTCGATCCACGAGGAATTCAGAATATTATTTCATTCTGGAGAAAACTTAGTCATTTTAAGTTCATTAATAATATATATTATATTTTGAAAAGAGTTTGTTTAATTCTAATGGTGATTAAATTGAAAATAGTGACATTAAATTTAAAAATAAAGCAAGTTAAAAATTTAAAATAATAAAAATAAAAATAAGATATATGCTTGTAATGATTTAGAATATGCCATCTTTATATAAAAGTGAAATTGCATAATGATTTAGCATTTCCCATGTCTAAAAAGATCAATTTCAACCGAATTAATTATTTTATTGTTCCATTGAAAAATAATTTACTGTTTTATTCCAATAATTATGGTATCTATTACATTAGATGCTACAATTCAGCCATGTTCAGAATAACTGATTTAGCTTTTGCAAAAGCTATGATTTTTATCCGACATCATCTTGATGAGGGATTAAAACTAAAATATTTGACGGTGAAAGATCCTCGTGATCTATGGGAGAATTTGAAAAAATGATATGATCATTTAAAATTGATCAGTCTCCCTAGTGCCAGACATGAGTGGCAACAATTGAGGCTGCAGGACTATAAGTCCGTAAATGATTACAATTCAGCCATGTTCAGAATAACTGCACAATTGAGATTATGTGGTGAAAAAATAACTGAAAGTGATATGTTAGAGAAGACATTCTCAACATTCCACGCCACAAATATATTATTGCAGCAGCAATACAAAGAAAAAAGTTTCAAATAATATTCTGAGCTTATTACTTGCTTGTTATTGGCTGAGAAAAATAATCATCTGTTGATGAAAAATCATGAGTCCCGACCGACAGGAAATACACCATATCCTGTGATGAATTTCACAGAATCATCTAATCGTGGTCGTGGACGTGGCCAAATGGGACCTCATGGACGTGGCTGGGGCCATGGTCGTGGGTATGGCCGTGAAGAAACAATATAAGGCTAGAACCATAATCACGACCAAAATGGTGAAAGAAAGCAAAGCAATAGCCATCAAAACGGTCGCCCGAAACATTATGCCAATAAAAACAAAAGAAAAGTTGAAGAAAAATGCCACCGTTATAGTATGGAAGGGCACTAGGCACATATTTATCGTACAGCAAGTCACTGGGTAAAGCTTTATCAAGACTAATTGAAAGAAAAGAATAAGCAGGTTGAAACAAACCTTGCTGAGCAAATTGCTGACGATATTGCAACTACAAGTGATGCTATTGTGAATGCAACTGAGGCCATAAATGATATGCTCATAGAGCCAGCCTTTGGTGTTGCAGATTTCTTTAATGATACTGCATAACTTTGTTTTAGTTTCTGTTGTACCATTACTGTATTAAATCTCGTTTTGTTATTGATATTATAATATTTTCTTTTTCGAAAAAATGCCAACACAATGGGATTACAAATTGGTGATAATGAAATATGTCTTATAGACAGTGCTTCTACGCACACGATATTGAATGACAATAAATACTTTTCCTATTTGAAAATGGGAGATAGAAGCATCACCACTATAAGTGGAAGTGCAAATAGAAGGATCTGAAATAACCAACCTTCAGCTTCCCCAATGGGACAAGATTGATTGCGAAAAATGCATTTTTCTCTCCCATGTCTCAAAGAAATTTGTTGAGTTTTAAAGATATTCGAGAGAATGGATATCATATTGAGACTTTAACAGCAGAAGGTAATGAATACCTGCTGATTACGAATACCATTTCTGGTATGAAACAAGTGTTGGAAAAGTTATCATGTTTATCCTCTGGATTGTATTATACAAAGATAAACAATGTTGAAAATTATCACCTGACAAACCATAGGTCTGCTGTTCCCAATGAATATATGATTTGGCATGATCGCCTTGGACATCCTGGACGTACCATGATGAGGCGTATCCTTACAAATTCCCATGGCCATTCATTAAAGGGACAAAAAATGCAGCATCACGATGATTATATATGTGTTGCTTGCTCCCAAGGGAAACTGATTATAAAACATTCACCAAAAAAGGTGGGAACTGAATCCCCTAGTTTTCTTGATAGAATCCAGGGTGATATATGTGGACCTATAGATCCACCTTGTGGGCCATTCAGATAATATGGTGTTGCTTGATGCTTCAACCAGATGGTCACACGTGACATTATCATCGCACAACCATGCTTTCGCGAAATTGCTCGCATAAATCATCAGATTGCGAGCATAGTTCCCAGATTATACAATTAAAAATATCCGTTTGAATAATGCTGGTGAATATTCATCCCGGACATTAGATGAATATTGTATGTCGATAGGCATAGCCATCGAACATCCTGTAGCCCATGTGCATACACAAAATGGACTAGCTGAATCATTTATTAAACGATTAATTTGATTGCTAGACCATTATTAATGAAGTCTGGGTTACCAGTTTCAGCTTGGGGACATGCTATATTGCATGCAGCAATGTTGGTGCGATTAAGACTGACAAGTTATCATAGATACTCCCTATTATAATTAACATTTGGGCATGAACCCAATGTATCCCATTTGAGAATATTTGGTTGCGCAGTATATGTCCCAATAGCACCACCCAGCGCACCAAAATGGGACCCCAACAAAGATTGAGAATATATGTCGGGTATAAATCACCCTCGATAATTCGATATCTTGAACCATTAACTGGGGATTCATTTATAGCAAAATTTGCTGATTGTCATTTTGATAAATCGGGGGAGGAAAGAATCAACTGAAAAATAAGATAAATTGGAAAATCCCAATGGATTTCCTTGATCCTCGTACAAAAGACTATGAACTTGAAGTACAAAGAATTGTACAGTTGCAACAGATTGCAAATCAGTTTCCGGATGCATTATGTGACTTTAAAAGGGTTACAAATCTCATATACCAGCAGAAAATGTTCCACTCAAAATTGATGTTCCAAATGAACACATTACAAGTGCTAAAGATGAATCTGATACACGCTTAAAGCGTGGCAGACCTCTCGGTTTCAAAGATAAAAATCATCGGAAGAAGAGAGGATTGAATATTGATAATGAAGGGACACAAGATCCCAAAAGTGACAAAACTGAGCCCTGCGTGGACCTGATTCTTGAAGAGCAAAATCATCAAAATGATGAGATATCTATAAATTTTGTCACTAGTAGAAATGTTCGGAATCGAGAAGAAACATCTATTGATATTGAATTCTCATACAATGTAGCACTTGAAGTTATGAATGATGATGAGGATTATGAACCAAATTCGGTTAATGAATGTCGGAAAAAGGCAAGATTGGCCAAAATGGAAAGAAGCAATCCAATCGAAATTCGATTCCCTGGCTGTAACACCCCGATTTTTGGTCACCCAGGTCGGGATGTCACCGCCACACCTCCCTAGTAAGACACGGTTTCTCCGGCTTACTAAAGAGATGCAAGGCTAGGTATTGCAGTATTTAAAAGCTTTTGAAAACATTTGCAAACAGCCCATACAATATAATCTCGAAAATAATAATATCATAGCGCAGCGGAAAAAGTATTTAAGTATAATATTGCAGCGGAAATGTAAATACGACCAACATGGTCAAAACTCGGGTTAAACAGACCCGTTTATTCTAATCTCTATTGCAAGAATTTAAAAAATAAAGTTTGCAAAAATTATGGTTCCCCCATGCATGAACGTGCTCATGATCAATCCACATACTCTGTAAGGAAAAAGGAAAATAAAATGGTTTGGTCAGCACAACTTGCTGAGTAAGTTAACACATGCATGATCGTAGGGTTTAAAAACCATTAATTTAATATTTACATAAAAGCATGATAATATTGATAAATAATTTAAATACAGCCATAAGTAATTTTAAATAAAGCATTTAATAATTTAAAGAACAACAATTAAAAATATTTAACTATCCTCATTACTCCCAAGATAATATAGCAAGTATTTCACGATTGCATCGCAATCTCGTCAATTTAGCCGAAACCGGCGGCCGCAGCCATATCTGCCATACCCAGTACCACTCCGGAGCCTCGAGAAACCCATAAGGATATTCACGAGAGTGTAGGTCATATATCTCATGCCGTTTTGGCAACATATCTCAAATTTTTCGCGCGGGGTCACCATCGTTCATATAGGCACGAAGTGAATTGTTAGGAGGGCACCCTGCAGAGCACTCACCCCTTAATTTTAACGATCAAGTTCGTAAGGGGATTTCCTACATTTCCAGATTTCATATAATTATTTCAAAGAGTCTTCTACTCGTTTAAACCTTAAAGGCTAGTTTCACCGTTTCAACAAGATTTCAAGATTTGACTCGGTCAACTATAGTTTACTCTAAAATTCAGTAAAATTCGAGTTTAATTCCAAAAATTCTGAAATTTTACCACTGACTCAGAAACATCGAGATGAACAACTTTTGTGTTTTAACTTTTCCAATCCGAGATACCGAAATAGGTCAAATACATCAATTATCATCATAACCTAAATCTGTCCGAAATTCATATACAGCAGTTCAAGATTATCAAGATCTACCATAGCAAATCAACTCCAAAATTAATGAAATTTTACAGAGATCATCTTAAGACATTTATCTACAACTTTTATGTTCGGCCAAAGATCTAAAGCGGTCTAGAACCTATGTCAAAAACGTGATCAAGATCGGACCTAAGTTCTGTCAAGAATTTCAAGATCCAATTTCAAGCAGTTCGGTTTCAGTTGGTTTTCACATATCAAATCATCTCTAAAAATTCTGAAAATTTTACAGTAGATAGATCTAAGCCTTAGAAACGTTTTTTGTGTTTTAAGTTTTTCCGTTCGAAGTCGTTTTAAGGTTCGGAAAAATTCGTCAAAACTATTGCGCCGGTAGAAAACATACATTGACAGATTTTCGCAAGATTCGGTTAAGCTTTTAGGTTTCGTGTTTTATTTACTCCCAAAACCATGTAAGTATTAACTTACAGATTTGTAGATATCCGGGATCATCTATTTCGAAGGCGTGGCTTCCAGTCCTCCGTCTATCCTCTATCTGGGATCATCTATTAAGCGAAATGTGTTTGGACCAATTGTCAAAATACCAGAAAATATCAAGCCAGTTGGATATAGATGGGTTTTTGTACAAAAAAGAAATGAAGAAAATGAAACTGTACGATACAAAGCGAGATTAGTCGCCCAAGGGTTCTCACAGATACCGGGATTTGACTATGATGAAACATATTCCTCGGTAATAAATGGAATTACATTCAGATATCTTATCTGTTTAGCAGTACATGAAAAGCTTGAAATACGACTTACAGACATCGTTACTGCTTATTTATATGGAACTTTAGATACTGATATCTATATGAATGTTCCAGATGAGTTCAAAATGCCAGAGGCATATAAAGCAAACCCAAAAGAAATGTATTCCATCAAATTACAAAGATCCTTATATGGACTTAAACAATCTGCGAGGATGTGGTATAACCGATTAAGCGAAAGCTTACTTCAAAAGGGTTATATAAATGACCCAATATGCCCATGCATTTTTATAAAGAAAAATGGGTCAAGATTTGTTATCATTGCAGTATATGTTGATGATATCAGTCTAGTTGGATCCCCTGATGAGATTCAATTCAAATTGTTGTTTAATATCTAAAAAAAGAATTCGAAATCAAAGATTTCGGGAAAACTAGAAAGTGCCTTGGTTTACAGATTGAATATTTGAACGATGGAATTCTTGTCCACCAAAAGGCTTATACCCAAAAGGTATTTATGCGATTCTATATGGACAAAGCGCATCTATTGAGTAATCCAATGGTCGTAAGGTCACTTGATCCTAAAAAGGATCCATTTAGACCAAAAGAGGAAGATGAAGAAATATTTGGGCCACATGTCCCATATTTAAGTGCCATTAGAGCACTGGTGTATCTCGCAAACTGCACTAGACCAGACATATCATTTGCAGTAAATTTGTTAGCGAGATTTAGTTCTTTCCAACCCGACGACATTGGAAAGGTGTAAAACACATATTTCGTTATCTCCAAGGGACGATTGATATGGGTTTATTTATACATACAATTCTCAACCCGAATTAATCGGTTATGCCGATGCTGGGTATTTGTCAGACCCACACAAAGCTAAGTCACATACTGGCTATGTAATTACATGTGGTGGAACTGCAATATCATGGAGATCCACGAAATAAACTTTGACAGCCACCTCATCGAATCATGCTGAAATTATAGCTATACATGAAGCTAGTCGAGAATGTATTCGGATCAGATCTATGACCAACTACATACGAAAAAATTGTGGCTTATCGTCCGAAGATAAAACCCTCCTGTTATTTTATATGAGGATAATGCGGCTTACATAGTGCAATTGAAAGGGGGCTATATTAAAGGAGATAGAACGAAACATATTTCACCAAAATTATTCTTTACTCATGATTTTCAAAAATGGTGAAATACATGTGCAACAAATCCATTCAATGGATAATCTTGCAGATTTGTTTACCAAGGCACTACCAACAGCAACATTCGAGAAATTGGTAAAAAACATCGGGATGCGCCAATTGAAGAATCTCAGCTGATGTTTGGATTAGGGGGAGAATTAAATACAAGAATAATGTACTTTTTTTTTCTTTCATTGGGATTTTTTTCACACAACATTTTTTCCTAGTAATGTTTTAACGATGCATATTCTTTGTATAGAAGACATACAAGGGAGAGTGTTGTACACGTATTACACATATGTATGTCTTCCTCTTCCACGTATTTTTATAATTGATGAGTCAAGAAGAGTGTAGTGGTGGCAGCACCACAAAAGCCGTGTATGTCCTATAAATACCCACAATTGATGAATGAAATCTACACTACTCACTTCACTCGTCTCTACCTATTTTCCAATTACACTTGTTAACTCTCTCCACCTTATTTCATTTCATACACATTCAGGCAATTCCTTTCATTGCCTCCGATTTCACTTTCTGCACTTTGTTTCATTTATTAGCTTCATTAGTTACATTACACACCTATATATTTAGCTAATAGGTTATTATTTATACAACACTCTCCATTTTAAAAAGTGATTTTTTTGTCGACCATTTATTTTAGGACTTAGGACTATCAATGAGAACTTTATAATTTAGTTCATATTGGCTAAGTTTTTCCAATGACTTTAAAATTAAATTATAGTAGTAATATTTAAACTAATTCAATTATTTTTTTTAGTAGCTAATTCAAGTATTCTTTTTGGCAGCAGATCTGTAAATCTAAATTATTTCAAACGAAACAAACAAACAATACAAGCTCTTTAGAGCAACTCCAACCGACACCAAAAACCTAAATTTTGTAGTAAAATCTTCTCCAACCGAACTCCAAAACCATAGGCATTTTGCGTTTCCGGCAATGAAGACGGCAGTGAAAATGAATATATGCGTTTCACTGTTCACTACTGCAAATATTTTGGGCATATTATTCTTTGGTCCTTGTAATTATTGTCCTTTTATTTTCAAGCTCTAAATTCTTGCAATTTAGATCCTTGATCAAACAATTTTATTGGACATACTTAATACTATGATTTAATGGCAGCTCAAATAATATTTTTGTTTGATTGATATAATTTAATATTATTTTATATATTTATTATCATACATAAGTATGATATTTTGGTAGATTAAAAATAACAATCAAATTAAAATTTGATATATAATACTTCAAGATTTATTAAAAATACTAAAATGCTAACCAATGTATCCAAAATGTTAACCTATATACTGAAAATGCTTACAAAAAGTGGTACTCGACATATATGTTCAAAATGACCGATCCTTACAATCACTTCTATGAACTCAGTGCCAGTTCTAGAAAGGATCCAAATACTACACCTACCCCCCCCCCCCCCCCCCGGCGAGTAACCCAATTTCAACAAAAATAACCTAGAGTTGGAAAAAACCGATTGAGGTTCAAGTAAAATGAGGAAGTTCGGATTCGTTCTTCTTACCAAATCCCTCAAACTTCTTCTAGTTGTATTAGCCATGGCACCTCCAATGTTCCAAGACAACAATTTAAAATTTTTGTAATCCATAAACAAGGTTTAGGGAAAATGACTTACAGGGTGGTGACCACACCCTAATCCTGCACCGCACATACCCCATCAGACGGGTCTTCATCCAGAGGAACTGCAACCGAGTTCTCTTGCGGGTCTATGTTTTCCTTCTGCGAATCTGATACCCTTTCCCTGTCTTCCTTGCGAGAAGCCATAGTTACTTTTGTCGATTCTTTACTGTTGCCTTCTCCAGACACTGCTCGAAGGCGTTTTGAACAGAGTGTTTTCCCCAAGCTGGGATTTAAAGGCTTTGGGCTGGGCCCTGTCCTTTTGGCCCAATGTTTTGTCCTTAACAATGGGCTTAACCTGTAAGCCCTTTTTAGTGGGAGGGATCCGGGTACTCTTGTTGCTAGTTGTAGTTCCCATAAGAAATACAGGGATCTTGGGCTTGGGCTTGGTGCTTTTTTTCCGCACCACCTTGATCCAGTCACCTGATTCGGGCTGGGTAGGGATTCCAAGCTCGACCTCTGCTTCCAAGGCCTTTTTAGCTGCCTCGGGGCTCTTCTGATTATGATCTCTCACGGGTTCCTCGTGACTAGCTGTTTCTGGTACAACCACAGGAGGCTTTGGGTTGGTTGCCTTCCCTATGTTATCACCCTTAGTAACCTTTCCCTCTTTCTGATCAGTATCCATAGCAGAAGCCTTAGGTGTGTCCCCATTATTGATTGAGGAAATGTCAACTCTGTCACCTGCTACTGCTGAATTTCCCTTGACCACAGGGTTGTTGGACACTCCTGGAGCTGTCCCTCCCAGTTCTGGAGAAACAATGGGAATTTTATCTTTGTCCCATTTGCAGGCATGGCTTGCATGTCCGTAGCAACGACATGTAGAACAAAGCAAATGGAGTCCTCCATAGGACACTTTATGCCACCTATCTCCCATGAACACACTAGAGACCACAGGCAAGTTCAAGTCGATTTCAACACAAACTCTTGCATATCTTCCCCTATTCAATCCCTTGGACATGGAATCAACCTTGACAGGAGTTCCTATGGCAGCAGCCATCTTGGTAAGCATGAACTCATCGAAGAAATCTAAGGCGAGACCGAGAAACCTTGCCCAAAACTATTTTCCTCGGTGATTCTTCATCCGCCACAAAGTTAGGGCACCAAGGAAAGACCATCAAATAGCTATCAAATACCATCCAAGGGCCCTCATTCAACACCCTTGTTCTATCCTCAGCTCGCTCAAACTTGACCATTAAGTACCCAGCATCCATGTCGATCATGTTAAACCTGTTCTGGATCTTCCAAATCCTGGATATCATGTCTAGGGGTGGGCATCGGGTCGGGTTGTCGGGTTCGGGTACCCGAAAATCGGGTACCCGACACTATCGGGTTTCTAAAATGGCTACCCGACCCCGACCCGCATAAGATCGGGTACCCGATATTTGGGTACCCGACTTTGTCGGGTCGGGTTGGTCGGGTACCCGATACCCGACAAAAATATATTTTTTAAAAAAAATATATTTTATTTATTTAGTTTTACTTTTTATAAAAATACAATTACCAACCTAAATTACACAATTCATTCAAAAAAAACTAAGATTACTAATATTTAAGCAAATATATAGGTATATTCATCTATATTGTTATTAAATAATAATAACTATCAATTTTCTTATTTAAAAATATAAAATTTCAGTTTTATTTATTATTATTTAATGTTATCTTATTTCTTAGTATTATTTAATTGAATTTTAGTGTTCAATGACATTATTTATTAAAATAAAAATATAACTCATCAAAGTTATTTACAATTCTTGAAATTTATTATCATATATATCATGTTCAAGGTTAATTATCCATTATTAATTCCAAAAAAGAATTAATATATGAGACTTCACAAATTTTTCAAGCTTATACATGGCTTTTCACCACATAGAATAAAATACTAATCCTACTAATTATAAAATAAGTATAAATATTGTAAAACAAAATAAATATTAGAAAATAAATATTAAAATATTTATTTATTTATTTATTTTGTCGGGTACCCGATACCCGATCGGGTACCCGACCACAAACCCGACACCCGACCCGCCATTTAGTGTCGGGTTCGGGTACCCGAAATGTCGGGTTTTTAATATCAAAACCCGACAAAACCCGAACCCGACATGTCGGGTTCGGGTCGGGTACCCGATACCCGACAAAAAATGCCCACCCCTAATCATGTCTTTGAGAGCAACATATCTTACCCTCTTTCCTAAAACCGAGATGATGAGACCATCTTCAAACAGTTTGCAGAGTTTTTCGTGGATTCTAGGATCCATGGTGATTCGAGGCTTCAATTGGTCCCCGTCTATGAAGTCCAAGGTCACCATATTCTCACAAGAGGGATCTTCCATCAGGGAGCTTGGGGCAGCACCCTTTCCTTCTAGGACTATGTCACGGAATGAAATCTTGGACCATTAGCAGTGTTCAGATCACTATCAAAGTTGAAAGATTTCAGTAAGGTGGGGGCGCCGGTGGAGTCCGGCGAAAGTGGAGAGGACGGATTATTCAGTGGAGTGGGAAGGGAGCTTACAGCCTGCTCCATTCCTAGAGAGAGAAGTGCAGTATCGAATGTGAATCAAGAATTGGAGAGGGTAATAATGGAGCTGACCTTGATTTCCACTAAATTAATTGGTTAAATATATTTTTAATTAAATCATATATGACAAATTCTATACCTTAATCCATGCTAAATATTATTTAATCTGACACTTATAAATTAACGGGTCTGATAAATATACTTGTCCTAAAATCATTGTCGCTCTATTCCGGATTTAATTATGCCTTATTGTTGATCTTAGATTTATGGCTTTAAAATAATTAGCACTTGTTATAATTTCCAAATAATATACGATTTTATAGTTATAAGCTAATAAGTATGTAAAATACTTGGTAGTAACTTTTATTAAATAATCCAAGTCTTTAGGTTTTGTAATTGGGCAATTTGTTCCCTAAGAATTTGGCCGCTCGCCAACACCGTAATTATATCGCTAAGTATTTTAAATCACATTATAGTGATTAATTCTACGACTTATCTCATGTCCAATTCTTTTTATTTAAAGAAAGCCTATGATAGCTTCTTTTATTAAAACTCAAAATAGCTTGTATTTTTTGGGGTTCTAGTAATTGAACATTGTCTGAAGCTAAAGCTTGTTTGGAACCTACATGGCATACTTCCAAATTAAACATATTCGATTATTGATTAAGGATTAATAATTTAAAAATGAATATTTACTATGCTCCTGACTAAATTAATTCAAGTTGGCATTTCATAAATTCAATAAGTTATCCCTGCTTAGTAAAATCTGATATTTTCAATTAATTAGCTCATTATTTATATTACTTTGATTAAGTTTCACTCATTGTCAAATCACTCCTTCTAAATTCGCTACCGAGGACTTAGGTTTAAGAATGACAAAATACTTATATTAAATTCCGACTAAAGAGTCATAACTAATTTATATAGAATTTAAATATTTTGTATTTAAATAACTTAATACTTATAAGTTAATTTAAATGATCTTGCACTTATAGTTAGTTCGTAACTAGGTTCAACCTAAATAAATTCACATTTTGAAAGAAAAGGAGAACTTCATTCCTTTTCCTCTTTTAAAAATTTAATTTATGAGGAAATTTTGAATATCTATTTATTAAAATTTAAATTTCTATTTAAAAATTTTATGGGGTTTTATAAACTTGGCTTGCTAGTGTTCATTCAATCTTCAATTGGGATGTAACATCTTTGGATAATGTCATGTATATAGGCTTCGAACTTCAAATTAATTGTATAGCTAAGGTGCCAAACAGAGATATAAATAAAATGAAACAAGAACTTCTAATTGACAACGATTATAAAAAGCTGGAGTTGACAACTTGACATCGAAATATTATCAATAAGTAAAATTTCTAAATTAGTTAATTAGATAATGAAAGGAAGATAAAAGTAGCCTTGTTTTGATATTTTGAATGTAAAACTTGGACCTGTTTGGTAAACTTATGTGGGATTCAGATCATTATATTGTCTAGTTTTTTAATAATGATAACAGAGCTACACAAATGCATCAAATTCACTGAAATCAAAATTTTCTTAACTAACATATACAATAATGTTTACATCTTTTTTTTATTTCTTTTTTATTTATTTTTGGTTTGGAGGAGGGGGGGGGGGGGCTGGTAGTTTAGTTGTTCTCTATTATTTTCATCCATCCTCTCAAGAATTTCTGAACCAGAGGACAATCATTACTATATTGTATTTCATAGCCCCCGGGCTTTATAGTGTTGTGTAATTTTTACCATGTTTCTCATGGATTTTGTCTTGGCACTGTTGACAGATAATAGAACAATTGGTGTTATAATAAGGTGCGATTTCTGAAATTGCTTTGGGGGATGATACACTTGTGTGAATAATGCCTCGGAGAAGGCTTCTTTAATATTCAAAATCAAATTTGTAACTGTAAATTTATTTTTTTGGACTTTTGACCTCTTTCCAAGGTATGTTTTGATAAATCTTATTATATTGGAGATATGATTTTGTTGATAAGGCTTATATTTTAGTCTTTATATAATAAATTTAGGATGCGAACTATATAAATCATTGATAATTATTTTGATTTTTTTAAGGGTTTGCAATTCTTGTATGGAAGTTGCAATTTATTACTTTTTTATTTTTTTCTATTTTACGTTTGCCATGCCATTTGCAACCCTTGTTATAGGGAGTTCCAAATTACTTGAGGGACCAAGTTGCAATGCTCCGTACTAGGGTTTCAAAAGGAGTTGTTAAGCAAAAATAAAATAGCTTGTCAACATGCCTACATCTCTTTTTTTGTGGTTGCAAAATGAGTTCTTTTACATAGTGCAAAAAAATGTCAAATGCTTTTTTTGTGGACTGTTTTAAAGATCCATTTTGTTGCATTATATGCCCTAGAGTTATAATTTGTCATAGCATTCATTGCTCTTCATTATGAACTAATAATGTTTACCTTCTAGATTTAAGAATTCATCCATTTCAATCAAATTGTTATTCAATATGCTAAATGAGGCATTTCACAGTGGGAAGAATTGACATATGACTGCTGGGGTTCAATTTAATTTGTTTTACAATCTACACCATTGTTTCATTTGCATTTATTTACCAATTGCTACTTTTATTTGCATTGCAGATTTCTTCAGAAGATGAACAATTAATTTGTTATTCTAAATCTTTTAGATGTTGGGGTGGGGCGTAGTAAATAATATTGAAGCTTAAGAATGAATGGCAAAGCTCTTTGTACCTTGCAGTGAATTCAAAGGCCTGTAAAAAGAATAAAAGAGGTAATTAGTTATGTTTTCTCTAGTCTTCACCAATTTTTAATTTATTTATTTATTTATTTATTTTTTATATAGTTTTTCATAAGCAGAAAACAGGTAGCATTTAGCAATCATTGCTTCTTAGTTCATTACCTCTTTCCAGGCCATCAAAGGAAGGTGAGTATATGTTCCATTATACGATTGTAAAAATTTATATTCTTGTTTTGTATTGAATTAAACTGTTTTTAACATTTACTTCTACTTTGTTTTGAAATGTCCTGTCAAGTTTAAGTTGTTAGATATTATAACATGTAGACATTGCTTTTATTTTATTGGTTGCCTTGACCATGAATTTATTTGATGCATGTTGTGACTTTCTAATATTGTTTCTTTGTTTAAAACTTTATTAAATGCATTGATATAGAGTGTTTTGGATACCTCGTGGTGTTTGAGATTTTGGATATTGTGTGATGATGATCTTTCTTTTTGTTGACTGCCTTTTTTGAGTTTAAGTTGCTAGATATTATAACATGTAGACCTTGCTTTTATTTTATTGGTTGCCTTGACCCTGAATTTATTTGATACATGTTGTGACTTTCTACTCTTGTTTCTTTATTTAAATAATTTATTAAATGCATTGATTTAGTGTGTTTTGGATTACCTCGTGGTGTTTGACATTTTGGATATTGTGTGATGATGATCTTGCTTTTGGTTGACTGTCTTTTTGAGTTTGCTAGTGTTTTTATGTGCTTTTCATCATTTGGTGTGCATTTATAATGTTGTGCTTGGTATGGTTGTTAATACATGATTGATTTACTTTGTCACTGAGAATGAAATGATTATTGTGTGTGGTCTTATTATATTTGGTGTGAGTTTTTTGATGACTGAAATGAGTTGAGAATATTTTTCATCTTTCTTTTGGGAGATCTTGTGCTTGGATGTTGCGAATACTTTAAGACTTGTTTTGGAGTTTCTTATGCTTGGTTGTGTAAACTGTGATCGATGAGAATTTCTTTGGTCTCATAATATTTCTATTTTTGTGTGATCTTTTTGGTATTGAATAATCTGATTTCAAGATACTTCTAGCTTGTCTTGTGCTCGGCTGATACAAATCATTATTCATCGATGACAATTAGCTTTGTCTCATTAATTTAGTGTGAACTTTTTATTGTCGAATGAATTGATTGGGAATATTTTTAAGATTTTGTTTGGAATGTTGTTCTTGATTATTGCAAGCTGTGATTGATTGTTAAAAATTAGTTTGGTCTCATAATATTTGGTGCAAGCTTTGTGTTGAACATACTAGTTTTAGAATACTTGATGCTTGCTTTGGAACGTTTTGTCTGGTTGGTTAAAGTAAAATTTTTTGACTATTGAGAATTAGTTTGATCTCCGTGTGTTTGGTGTGTGCTTTTTGGTGTGATCTCATTGCTTTTGGAATGTATTATTTGGTGTGAGCTTTTTGTTGAATGAATTGATTTTTGAATACTTCTATGCTTGTTTTGAAATGTTGTGTGCTTGGATATTGCAAATTTGTTTGACTACTAAGAATTAATTTGATCTTCTTGTGTTCCGTGTGTGCTTTTTTTTATTGTTGAATGAAATTATTTAAGAATATTTTTAAACTTATTTTGGAATATAGTATTTGGTGTGAGCTTTTCATTAAATGAATTAATTTCAGATTTATGCTTGTTTTGGATTGTTTTGTGTGCTTGGATAATGCAAACTTGTTTGACTATTGAGAATCAGTTTGATCTCATTGTTTTTGGTGTGTGCTTTTTGTTGAATGAAATTATTTATGAATACTTTCAAACTTGTTTTGGAATGACTTATGCTTGGTTGGTTACAACTTGATTGTTGAGAATTAGTTTGTTCTAATTTTATTGGGTGTTTTTTTTTCCTTTTTTTTAAATAAATATTTTGTGCTTGGATGATTCAAACTAGTTTGACTATTGAGAATTAGTTTGATCTCATTGTGTTTGGTGCACTTGTTGTTAAATAAAATTATATAAGAATACTTTTAAGCTTGTTTTGGAATGTCTTATGCTTGAGTGTTTTGGAATATCTTATGCTTGAGTGCTGCAAACCGTGCTTGTTGTGAATTAGTTTGGTCTCATTATATTCGGTGTGAGCTTTTTGTCGTTACATGTAATTATTTGAGAATACTCTTAAGAATGTTTTGGAATATTTTGGGTTTGAGATGATGAAAGCCGCGCTCGACTGTAGGGAATTGATTTGGTTAGATTGATTTTTTGTTGTTGAGTGAAATGATTTGAGAATGATTTTAATGTTTTATGGTTAATAGTTATTGATTGCACTATTATTTATTATTTACCAATTTCACAAGACAAACAGATATGCCACCTTTGCTTGGGGCGTGTAAGGCGTCAAAATACTCCTTTGGGTAAGTGTTTACAATGTTGAACTTCTTTAGTCTTACCACGAAAATGCAGCATTAGGGGTAGTTGTGAAGGGTCGTGTTTGCAATTGATCCCTGTTGTTTCGGTATTGTTCTGCATTCATTTGGGTATGTCTTTTATACTAACCTTCTTCATCATGTTTCGTTGTTCCAAAATTTGATACATATAGTCTTTCTTGATTACGTGGTTTTGAAAAAAAAATATTCTTCTGTTAATTCTTTCCCTTATTGTCTTATGTAGCCTAGTGTAAGGGATCGAGCATCAACCGAAAATTATCTATTAGACTTCTTTCGTTTTACATCTTAAGAATTACCATGGTAAAATCTCGTTTGTTTTTCTTCAATCAAATGCTTTTATTATGAGTTGTTTTAATGATCCATTTTTCTGTCCTATACCCCAAAAATTATATTTGTCACAACATTCATTCCCATGCACATCTAGAAGTAATAATTTTCGCTGTCCATATTTAAGAATTCTTCTATTGCATTCAAATTGCTATTCAAGGATGATCAACAGTGAAGATCATTACATCATTGTTATTGCTAAACGAAACATATGACAACATGAAGAAATGACATGAGTATATGACTGCATGGGTTATTATTATTATTATTATTATTATTATTATTATTATTATTATTATTATTATTATTTTCTTATTTTATATATTTATAAGAATTGCATTTATTTAGTTCTTACATGCATGGCTAGTTTAATGTGCATTGCAGGTTTTGTTTTTGCTTTTTTTCCCCCTCCAAATAATGAGTGATTAATATGTTATTTTGTATATTCTAGATGACATTATGCCAGGGTGCATTCAATGATATTGAAGCATGAGATATTGCTAAACGGAACATTTGACAATATGAAGAAATGGCATATCACTACAGGGGTAATTTTTATTTTTATTTTCTTATTTTATATATTTATAAGAATTGCATTTATTTAGTTCTTACATGCATGGCTAGTTTATTGTAACATTGCAGGTTTTATTTTTCAAATTTTTTTTCCACTCAAAATAATGTCATTTTGGATATTTTAGATGACAGTATGTCGGAGTGCATTGAATGACATTGAAGCAGGAGAACGAGTGGCAAAGCTTTATGTAGTCTGATCGGCAACAAGAATAAATGAGGTAATTAATTAGTATAGTTTTCTCTAGTCCTCACCAAATCAATACTGTTTCTCTAGTATTCATCAAATTTTTATAATTTTTCACAAGTAGAATTATAAAGATGGAGCAACTAACAAGAATTGTTTTTTAGTTGATTTACCACTTTTCCAGGTCATCAAGGTAGACAGGTATTTATTTTATTACACGACTATAACATTTATTTATCTATTTTAAAATGTCCTGTGGTTTTGAAGTGGATAGATATTATATCATGTAGACCTTGCTTCTATTTGATTGTGATTGGCTTGACCTTGAATTTATTCAATGTATTTTGTGAGCTTTTCCTTTTGTTAAATAATCATCACATAATTCCCCTACACATCTTGAAGTAATAATTTTTGCTTTCCATATTTAAGAAATTTTCTATTGCATCCAAATTGGTATTTAAGGACCATCAACGGTGATGATCATCACGTCAATGTTATTGCTAAACGGACAGCATGAAGAAATGGCATATGAGTACATGGATTATTTTTATTTTTATTTTCTTATTTTATATATTTATAAGAATTGCATTTATTTAGTTTTTACATGCATGGCTGATTTATTGTGTAGGTTTTGTTTTGTTTTGTTTTTATCCCTCCTCAAACTAATGAGCGATTAATATGTCATTTTACAGATTCTAAATGACAGTATGACATGCCAGAGTGTTGAATGATATTGAAGCAGGAGAACGAGTGACAAAGCTATATGTAGTCTGATCGGTAACCAGAATAAAAGAGGTAATTAATTAGTATTTTTTTCTCTAGTCTTCACCAATTCAATAATGTTTTCTCTAGTCTTCATCAAATTTTTATAATTTTTCACATGTAGAAGTATAAAGATGCACCAACTAAATATAATTGTTTTTTAGTTGATTTACCATACTTTTCCAGGTCAACAAAGGTAGACAGGTATATAATTCATTACACGACTATAATATTTATTTATCTATTTTGGAATGTCCTGTGGGTTTGAAGTGGATAGATATTATATCATGTAGACAAGTGGGCCTTGCTTCTATTTGATTGTGATTGGCTTGACCTGGAATTATTGGATTCATGTTGTGGGTCTTTTCTATTATTGTTCGTTTATTAATATTTATTAAATATATAGAGTTTTAATTGTGCTTTGGATTACCTCTCGATTCTCGTGGTGTTTGAGATTTTGGATATCTTGTGATGATGATCTTGCTTTTGGTTGATTACCTTTTTGAGTTTGCTAGTGTTTTTATGTCTTTATAACTTTTCATTTATGGGTGTGCATTTATTAATGTTGTGTTGGTGTGGTTGTTAATACATGTTTGTTTGCTTTGTCACTGAGAATGAAATGATTATTGTGTGTGGTCTTATTGTATCTGGTGTAAGCTTTTTTATGAATGAAATGAATTAAGAATATTTTCATCTTTCTTTTGGGAGATCTTGTGTTGGATGTTGCGAATACTTTAAAACTTATTTTGGAGTGTCAGTATGCCTGGTTGATGTAAACTATGATTGATGAGAATTTCTTTGGTCTCATAATATTTCGCAATACGGCATACTTCCATGCTCGCATTAAGGCAAGAATGAATAGAGGCAGGATTCATGGTCTATTCCTCCCGGATGGGACATGGTGTGAGGAGGAGTTACTACTTAGCAGAAATGCCAAAGATTTCTTCCAGAAATCGTACTCCAAGGACTCCAATGCTTTCCAGGGCAATCAGGCAGGTTCTTTCCCGTTTCTGATGCCCCGATTACCCCCTTTATCTGATGAAGAGACTACTATTTTGAGCAAGGAAGTTTCTGAAGAGGAAATCAGGGCCATGGTAAAGAGAATGAATGGGGATTCGGCCTTGGGTCGGATGGCTTTCCAGGCGCTTTCTACAAACGATATTGGCATATACTTGGCCACTCTGTCACCACCTTTGTTAAAGAGGCCTTTCAGAAGTCTAGCTTACATGCTAGTTATTCTAAAGCTTACATATGCCTCATTCAGAAAGTAGCCATTCCCTCCCGTTTCCAACAATTTCGGCCTATCGCGTTGTGCAACTTCATATACAAAGTGATCACCAAGATCCTAGTGGATAGACTGACAGGTATCATGCAACATTTGATATCCCCCAACCAGGCTGCTTTCCTTCCTGGCAGAGGACCTGCTGATAACGCCATTACCCCTCAAGAGATGCTCACTCATATGGGAGATAGAAAGTCTAAACAACAAAGCATCATCTTGAAAATTGATGTTGCGAAGGCGTATGATAACGTCATGTGGGATTTTGTTGAGGTCTGTCTGCAAGAGCTAAAGCTGCCAGACGCCTTCAGTCAGCTTGTTGTGCATTGTGTACGTCCCCTTCATACTCCATCTTGTGGAATGGACGTGCATCAGAAGAATTCACTCTAGGCAAGGGACTCCGGCAAGGTGACCCCATCTCCCCTTACCTCTTTCCCATTATCATGGAGAAGTTGTCCCTTCTGATCCGACAGGCTGTTCAAAACAGTAGTTGGAAACCAGTTAAGCTTTCGGCTGGTGGAAAAGGCCTCTTGCACCTCCTCTTTGCAGACAATCTCATACTGTGCTCCCAAATGGACAAGGAGAGTATCAAATGCATGGCTCAAGCTCTGGACATGTTTGTTAAAGCCTCAGGTTTGAAGCTTAGCCCTGACAAGTCCAACTTTTTGGTGTCTCATGCAGTGTTGGAAGAAGATAAGCATTGAGCTGCTCAAACACTTAAGATGCAGGCTGTTGAGGCCTTTGACAAATATCTCGGATTTCCCCTCATCCCTGGACAATCCCGGTGCAATGATTTTGACTTTATTTTGGACAAAATTGATTCAAAGCTGGAAGGGTGGGCGAATCAACTACTTAACAAGGCAGGGCGTCTTACCCTTTGCAAAGCGGTTCTATCGGCTATTCCCACATACTTCATGCAAGTACATTGGTCCCCTCAATCGGTTTGTGATAATATAGATAGAAAGATCAACCGTTTTTGTGGAAAGATCGAAGTGGAGTTGGCATGCATCTTGTGAAATGGAATAAGGTGGCAACACCAATTACAACAGGGGGCTTGGGCCTTAGGAAGGCTGGACTCATGAACATAGCACTTTTGGGTAAAATGCTATGGGACACCACCCACTCGCCAGAGAAAACCTGGGTGAAAATTATCAAAGGGTTTGGGGTTAACGGGGATATTCCATTCTGCCTGCCCAAAGGGCTCAAGTCCCATGTGACCAAAACTCTGACCAAGATCAATCCTTTCCTCAAGAATGGTTTCAGATGGAGAATAAGTAATAGTGAGTCCTCGTTATGGTTTTCTAATGGATGGGAAGGTTCTCAACTTGGACCACTCCTCCCCTATATGGACGTGCATGACATAGAACTGAAGTGGAAGGATGTGATCACTAAGGGGAGGTGGGACTGGAGCAAGATTCACTCGAGCATACCCTTGGACATCATGCATGAGATAACCAACACTCACCCCCCAGCATCCACCCTTCCGCTAAGGACTCTTGGATTGGGAGGGGGCCACTGCAGGTAAATACACTGTGAAAGTTGCTTACATGTACTTAACTAAAGAGGAATGCAATGAATCAGGTTGGAAATGGATTTCGAACTCGGGACTTCCTGCTAAGTTCTATTTTCTTCTTTGGATGATTAGCCATGAGGCTCTTCATGAAACGCTTAACAACACAACTTTTGGGGCCAACTCCCGACCTGTAAGTGATCATGATCAAGCTGCCGATACTTCTTCTACAATTGCACTAGTCATCAACAGTGGTGGGAAACAATATATAACACTCGCCAACATCATTGCAACAGGGAATCAAAAGGGGAAGGGGAAGTTGATTTAGATTGCTGCTTCATGAAAACTTTCGGACTTTAATTTATTTTGCAAGTATGGGCCTGTTTGGGAATTAGCTGTTAGCTGTTAGTGATTATATGAGTAATTTGAGTAATAAATTAGTTTAAATTAGTTGTTTGGCAATTTTGGACAAACTTTTTGCCTATAATAAGCTAATTCTAAAATGCTGCAAATAGCAGCGGTTTCAAAAAGAGCTGATTGAACATTATTTTAAGTTATTTTGTTTTTCTAAATAAGCTAATTTATTTCAAATTGCCTAGAATAAGCTAATTCTGTTTAACTGTTTTGCCAAACAGGGCCTATATATTTTGTATTTTGCCCATGTGAGGCATTTTGTTGAATAACTGTTGGGATGAACCTTTGATGTACATGCTAACCTCGACATCTATTGCTTTCCATGTATAGGAACATCCATGTATAGTGCATCATTGCATAGGTTTGTGTCCATTTTACCTCATTTTGGGACACTTACATATGCAATATTTTGTAATGACACTTCTGCCAAGTTTGGGCATAATATTGTGCAATATGCATACTGCTTTTTAACTCCATTTGTCTGTCATTTCGGTCATGTATTTAGCCCTTACATGTTTCAAATTTCGAATTACCATAGCTTTCATTTCCCGAACCTGTTTAAGTTATATATATATATATATATATACTAGAACTCTTATGACGCGCGCGACGCCGCGCGTGACGATGTGTGGCTTTTAATTGCGGAGATGTGCTGTAGCAAAATCTTTCCGGACAACAGTAAAAATGGTAGTATGAAAGCATATTAATGTTTCTGGTTAACATTCAAGAACTCTGCCAAATGCCTTGGGAAAACTGTGTTCCAGCAATCAGTCATATTTGACGTTTTGGTAAATCCTCTGCACGAAAAGGTTGGAGCCAAGGTATCCAACATCACCTGAGATTCATGGGAGATTAGTCGATAGATAAGTGGGGTGATGGGGAGATGTTTCGACGTGTAAAGGCATAGTGTAAGGAAAATTACCGCATAGTATCTCCAAACCAAGACAGAACATCAAACTGTATCCGAAGTAAAAGCTGGTCTAGAGGAAGCGGAACATCTTTGTTTTGTCATGATAGTAGTATATAGAGCAGAGGTACACATAAAGAGCAGTGGAGGCAGCGGAGAAGAACGAGGTCCATTGCCAGTGATAGTTCTCAGCATTCGGCAAGAACCACGTTTTCACAATTGTAATGCAAACGGTGGCAATGATAAGAATCACAAACAGAAGGAGCATGAACCCATAGACATAGTAAACCTAACAACAAAATAGATAAATCAGATAATTGAAACTGTGATGGAAAATGGGCATTCATGTTGGCTTTTAAATATGCATCTATGGCCAACAGAAGCAATCCATTTAAAGATTAAAAACACATAAATTTACCATATAAAGGAAGTGAAAAGATAAGAGTGATACCATAACAAAAATAAAGAAACAGATTAATATACCTCCTCGGTCGTTTGAATTAAAGAGTCATCATCGGAAGGATTTCCACCATCAACTGTCTCCCAAGGCTACCAATTGCTCTGAGAGAACAATTTTCTTTTCCCTGTCCGAAGATGTAGTATTAATAGCGAGTTAGTACTGTAAGACTTGGTAAAAAAGTTTCTGAGTACGACTATGAAGATTGCTCTAGAATGCAAACCTCACATCGTTTTAGAATTAAAACTCCAAAATATAAATATATAAAAAGTAGAACAACAATAGAGAAGGGACATAATTACAAATGATACATTCAGACCCAAAAAGAGACTTAAAAAGAGACTTACAGATGATCTAAGTTGAGTATTTGTTTTATCATCAATTCATCCTCCCCAAATCCTTCAGCAATCGACCGCATTAAATTATGTGCAACTTTAGCATTAACCAAGTCCCCTGCATGCTCAATACTTTATTCATGGTCTGAAAATAAACATACAAGAAAGTAGGTAGAAGCATCTCATATATTGATTCAATATAACAAAATCATATACAGGACATATATAACAGAAACACCAACCAAAGAATTAGCAAAAAAACCACACGAGAGAATTAACAATCCCTGATTTTGTTTTATAGAATATTAAAACACCAACCAAAGAAACCAAAGAATTGCAAAAACTGAAAATTTTCAATTCGAAATTCACACAATGGAAGATCCTTGCTAGAAATGTTGTATTGACTGATGTACTTGTAAACTATATCATTCATAGCCTAAACAATGAACACAGTAAATAAAGCAAGCAATAGTAAAAGAACCAATAACAGTATAGACAAAGAAGGAAAGATATTCTGCACGCTAAACACCAGATGTTGAAGTTATTAATTAATTGATTTTTTTATTATTAGTTAACTTTAAATCCAAATTACATGGGTGGATGTAGCCAAGTGGATCAAGGCATTGGAAAAATAGCCTGTACATTACTTAAACACCAGATATAAAGGGCAACTTGAATACAAATTTATCATGACACTACCCACTTAGAAACGAAGCATACCTGTACAATTAGAGGCCGTGAACAGATACAGACAGGACACCATTTACTAACAAAAAAACCAACGTGAATAGTTATGATCAAGAATTGCTGGTACGCCTTGAAAGATGGAACTCTAAAAAGATCGAAAAACAAAGCCTGATAAATGTATTCATTTAGTAGAAGAAGATGATTAACGATGAAACAGGTACAATTGCACATAAAAGGACTGAGACAATCCAACTCGTTTTTGACCTGACAAGAAATGTAAGTGGCCTCATTTATTAATGTGATAATATAACTCGTACAACTCAAGCATTATGCTGATTTTGTAGGGTAACCAAAACTGGAAGTACGTGGTACTTACCTCCACAATTCTCCCATAACAAAACCAAGCAGACCGTGTAAAAATTGGAAATATCATAACTTTAAATCAATGTATTGTCTCAACTTTGGTAAGAGAAAAGACAATGAATGTGGGATGGCAAAAGAACACTAAAAACTTTAAAGGCCAGAAACACAAGCAGATGCATTGGTAAAACATGCTTAAAAAAGAAGCTTAGATCATATATAACAAACAACCCCATTAAATGCAAGTATACGATGCAAATCAACTTAATTAGAACACATTAGATCTTTACCTCTGTATTCGAAACTTTTTAAAGGCGCCTGATTCCGTTCGAACACGGCTCTGATAGTGTTGCAAAACTGAGGCTGGATGATAAGAAAATTGAGTGAGACATAATGCTTGTGTACAGATTATGAAATACATAATGGAGAGGCATGACAAAATATCTAATGAATTAAACCCTAGATTTTATGGGGTGTAGGGAAAAACTATAAGTTTGATTTAATTAAGAGAAAAAAGGGGCTAACTGTATGATATATATACATACATAAAGATAGATAGGTGTATGTTTACTCAGGTTGATTAATAATTTTATGAAAATTCACCATAAGTGCATGAAGATAGGTGCAAAAAGTAGAGCACCAGTGCCAACAACAGCTGAAATAGAGCAAGATTTTGAGAAGGCCGGAAAACATCTCCAGGGACAAGTTTCCAACCAGATTCTTCACTAACATCTCGTTCCCGAGCACCAGAAATTTAATATATGCCAGCTGAAATTATAAGAAAACCAGTCCACCTTAAGAGAGTTTCAGTTATATGGATTTCAAGTGAATGTAAAGGTTGGAAAGCTGGTGCACTCTTACTAAATAAAAACAAAAATGTGAATCAGTGATTTTAGACAAAATGAAACTCTAGATAATATTACCAAAGTCTCAAGATCATCATCCTCCCGAGCATATTTGGCATAGTCATTGCGAAGGGTCCGCATTAATATCATAGACACCAAACCAGTAAGGAATATTACCATCATGAAAGAATTAAACACTGAGAATAAGTGAATCTGCAAAAAGAGAAAAGGCTTTAATAATGTGGCAATTGGGATCAATGATAGCAAAATATATGCTCTGCCTTAAATCTGGAATTCACAAACATACCAACGTTGAAAATTCAAAATTTGTGGAAAAAGAGCTTGCAGAACAACAAAATTCAGCAAATAAAATTCAAATACCACCCCCCCCCCCCCCAAAAAAAAATCACAATACAGTAAATTCGAGAAAGATGCAGACCTAATGAAATCACTGAGAGGACCTTGGCTACAATCAAACCCAAACTTCATAAGAGATGCGTTCGAATTGGTGAGTTCAGCGCAAGGAAAAAGGGATAAAGACATCAATGGAGGAGTGGTGCACCTTCTAAAGTAACTTCCAACATTGGAGGCGACGGAGAGCGGTGGCAAGCGTGACAGCAATGGCGACTGTAGAGGGCACGCAGAGGCAACTGCACGGCTAGAGGGTTTGGGCTGATAAGAAAGAGCCATAAAATAATGTTACACCTTGTGCACATTGTAGCAAATATGCTGGACAAAGACATTCCTGCAAGACCATGAAGCAATTTCAAGAAGAAGGGTACTCACATCAAAGGGCTTCAATCTCAAAGCACCAATCCATCAAACACATTCATCAAACGGCTACCATCTTAGTAATTTCACCATGAAGCATTTTATCGAACACTTCATGGGCAAATGTAGGGCAAGGGCAGCATAGTATTTTGTACAAAAACTCTAAATTTCGAGTTAGCGACCAAGCGGCCTGTATGAGGCTTAAATAGTTAGTGTCAGTGGAAGCAAGTCTACCACATTCAACAAAATTGACATGTCGCAGGGCCCAATTTTGAACAATCCAAAAGGAGAATGAGGAGGGGACTCACAAGTGAAGACGGGGATGCCCTAGCGTGGCGGCAGTTGTGGATGCGCACGGCGGGTATCGCGGATGGGAGGCAGCAAGGCAAGGGGAAGGCGATGCGGAAGGAGTGGTGATCGAGCAGGACAGAGGCACGGTGCCGCGCGGAATAGGGCAACAGCATCGCATCAACTGGGTAAGACCGTAGCGAGAAGAATGGAGCAATGGCGATGCGAGCAATTGGATTCTTGGAGAGCGGAGGACGGAGCGATTGAGATGGAACTAGAACAAATCGATTCTGTAACACCCCGGATTTGATAACCCAGGCCGAGGTGTCACCGCCGCATCCCCCTAGCAAGACACGGCTTCCCGAGCCTGCTAAGGAAATGCAAGGCTTGTGGGTATGTAAAAGATTTAAAACATTTCAAGATATAGTCCGGAAATTTATAATACTTAATACGATAGTAGTAATCATCATGCGCGAAAAGTAGATAGAGTAAATGCAGCGGAAAGTAAATCACGGCCAACATGGCCAAATCCTCGGGTTTAACAGACCCGGTAAAAACAGTACTATGATGCAGAAAGCGAAAATGTTCATAATTATTTCCCCCCAAGTGCATATGCAATGCGTCACTCGACGTACTCTGAAAAAAAAAAGAAATGACAACGGTTGTCAGTATAAAAATATACTGAGTAAGTTAATCCCTAACTACAAATAAAAGGGGTTACAAGTGTTTAAAACTAAAGATTTCGCTTACCGTACGAGAATTTAAAAATACATGATTTATTAGCAGCGGAAAATCATGATTAAAGAACTTAATTTAAAAAGCGAAATTTAAAGCATAATTTAAGATGCATAAATTTTAAATGCATAATTAATGACAGGATAAATACGATTTAAGCGTAATGAAACACTCACACGAGTCTTTTACTTTTTATCCCGTAAACTAAGAAGAGGACACCATACCGGGAGATCACTAACGAGGCAATCTCAACATAGGACCACTAACGAGGCAGTCCAAACAATGGGAGACCACTAACGAGGCAGTCTCAAAGATAGTAGGACCACTAACGAGGCGATCCACAAAGATAGTAGGACCACTAACGAGGCGATCCACAAATACAGCGCGCGAGATCACTAACGAGGCAATCTCAGATAGTAAGGAGACCACTAACGAGGCAGTCTCAAAGATAATGATAGTATGAAGATCGGCTCAGCCTAGTGAACGGGATTTTTCGAAAGTTCGTATTTCAAAGTTATCAAAGGATCGATATCGCGTTTTCGTAGTTCGAGTTTGCTCAAGTTCGAAAAATCCTATTCGAGGCAGTTTACGCCTTTCTTAATTTAAAATTCGTCCTTTCTCCAAAAATTCTGAAACTTGGCCAGTAATTCAAAAACACACACACGAACAACTTTCATGTTTTAAGTTTTTAGAAATAAGGTTCCGAAGTGAGTTGAAATTTGAGTTTATTGCAAAGAATAATTTAAGTCTTGAAAACTGTTTTCGTCACAGGTTCGTGCAACGCCGATTAAAAATTCATTTCAAAACCAATCGATGTGAAATTTTTACAGTAACTACACGACACATTAAGGAACAACTTTTATGTTTTAAGTTTTTGGAAATAATGAATTCTTGGCACTCAAAAATCGAGTGCAACTCACTGCATACTCATGGCCCTTAAAATGAATTCAAAACAGTTCTAAAAACTTGGCCGTTTGACATATCAAATGAACACCAAAATTCGTGAAACTTTGTAGGCATAATCTAGACACAATTATCTACAACTTTTGTTTAGAAATGCAAAGTTAAATCATTCGAAAAATGGGTGAAAAACATGCATCAAGTTGAATGAAGGAATCTGTCACAGATTTAAATCGTTCGGTTTGATACAGAAAGTTCATGGCGAAAATTGGGATAGCAAAACTTAATGTCAATGGCTGAAATTTGGACACAAGGTAGATAAATGTGTTAGGAACATCTTTTATGTTGAAAAGTTTTCGGTTTGAATTCCCGAAGGTCGAGTTTTTGGCGAGTCTTTAAAATTGGACGAAAATAGGGTTTTTGAAAACCGATTTTTGTTACAAGCCTATATCTCGAGATTTAAACAACAAACAACCACGAAAATTTGTGAGTAAGGTTTTAACTTACTTAGAATGATGATAGGGTCGCTGGATTGGGTTTCCGGACGTCCTAGGGTCACGACGAACGGCCAACTTCTCCGATCGCTTTTTGTTCGTTTTCCGACGTGAAATCGTAGTAAGGAAAAAGTGTTAGAATCCGAGTTTTGGAGACTTATGGACGGATGGAACACTACATTAAGACTTACCAAGGTTCTATGAGGCAGTGGCTCAGTCCCGTTCGCCTCGTCGTCGCCGGAATGTTCGCCGGAAAGTGAGTTCGGAGAGGTTTCGACTTTGGGAGGAGTTGGAGAGAATGTGAGGAGAAGAGGCTGCTCTAGGGTTGTAATTTTCGAATTTAGGGTTAAGGAGCAGTCTATGGTCGTCCCCTATATCCTTCCATAGCCCGGGATTGAGTTTCCATCGTCGGGGGTCGAAAATATGGCAAGAAAATCGTCGGGACGCGTTGTTGCCGAATTCTGGGGGTGTCACGCGCCCTTGGCGCGCACCTAGGCCAAAGACCGCGCGGCCAGCGCGCGGCCTCCGCCTGGACCTCGGTCCGGGCGGGTCCGTGCGATCCGATCGGGCCTTTTCTCCTCTCTTTCGGACTTCTGTGCTCCTACGTTTTCGGGCTCGATTTTTCGGGTCATTCTCGGATTATAAATTCTTATCTTAAATCAATCTCGTCTCGAGTTAATCCCATACTTGAAATCTTGAGTCCGTTGCATTTGGATTCGTCGGCTTCTAATTCGTCGTCTTTTGACTCCCGTGCAACAATTTATCTAATTAATTTATTTCCAACTTCACGGGTTCCTGGAATTAAAATTCTTTTCTTTCTTGAATTTAGTTTCAATTCTTTTGACTCGATTTCATGGAATGTCTTCGGGCTTCCTTTCCCTCCTTTATTCCATTTTGAATTTTTGAATCTATCGGCGTTTCATTTCCGAGCAATAATTTATTGTGATGAATTATTTTCTTCTTCTCGGAGATATTTCAACCTTGATTTGATTAAGAAATAAATTTTATTCCTTTGGGCGCCGATAAAAATCCCGGGTATTACAGTCTACCCCCTTAAGAATCAACTTCGTCCCCGAAGTTGCGCCCTCACTTTCTTTTGGGCTCAATTTAATGTTGGGGTATCTCCATCTACTTTCCTTAAGGATAAACATCTTCCACAAGAAATTAATTCCATTCATTTGAATGTGAATTAAATTTCTCGGGTGTTACAGATTCAGATGGAGATGGAAACCAATGCAAATGGGTGAAGCCAGGAACGACGTCGTTTTGTAGGAGGGAACACTGTAGCTAAGGAACAACTGTTCCTGGATTCCACAACTGTAGCAGGATACCCTTTGGCATATATATATATATATTAGATATATTTGCAAAGTATCTCATGGCTCCAACTACATAAATCATATGTTCTATGTACTACAATATCCCAATTTTTATGTACCAAGTATCATTTTTTAGTATAGCTCAATACATAAGGGAATGCAACCAAACTCTACTACAAAATTTGACCAACACATATGCAATATTTCATTAGAAACAACTACTTGCCAAACACCATACATTCATCCTTTAATCCATCAAAATTCAAAACACTTACAAAACACCTACTTACTATATACAACTTCCCATCGCCTAAACCCATACAACACCCAACCATTGTTGTTATCACTTCAATAAGAGAACAATACACACCGCAATAAGTAACATAAAGCAGGTCATCTTCCAACCAAAACCATCTTTCCTTTCAGATCGAGGTTGCTGGAAATTAACATCCCCCATATTCGGTATCCTGCCACCAACCTCTGCTCGTGCTCCATTGCCAATACCATCGTCTTCACTTTGATGCCTAACATAATCTCCACTTGGTTCCCATTACACCCTAGTCGGAGTAACCCACTCCTAAAAAATCGGCATCCATTCTTCCCACAACAGAAATATAATTTCCCCTCATTCTCATTCCTCACGGACTTCATCACTCGAATCTCCGCCCTTTCGCCACATCTGCAATACGACATTCTTCCGAAGCGAAGATCGAGTGACTCCCTCGTCACTAAGTGCCCCTTTGTCGCTGAGGATTGGGTTGAATTTGCACTTGAGGTCATCCCCTTGCTTCAACTTCGCCGCCTTCGACACTTTTAGAGCTTTAGGGCACACTTACATTTTTTGCCGTGAAGAATGTGAAGATTGTTTGTTCCCAATTCCCCTTGCCATTACTTTAAAGTCGTTCCCGCCACCACGGTGGAAAATTTGACCATGGGCCCGGGTCCCCCAAAACTTCATACCCTACCTACAGCTTCCCACTCCCAAAAGCATCTGCCAACAAACCCTTTTTCCCCCTCTTTCCCGTCACCACTTTCCCGTCACCCAAAAGAGAACACATTAGGGATTTTGGGGAGCTCCACATCGTGCCATGGAGAGGAGAGGAGCAGCGGCCATGGGAGTTTGAGGAGTAGGAGAATCATTTCGCAAGGTAGGTATGGGTAATTTCCGCATTTCTCGTTTCCCCTCTTCTTCTTCTTCTTCTCTTCTTCCTTCCTGCTTCTTCCTCCATTTCTGCCGACTTGGGGAGCCGCCGGTCACGGTGGTTCTGCCGCTGTGACGGCGTAGGGATGGAGGTAAGGATGAGCCGGCGTGGACGCGAGTGGTGGAGGCGTGCCGGGGCAGCAGCGTGCTAATGCCCGCTGTGGTGAACAGCGCAGCGCGTTGCTGGCGCCGGAGGAGCCGCCTTCCGGCAAGGGCGGCTAGTGGCGATGGTGGTGATGAGGCGGGAGTGGTAGCCGCTGGGTGGTGGTGGTGCTGGTGCTCCGATGATGTTTTGTTAATGTTGTTGGCTTTCAAATGTTGGGAATTTAATATATTTTTAATGTTGGGAATTGTTGTTAGAATTATAAGTAAATTTTGGGTTTGATTCCATGGATTTATGGTGTGTAAATTGAAGTGTTGGGGATTGTTGTTGGGTGTGTTCGAATTAGATATTAAAGAGGTTTTGTTGAAAGTTTCTTGAATAGGTATGCAATTTGTCAATTTCATTCATTACATTGAATATTTGCAATTTACAATTTTAAGAATGGTTGGCAATTTTGAAATTTTGAATTGTTGATTGTATTTCGATTATAAATCACAGATGAGGTAGATTATCAGATCATGCAATTTGCACTCTACAGTTTGTCAGTTTGAAACCATGAATCTGTTAAAGTTCGAACTGTGAGCCGTGGCCTGCAAATTATTTAACTTGATGAGAGTGTGAATTGTTGAGTATTGATATCTTATGCTGTTATTTTGATTTCTGTGAATGACTTCATTGGATGAGAATTACTGTCTGTGGAATGTGAATCACATACTCTGATTTTATGCAAATTCGACCCTGACCCTGAACACCAACCAGCCCGTCCATACTAGTCAATGATCAATCTTCCCCCAAAAACAAATAATTATGGTCCTCTAAATTTACGAAATTTGTTCACGACTTCTTTTATGTTGATCCCATGGACTATTCTGTAAAATCTCAGAATTAACTTTGTTGAGTGCTTTGAATGGCAACATTATATTGCTCCGCCGGTATGTGACGCATGTCTTTAAAGCTTAGCTTTTTTCTTCAATTTCTGCAAAGTTACAAATCAAATAAATTACTCGCATTTTTCAACTAATTACCATTAAAATATGAATATAACTAGATAAGATATTTACTTAATGACAATGGTTACTTTTTCAACTATTGACGTCAAATTTCATTTGCAAAAATCTGTCATTAGCTTCTAGAGAGTTTACTTGTTTGTCAACTCAATTCATAACTCGTGGTTGTGGACAATCACATTTTGGGTGAGGACATATTTTGTTAATTAGCATAATTACATGGTCCCAATTGGCACTAGTGAACTTTTGGCCCAATAATAAAGCCCCTAAACCTTGCTCTGAAATTTGTAAAACCATCCCCCCATCACATTGTTTGCTGTTTTTGTCCTGTAATCAGCGGTTTTCTCCTCCAATTCCCAATCTTATGTTTTATTAATTATTCGATGATACATAATGCTGGTAAGAGGGATCTTTGGGACCAGGTGGCTTCACCGGCGTACTTTGGAGCCTTGAATCTCACCAAGTGCAATAGCACGGTCATCCTCTTAAACCGCATAATATTCTTTGAATGCTTCAGCAGCTTCTTCTTCTTGTTTATTTTATTTTATTTATTTTCTTTTTAATTTTTATTTCTTGTTGTTCAAAAGATATTACAAAAATTGTTGGTTGTGATGTTCTATTTTTTATCTTTTTAAAAACAAATTCTGGAATTAAGGTGAAAAGGTTAATTGTTAATTACCTTGAAAATTTTGCTCAATATTCTATTATGATGTTTTGATTTTGTTCAGTTGCTTATTAATTTACTTTGAGAATTTTGTTGGATTTGCCTTTAGTTCTGCTGCATATTCCATTCTTGTGCAATTTGTTTGATTTTTCTTATTGCTGCCTGTTCTAATGCTGTCCGGCTGATTTGCGTATGCTGTTCTATCTGCCTGTTCTGTTTGTTCACAACTTTTAGAGTATGTTAGCATGAAAACGTCAACTTTCAAATTTGTTTCTTTTTCAGCACCTGTGAGTAACCGTAAAGTGCTTATGTCTCTATTCAGAATGGATTAAGGTTGTGAATCTTGTTCAGAGTTTATTCTTGTGCTTGGTTGTAGCTAGTTTTCATCTTTTGATGGGTTGTGTTTGAGCTATGATGTAAATTTTTTTATTTTTTATTTTTCTGTTTATCTCAACACTTGGTGTTGTCTTTTGAGGGCAATGTTATTGTGTGGACACAAGGCAATGTTCCCCTAATGCAATTGATCGTTTTTATGATTTTATATTTCCTGTTTGATGTTTAATGACTCTAAGCGCAATCTTCCAGCAAACTATCTTTTTTGTTTCTTATAAGTTGATATTAGTATGCTGCATGAATAACTTCGATCAATGTTGAGTTTCACTCACATTTTGTAGAGAATTTGCGCTGTTGTAATACTATCAGTCATTTCTTAAATTTTCATATTTCTGGAATCTGTTTGAGTATCACCTAATTTGACTGTCCTTCACACAGCCCATCAGAAAGCGATAAAGATCCACAATCCACATTCCACCTTTGACTGTCACAGTCATACACGGTCAGCGATAGCACCCTCTTCTCGGAAACGACGACAGTTCGACAGACGACATAGGACAAACGACTTTGCCCTGCTGGCTTCGCTTGTTGCTCACCTTGTTCGAGGGATTCGCCAACCGCAATTTGTTTTTGGTGCTTGTCACTCACCTCCATTAGATGGATTTGTCATCTGCCGCCAACGCTTGTTCCCCACTTCTGTTCGTCGGGGCCGCTCACCCCTGTGAGTATATAATTTCTTTCTCCTTTTGTTTGCTTTAATGCATTTGGCACATCTTTACCGTCCAATGTCTGTTTTAAGTTTTTGATTTTGCTCTAATTTTTTGTTCTTGCGCCATGTTCTAATGTTTTGATTTTGTCCTATTGCTTGTTAATCACTTAGAGATTTTTTTTATTTTTTAATTTTTATGTTGGATTTGCCGTTAATGTTCTGCTGCCTATTCTATTATTGTGCATTTTGTTTGATTTTTAGTGCTGCTGCCTGTTCCAATGATGTCTGCCTGTTTTGCCCATTCTGTTCTTGTTATGCAATTTGTTGATTTTTCTTATTGGTGCCTGCATTTGTCTGTTCTGCCTTTTGTGTTCTTGTTAAATTGTTTGATTTGTCTTTTTGCTACCTGTTTTACTGCCCGTTCTGTTTTGTTTCTTCTTGAAGTTTGCCTGGCTTTGCTTTGTGTGAGTGTGATACTATAATGTTATTATGGTAAAAGGATTGATCTAAGGCCCCATTTGATTGGTTTTATTGGAGGAGCTTTATTACCCTTTTATAATGCAATTTTGCACAATTATCGATTAATAAATTGCATTGTTAAGTGTCTTAATAAGACTCATCCGATAAGACCAATCAAATGGGTATTAGTTTTTAGGCTATCTAAGTTTAAGCTGCCGCAATTGTCAAACCTACCCCATCTAGTTGGTATGTCATGGTCCATTGACCCCCTTTCTATATAGGGCGAGCTAATTCGGACTATGCCTAACTAGAGGAAACATTATAATTAGACAATTTAATATATTCCAACAAATTTTTTTTTGAAACAAACAATAATAGATGTAAAATTATCTTTCCTAATTGATTAAATATTTCCTAGTTGAAAACTGATATATGCTATTGGATTTTCGTAATAGTGAGCCTTTTTAGGAGAGCTGGTTCACTAACATGTTATTAGAGCCCAGGGTCCCCCATCTGTATTTGTGGGTTTTCTTTCTATATATTTTCTTTGGCATGTTCCGTCCGGATTGTTTGCCTCGAGTCCACGCACAAGTTAGCCCGCCTTGCGCTTGAGGGAGCATGTTGAGAACTGATACTTCCTCCGTTTCACTATTATTGTTACGGATCAGTTTTTGACATTATTCATTGTTTAATTTTGATTCAAGTTTTTATCATAGTTATGTATGAAAAACATAATCAAGTGAGATCTTGTTAGATTCGTTTGATCTTGTAGTTTTAGAATATCAACTTTTTATCATTTTTCCTTATACACAATTTAGGTTATTAGCCGTTAAAAATGTGTATCGGCATTCGTGTCGGAGGGGATGTAACAAAAATAATGAGACAGAGGTAGTATATGTTATTGGATTCTTATTCCAACCACAACTTTTAATAGAGTTAGTTCACGAATATTGTTCGAACATGGATGAGAGGTTCCGATAAAATGAAAATAAATTTCTTTCTTATTTTATTTTATTTTATTTATAATTATAATTGTCACAACTTGTACAAAAATAATTAATATTAGATTTCTTGTCTGTGCTCTACACATGGGTGTTGGTCTTTTTGCTAATAAAACAATATTTGAATTAATCTAATAATTATAGTAGATGATATTATTTTAGCATATTTTTGAAACAATACTTTTTAATAAAACACAATTTCTATTATCGATGTTGCAAAATGATGAATTTTTAAAAATTATACACAAGTGACCAGATAAAAACGATAATACAATAACAATATAATTCATACGACATCAGACATCAAATTCTTATATAAAAGTATAAATAGAAAAATCACCCATTAATCATTATTAAATTACCACCAATCTCCATATTATTTTTACTTCTAATAATCTTATTATTAATTCAAAATTATATTATTTAATATATTTAAAAAATTATTAAATGTTGATCACGTCTCGCTCCCCCAAGTTCAAGGGTCTGCATCCGCCACTGAATCTGGGTATCCACAGCTCTGATACCCTGTTAAAACATGGATGGAAGGTTCCAACCAAAGCCAATTGGTAACGGTGGAGTAACTTCCATCATATAAGCAAGGAGGACATCACAATCTTATCGATATGGGAAATCAACAATATTATTCATTTTATTAAAATAAACGAATTACTTAAAATAATAATAAAAATTAATTCCGTGAAATATCTTAGAAAAAAATCGTTAAAATTAGTATTGACTCCATAATTTAAATTTTGATTTTTTTGGCAAATCCCCTTTTAACGAATTTACAAAAATTTCTGCTCCCATGACTCAATTTCTATTCCTACATTCTCAAATTTTCAGTTTGTTTTGAATCACTTCATGCAGGCTACAATCTTCATTTTCCAATTTGCGCCACTCAATTCACGCTGAATTGCAATCGATTCAAACTGATATCACCGGGGATTCAAGCATCATACCGAGACTCATCAATTCTTTTCACCGTGGTCATAACTGGAATACCCTATCAGAACAGTTTAGCTCACTGAAGTTGACCAACCATTTTGTGCAAAAAGTGCTCTTGGAACTCAAAGAACCGATTAATTCAAAAACAGCTTTGAGCTTTTTCCATTGGTCATCGAACAAAATGCATTTTCAACATGGGCTTTCAAGTTACTGTATAATGATCCACATTTTGTCAAAGGCAGGGCTTGCCAAGGATGCCAAAGTATTGCTTCATTCAGTTTTAACCATGGATTTTGGTGGTGGTAAATCATGTACAATTGTTGTTCTCAATGCGTTGCTCGAGAGTTACAAAGATGTTGATTCAGCTCCCTTTGTGTTTGACCTGTTTCTACAAATTTGTGCCAAATTGAGAATGATTGATGATGTTTTGGATGCGATCAAGCTGTTGTTGGATAATGGATTTTCATCAAGTGTAATTAGTTTCAATACCATGCTTGATGTGATACAAAAATCGGACAAGGTCCATTTAGTTTGGCGTGTGTATGAGCACATGATTGAGACAAGAATATGCCCAAATGAAGTGACTACGCAGGTTATGATCAGTGCCTTGTGTAAAGAAGGGAAGTTGGAGAGGTTTCTTGATATTGTGGATAAGATGCAGGGGAAGAGGTGTTCGGTTCCTCAACTAATTGTTAATACTTGCTTGGTTTATGAGATGCTAGAAGAGAACAGGATTGAAGATGGATTGGTGTTGCTGAAATGGATGTTGCGGAAAAATATGGTACTGGATACAATTGCATATTCTTTGGTTGTATTTGCCAAGGTGAATATGGGGAATTTGGATGTTGCTAAAGAGACTTATAATGAAATGCTGAAAAGAGGCTTCAATGAGAATGCTTTTGTATGCAGTTTGTTTGTTGGGGTGTATAGTAGAGTGGGGAGGATTGATGAAGCAGTTGCGTCGTTGGAAGCAATGGAAAGATTGGGATTGAAACCTTCAGATGAGGCATTGAATCAGCTCATGCAAGGATTTTCTTTACACGGACAATTGGAGAATGGCTTGGTATTCTGTCAGAAAATGGTGGGGATAGGGCTTCTTCCTAATTGTTCTTCTATAAATTTAATGTTTAGGAAGCTTTGTGAAAATGGGAAGACGAGACAGGCTGATGAGATGTTGACCATATTGTTGGATAAGGGATTTTCACCCAACAGTGATACATATTCTCTTCTTATTCATGGTTATAGTAAAGATGAGGATATAGAGGCACTTACAAAGCTCTTGTTTGAGATGGAGTACCATTCAATCTCTCCCAATATGTTAGGCTTTAGCTCATTGATCATTGTTTTCTGTAAGTATGGGAAGCTAAAAGAAGCAGAGAAATATTTGGAAAGAATGAGAGCACAATCATTGACCCCTGATTCAGACGTTTATGAGAAATTGATTGTTGGGCACTTACAAAGTGGTAGCAAGGCAAGAGCTCATCAACTTCACTGTGAAATGGTTGGGACTGCACATGATCTACCTTTGATTTGAGATATCTTACTCAAAAGAGTTTATAAGTTGTACCGATGATGTATCTACAACCTATTTCGTCCCCATTTAATGAAAATTATTATCTTGTTTAGATATGATTCCATGGATCTTGACCTTTTGATGTGATACTATTTTGTTGATAAACGTTTGCCCCTAGCTCTATACATTGTTCTCCAGGTATTTCTTGATGATGCAAAATTCAGTTGTAGATGTGTGAGTAATCTATAGAACAATTTTCGAAACTAGAATTTCCAACATTCTATATCAAACCTAAAACACAATATGTACCTGGTTAGCCTTGACATATAAATAAGCAGAATAAAAGAATCTTTAATGTAGCTTTACATGTTCATGCTTATTATTGTAGTTTGTCTTTACATACTGCAATTATTTTATTTATCTTTATTTTTTATTTTGAGTTTTTTCATGTTTATATACAGCTTTCAGGATGTTCATGAAATACTTATACCTTTACCAAGACTACGTTGCTCATATTTGATGGATTTTTACCTTATCTTTACTGAAATTCATTCTCACTCTTTATCTTATTAGCAAAATATAGAAAGTTGGAAACAAAGATACATCAGTTTATTCACACATACAGATGGTAATTCATATTACAGGAAGATTCTTTCTGTCAGCTTGCATATCCTGTCGCATAATTTGCTCAAGGAACTTTTGTTTGGAGAAGCATCATCTCTTCAAGAAAATGTTTGCTTCCACTTCTGTATCTTGTCTGACATTGAATTCACTCACATGCACAATTCACGTTTGTAGAAATGTTTCTTTTCCTCATCGTCCATCTTCCTCTTCCCTTGTTTAACATTTTACACATTTGATTCGCATTTGCAGGCCTTCCCATGATAGAGCATCCATGCACATTGTATTCCGTACATGCTTCCATAGTCGGATGTACATACACTTGAGCCGGTGCACTGGACCACACTTAAATTGATGACCTTATTTTTCAGGGTAATTTTTATTTTCATTTTTATCTTTAGCTTGGTGCACCCACTTAATTTTGTAGTACACCATTATTACTTAATACCAACCTAGCTTCCCTCAATTTTTGTGACACCACTGACAATATTATATTACCTTCCACCTCATCCTTCCTCACATCATTGAGATTATATGTCATAGTAAAGTACTTCCTCTTTTCATGGAAGGCTGCAAGTCGGTTGCAGTAGGTTTGAATGCCATGAATCTCAGGAGGGACATTACAATGGCAGTTGATGTAATAGCTACAAACGTGAAAAATTAAGTCAATATAGAACATCATAAGAAGTTACCTAGGTTTACTGATACCAGACTCTACTTTATGGGATTAAGAGAGAAGATTAATGTACAGTATAAGACTTTGTGCCTGAAGGTTTCTATGGATCATATGAAAGAGATAATATCTATCAAATGGTTTGATATATGTTTTTGCCTATTCTTTCTCTTGCAGATTGTAATATGTTTGCATTTGTTGGTTGGGACAAGTTCTGAAAATGGGAAGAGAAATTGGGGAACTGATTGCAATGGCATCAGAACTGATGGCCTGAGGGTGTCTGCACAATCTAAGTAGGGTTTTGAGCCTGAACCTGTTAATATAGTATTATTTTTCCCAGTGAAATCTTATTGTTTTATAAAAGGTTGAAAAATTTCTTCTCTTCTGGTGTGAATATGGGGTATGTTCTTTCACTTTGCTAATTTTAACCTCTTCACAAATATTAAGATTTCACTAAAGATGAAGAACCTAAATTGATCATTTTATCATATGAACCCATGGGAGTGGTTGGATAGGTAATCTCTAATTTCCTCTGTGACATGTTATGCTTCTTTAGCCCCAATTTCCCATATGAATTGTAAGAAGGAAAAAAAAAAAAGGAACTGTGGTGACTTAGATCGATAAAAGTTGTATGTATCGCTGTCTTCTAAATTATTGGCAATACTTTTGCTCTCGTTTGTCTATTCAATGAAAGAACATGGTACCACCCACGGCCTGATGATCTTGAAGATGCCCGGAGGACCTGAGATGGCATTTAAATGTTTTATTCATTGGTTTTGTTGGTAAGAAAATCTCTCATTCCTTTCATTTTCTATATATTGTCGGGTCTACCGTCTAGCTTAATAGAAAACATGATATCTACAAATCATTTTTTGTGCGATGTGTTGAGAAAATTGATATATGGATAAAAGGGAATGGTAATCCTAATTATCATAAAATTGCTCTCCGAAGAAAAGCTCTCCAAAAAAAAAGAAATATATCTTAAAGTTAGGTGGATTGTCATCTCATGATATGAAAGCCTAGATTATGTTCTAAATCTTTTAGTTTGACTTCTGTTGGAACTTAATGTTGTCTATATACCTTTTCCCTTAGATGTTGCAGTAGCTCAATATTACATTGCTTGTGATTTGTGAGGTTTCTCTTTTCTAGATAACCCATTTAAAGGCTTTTGCTATTAGCTCTGCCTCTGCTGATTTGATGCGGTCTTTTGTTGTGTTATGATTACATCTCAGTACATATGTGAGGTTGTCGCTGTCAATCAATGTGGTTCTTGATTATCGTATGGGTCCTCTCTTTTACATACCTTATGTAATACCCCGAGAAATTCTGATTTAGAAATTAGTGTACTTGTAGTGTGGGACTAGAGAATATTCGGAAGGAGCTGGGGCTGGAATTGGTTGGTTACCTAGTTGTGCCTAGTAAGACCACTTTCTTAAACCCCTTACCCCTCCTTGGGCTTCCGTGGTTTTGGCGGTTTGGTGTTATCTTATTAAAAGTAGATTCTACCTTTCATTTTTCTTCACTTTCAGAGCATTTGAGCCATGTTCTTCCTCAGGACTTTGATGAATCAAGCACCTCAGGATGAACAACTAGGTGGAGGTCTCTTCTCTTCCAAGTGTTTTTATATTGGGATCTCTTGTGATTTAGCTCTTGGTTTCCACGGTAAGTGTAGGTCTTTCTGAATATTCAATTTTTTTTTTTTTGGCGAAACAATCAGTACAGGCTTGAGAATTTCCGAATATGCAAAATTTGGCACCGGAATAGATTGATTTCAATGATTATTGAGCGAGTAGTGACCTTGTGAAGTTGGAACATTAATAGAAAGGGGAATGAAGATTTATATTGAAACATTAAAATAATACATTTTTTTTGGTAATTAGTAGTAAATTTTAAATTAAATATTCTAGTAAGCTCATCCATACTTTGCCTTTAAATGGTTATTCTTGGGTCTCCACGGACCCAAAAAATCACTTCATAAAAAAAATTAGATGGGTATATCCTGTGGTTGAGGAGTTTCCATGTGGACGTGGTTATTGAAATTGGGGCTTTCATGGAATAAATTTTGGGGGAAGTTATTATTATATACCCGCAATACAAAGAAAATAATACTCCCTCCGTTTTTAAATGATAGCTACGTTGGAGAATTTGGCACTATTCACACAATCACTTTGACTTGAAGTTTTATCATAGTTATTCAAGTTAAAATATAGTCAATTGAGATCTTGTTAGATTCGTCTCGTCTTGTAGTTTTTAAATATCGAACTTTTAGAATTTTTACTTGTACCGAACTTGAGTTATTACTGATTTAAAATGTACATTGGACTGCGTGCTGCGTGGGTCCGTAGCAAACAAAAAAAAACGGAGGGAGTACATCAGTTCCTCTGACACGTTGCCATCCACTCCCTACCGCATGGATGGAAACTTGAAATGTGTAGTATACCCCTCATCCATGCAAACAATAAAATATTATAAAGTGATGATGAAATTACTATTATACCCTTTGACTCACCTCGTGGAAACAAGGGCAAACTAGGGAATGGAGGAAAATTTCTTGTAGGGTAAGAAAAGTTGAAGGAACGAAGAAAGAGGGGAAATGGGACAGCAATCAATAAAGGGGGACTGACAAAGGTAGACTCCATTTTGGTGTGAGATTTTTGGTGCTGTGGGGAGCGTGCAAAGGAGATGGGCGATGTCGGAGGTGAGGGCGGGGAGGGGGAGATGAAGCTCCTCACATTCATAGAGTTTAAAGAAGAAATGGAAAGCATGACAGTGAGTGACGGGACTACCGTGAGCGAGATAGCAAGTGTTGTGGCCAACAAACGCGGGATGGACGGCAGGAAGCTTTTGCTACAGTACGAGCATCCGGTAGAGATGTTTCCGGTCACCTTGATGAGCAACGACGACGTGAAACACATGGTGGAAGTGTACAATATGGTCCGGAAGGGGATGTGTAGAGTAAGAGCGAAACGACATGAAGTTGGGAGCGATCAACGAAGGTACGATGTCGAGTTTGGAATTTGAAGATAATGATTACATGATTTTTTTGGAAATGAGCGTGAATGCCTGTAATGTTGGTTTTTTGGGCTAGATTGACCTAATTTATGGTAGATTGTTGTTTTTGGACTGTTTTGGTAGTGGCATTGTATGTTGTAGCCCGTAATAGTGGTTAGGGTTTATTTTGGGTGGTTAGGGATCTAGTTCGATTGATTCCGGAATGTTGGATTTTATTGTGGATTTATTGACGATTTAGCCCTAGGACATTATGGAGTGTAATGCCGTTTGGACATGTGGGGGTGTCTTATCATCATAAATTTTCATGTTTATTGAATAAATTAACTGTAGTAGTTTTGCTTAATTATATATTAGGGAAGTGGATCAAGGCACGAACAATGAGGATGGCACGGGCAATAGAGAGGGGCCAAGAGGTGCGGTGATTTGGGGTCGCGCAATAAGGGGGGAAGGTCTGATTTTCAGAGATGCGAATCACTTTCGAAGGGTGCTGAAAAACTACTGCATAGCCCATAAGCGTGCATTCAAATACGAGAGGAACGATGGCACGAAGATTACAGCGGTCTGTTGCAAGGTAGGTTGCCAATGGCGGGTTTATGCAGCATTTTACAAGGTGGACAGGTTATTTGGGATAAGAAAATGCAATTTAAATCATACGTGTGGGTTGGATACCGTGAGGGATCGGGATAACCCACTTGCTGATGCGAATTGGTAGCGGGATATATAAAGCCCAAACTACGTAAGGATCCAATGTACAAACCGAAGCAAGCCATCAACGACATTAATGAAGAGTTCGGGATTGTAATCAAGTATAGGAAGGCTTGGTGTGGGAGGGAGATTGCGATGAAAGAATTGCACGGGGATGATTTCGATAGCTTTAACAAGTTAAGATCGTTCTGCGATGGGCTGAAGCAATGTAATCCAGGTAGGTTCTATGATTTAAAGTTGTATATACGGAAAATACGTTTAATGTATCTAGTAGTCATGTATTAAAGTTGGTGCAGGTAGCATGGCAGAGTTGGAGATACATGCGGATTCGAGGAAGTTCCGCAGATTGTTTATTGCGTTTGCACCTTGCGTGTCTGGATTTGTGCGGGGTTGTAGGCCATTGTTGTTTTTGGATGGTACGCACATTAAAAATAAGTGGAAGGGAGTCATACTGAGTGCAGAATCACAGGACAGAGATAATAGGCTGTTTAGTGTTGCATTTGCAAGTGAGATTAGTGTCTTGTATTGTTTATGTAAAGCATGTTTTTTATAGCCGTGATTATGAATTTGTTTTACTCACTCAATGGCTGCGTATAATGGTGGATGCAGAGAACGACGATAATTGGGAATGGTTTTGTGGGATGTTAAGGACGACTATGCAAAGACAGACCGGGAGGAGGTATGGGGCAAGTATACAATATTCAGCGATCGACATTCGGGATTAATGAAGGCGATACCTCAGGTCTTTGTGGGATGTCAAAACGCAATATGTCTGAGGCATTTGGTTGATAACTTTAGGAAACATGTACATAATTTAAATTAAAATTTGGAATTTTTGAAATTATTGCATTCCATTACACCGCATTATATTGATAGTTACTGTGATGCAGGTGGTGAAGAAATATCATTACAGGTACTGTGAGCATTGGGTTGGGAAGTTAAATATGGCTGCATATGCGCCGACGTATGCGGAGTTCGAACGGCACATGAATGACATTATGAATGCATTGCCGGCTGCGGGGGATTACTTGAGGGCCTCGGAACCTAGTAAATGGGCGAATGCATTATTTCCCGGGCCTCGTTGGGGTGTCGTGAACAACAACCTTGCGGAGAGCTGGAATAGTTGGATAGGTGACGAGCGGACATTGCCTCCTCTTGGCATGGTCGATGCAATCCGGAAGAAAACCATGCAGAAGCTAAATGAGAGGAGGGAAGCGGGTGCGAAAATGGCCGAAACAACTTTATGTCCTTCTATTGAGAAAAAAACTTGAGTACAATTACCTGGCTGTGAGAGAAGTGAGCGTACTAAGTGCTTCTGGAACAATGTTTGAGGTGATGGACGGGGAGAGTAGCATGGTTGTCGATATGGAGGTGAGGACATGCACGTGTGGATATTGGCAGCTTTACCGTTACCCTTGCAAGCATGCATGTGTGTGTATGGATCAATTACGGCGCAGTGTGTATGATTACTGTGATCCATTCTATACTGTTCATGCATACCGCAATACATACAGTGGAGTGTTGTTCCCAATCCCGAGGGATGCAGAAGCGGGTAGCAATGATTCTGAAGCGGTTTTTGTGCATGCACCGGATGTGCGAGCACAGCCTGGAAGAAGAAAGAAGAAGCGATTTCCGTCACAGGTTCCTATAAGTCGTGGCACGTGTACGCTTTGTAAGAAACGCGGTCATAACCGCCGCACTTGCAAGGAACCGCGTCGGTAGACCTAAGGTATTGACGGGATTTGGCTCTTAAATGTTTTGTAAGGATTTGAATGCAGTACACTGCTCTTAATGGGTTTATGATTACCCACTTTTGGTTGACAAACATTACTTTATCATTTGCGGTGACTGTATTTGTTGGGGACTGGACTTTGATTACCTATGAAAACTATGTTCTAGTAATGCTTACTCAGTGCTATGATGCTTGGTGTTTACTGAATGTATGTGTATGTGAAGGTGGGTTTTTGGCTGTTTTGCATAGTTAATTATGTGTTTCTACAGTTGGTGAGTTCACTACTGCTGTGGTTGATTTGCATACTTCATTTGCTGATTACAATATATAGGTAGTGAAATAGATTCCATATTTGTTTGTGCAATTTCAATACAGTCAGGGGTCCTCTTTTTCCATATCACATGACCCCTTACAGTGTGAATACGAGGACTTTGCTCTTAAAAGGGGATCAGCGTTATGTAATTGCAAAAGATAAGAATTACACGCCGGCTAAAATCGAAAAAGTGCTTCATTTAAGTTCACTACGGTAATGGACAATTTCCATACTTGTTTCTAATATTACCATACTGGCAGGGAAACTGGTTCCACACTATTGGATAGTATTTCAATACATCCGCAAGCGCATAACTTTTTCCATTGTCACTCAAACATCCGAAGATGCGTAGGGGTGCCCGTCGCGCCGGGGATGGTCCCCGACACCGAAGGGATGCGAACTAGAAAATACGTGATTGGCGTAGTTGACAAACGAGTGCAAACTGGTGCTATATCACATGAAGCCCTACACTAGTAAGGACTTTGCACTAAAGAGTTGTAACTTTCATGCCTTGTTTGTGCCAACACTACATACATGCGACGAGAATGACGTCCGATGGAGTAATCATCTAGATTGGGGTGCGAAGATTTATTATTAAAGGGGATCAGCGTTATGTAATTGCAAAAGATAAGAATTACACGCCGACTAGAATCGAAAAAGTGCTTCAGTAGGGCAAAAACCCTAACTTTAGGATATTCTGATTTCTTTCCAATAATTGACCAATATACCCTATACTATGCTCAATCATTAATAATAATAATAATAAACAATGGTACCCTACCATACTGACTTGGCGCTGCTTGAAACATGACCCAACACTATGCCCCGCATGTAGACAATTTTAAATGGCACATGAATTTATATGTTGTCATCAAACCCTACCCACAAACAATACACAAGGACGAAGGTTGCCCACATGTCATGAAGCAAGGATAACATATGCAATCCGAATTACCATACTGCAGTTTCCATGTTCCTCAATCCGGTAACTGTCGTAACCGACTGTTACTACTACTATAATTATGTTTATATTCTACATTCTACAAATCATTATCTCGAAACATAATGCTGCGTGAATCTCCAAGAAGCGTGAGAGCTATGCGGGCATGGTACAATTTGATATCGGCCTCGCCTTGGTATGCCCAAAAACGTGTTTCATCTCGCAGATACGACTCACACCATAAACATACAAACACTCCACAATCCACGGAAGCCGCTGCCTGCTGCCTGCAATTCGGCATCTCATATACCCGTCCATCGAGTTCAATGCCATTTAAACCCAACCAACCAACCAGGAACCGGGCCTGTTATGTCAGCAAAATAATTCTCCATTACACGTGAATATTTTGTAGATTTGATATCTCACACACACAAGACATTTTACACTTTTGATATCTAAAAAGGATAACCAAAAGCGGAGAGTTGTTTAGCTAAAGCTTTCTTTAGATTTCTTGCTTTGCTTCGCTCTGAGAATTACAACAATCGAAATACCTATTTATAGAAATGAAAACATACAACAGACAACGAACATATGTTAAACTGTTCTTATGAAGGCTTCAATTCTTTCGGCGCCGTAGATGGGAATTCAACTCGGATGGCTTCACTGTTACTTTGATGGCTTCAACAAATACGGCATTTGACGTTTATGCCGTTTTTCCAACAAAACTCCCCCGTAAACTTCAAATGCTTCTGCCATCTATCATCCCTATCATCTTCTTGAACTTGTCCAGCAATAGCTTCGGCAATGGCTTTGTAAATATGTCTGCCACTTGTTCTTGGCTTGCCACATGCATTAGTTCCACATTTCCGCTTTTCACATGATCTCGGATGAAGTGGAAACGAATATCAATGTGTTTGCTTCTTTCATGATTCACTGGATTCTTCGCCAATTCAATTGCGGATTTGTTGTCTATGTGAATCATTATTCCGCTTGACTGCTTCATCTCCATCTTGCTCAATAGATTTCTTAGCCATACAGCATGACATACACACCAAGATGCTGCTACATATTCAGCTTCACATGTTGAGAGCGTCACAATCGGCTGCTTCTTTGAAAGCCAAGTGAAAGCAGTATTTCCCATAAGGAACACGTACCCTGCAGTACTTTTTCGATCATCAATATCTCCACACCAATCACTGTCAGAGTATCCAATCAGCTTGTAATCTTCAGTCCTCGAGTAGAACAATCCATGTGACGTTGTTCCTTGAATGTACTTGAGGATTCTCTTTAACGCCTTCCAGTGTGAGTAAGTTGGGTTCTCCATGAACCGACTCACAATGCCAACACTTAGTGCAATATCTGGCCTTGTGCATGTGAGGTAGCGAAGGCTTCCAACCAAGCTTCTATACTTTCCTGGATCAACTTGTCTTCCTTCATCAAACTTTGAAAGTTTTGCTCCATGTTCCATAGGTGTTGATACGGGGTTGCACTTCTGCATCTTGAATTCTTTCAAGATCTTCTTCGCATATGTCTCCTGTGATACAAAGATGTCTCTTTCGGTTTGTCTAACTTCTAGATCAAGGAAGAACTTCATCAAGCCTAAATCAGTCATCTCAAACTCCTGTTTCATTTTTCTCTTGAAGTCTTCTATCATCTCATCACTGTTACCCATGAAAATGAGGTCATCAACATAAAGGGCAACAAATAAAATAATACCTCCATTGTTTTTGATGTAGAGGGCATGCTCATAGGGGCATTGCTCAAACCCATTCTCCTTGAAATATGCATCAATGCGAGTATTCCATGCTCGCGGTGCTTGCTTTAGCCCGTAAAGCGCTTTCTTCAACTTCAACACCTTTGTTCCTCCTCCAAGTTTCAGATAACTTGGTGGATTCTCAATGTAGACTTCTTCTTCGAGTACACCATTCAAGAATGCTGTCTTGACATCCATTTGGAATATTGGCCATTTGTACTGAGCAGCTTGAGAAATGAGTAGCCGGATTGTCTCCATTCTTGCGACAGGGGCAAAGACTTCATCATAATCGATTCCTTCCTTTTGCTTGTATCCCTTTGCAACAATCCGAGCTTTGTATCGTTCAATCTCCCCTTGTGCATTCATCTTTTTCTTGTAAACCCATTTCACTCCAATGGCCTGACTTCCTTTGGGCAATTCAGTGAGCTCCCATGTGTTGTTGCGCTCGATTGCTTCAATTTCTTCATCCATGGCTGCCTTCCATTTTTCATCTAGTACGGCATCTTCATACTTGATATTTTCAGAATCTGCCAACAAACATACAAGATGTACCTCTGTAGAGTCGTACAAATCTTGTAGACTTCTCATTCGGGGTTGTCGTGGCTCATCTTCTTCTTCTTTTTCTTCAACAATTTCAGGATCTGTTGATAGAACTGTCGGAACAACAACTGACGATTCTACGACTTCATTGGCAACTTCCTTTGAGTTATTCCAGTCCCATTCACTTGCTTCATTTACTCGAACATCTCGACTCGTTATCACCTTCTTGCTTATCGGATCATACAACTTATACCCTTTTGTGAGTCCATCATATCCGATAAAAACATATGCTTTGCTTTTATCTTCCAGCTTCATCCTTCGCGGATCTGGTACATATGCATAGGCTACACTACCGAATATTTTTAGATGAGAGACGGTAGGCTTCTTACCACTCCATGCTTCCAGTGGTGTTCGATTTTTCAACTTCATGTGTGGGCACCGATTCTGTATGTAGACTGCGCACATCACAGCTTCTGCCCAGAATTCTTTGGGCATCTTCTTGCTTTTCAGCATCGACCGAACCATATCAAGGATGGTCCTATTCTTCCTTTCAGCTACTCCATTTTGTTGGGGCGAGTATGGTGCTGTCAGAAATCTTCTTATGCCTTCTCGTTCACAGTACTCTCGGAAGGCTGTCGAGGTGTATTCGCCTCCTCTATCAGATCGTATTGCTTTGATGGATCTGCCCGTTTCTTTTTCAACACTCGCCTTGAATATTTTGAACACCTTGAATGCCTCGGATTTTTCCTTCAGTAAATAGACCCACGTCATTCGAGAGAAATCATCGATGAAAGAGATGAAGTATCTCTTTTCGCTGAAAGATTCAGGAGTAATTGATCCACATATATCAGTGTGGATCAACTCGAGCGGATGCTTCGCTTCATATTCGGCCTTCTTTTGAAATGAGGCTCTTGTTTGTTTCCCGAGTACACAATCTTCACAGAATTCTCCTCCAAAATCCATGCTAGGCAGTCCTTTCACCATCTTCATCTTCATTAGCTTTTTCAGGCCATCATAGTGTAAGTGGCCAAAGCGGTGATGCCATAGCGATGCTTTATCTTCTCTTTTGACTTGTAAGCATTTCCCTTGCAAGCTTCTCAGGTTCAATTTGTACATCCGATTTCTCTCCATTTCACTCGAGCTATCAAACGTCCTTGCTTGTCTTTCAAGTACAGCAACTGATCCTTTAGAAAGGTTGAGTAACCTTTCTCTGCGAGCTGGCCAAGACTCAAGATGTTGTTTTTGAGGTCTGGGACATAGTAGACATCTTGGATTGTCCCTATCAAGCCATCATTCTGTGTGAAACATATCGTACCACGACCTTTGACTTGCACTTTTGATGCATTTCCAAATGATACATGACCATTGTCAACTTTATGTATTTCTTTAAATAGATGCTCATCATAGCACATGTGGTTGCTTGCTCCAGAATCGAGGTACCAGGATGTGTCATCGTTGACATCGTTGTGCGCCATCACGAGAACACCTCCATTTGCTTTGTCTTCCACGACTAGGTTGGTTGTCTCTTCCACTCGTCTGTTGGCCCGACACTCTTTTGCAAAGTGTCCCATCTTGCCACAATTGTAACAACCCTCGTTGTTGCAGTCGTCGGAATGATGACCATATTTGTGGCACTTTTGGCATTTGACGTTGGAGAAATTTGATCGACCGCCTCTTCCTCGAGCGCGTCCTCTTCCACGCCAGTTTGCTTGGCTTGATTCGAATCTGTCCCTCTGGTACCTTTCATAATTATTGCTTTGGATACCACGACCGTGTCCACGATTTCCACGGTCTTGTCCTCTCCCCCGAAAGTTTCGAGTGTAGAGAACCTTCTCATCTTTTATTGACGCCTTGGTTTGGAGTGCCCGGTCGAGTGACTCCTCTTTATTTTTCTTTTTCCTTTGTTCGTGTGCTTCGAGAGATCCGGCGAGCTCTTCAACGGTGAGCACTTTGAGGTCTTTTGATTCTTCAATCGCACACACAATATTTTCGAAATCATTGGTTAATGATCTCAATATTTTCTCCACAATTCTGGCATCGGGTAATTCTTCTCCATTCCGATTGAGTTGGTTTGCCACGGTCTGGACACGTGTGATGTAGTCAGACACGTTTTCCGACTCCTTCATTTTCATGCTTTCAAGCTCTCCACGAAGGGTTTGGAGACGCACTTGCTTTACCCGGTCGGCTCCTTTGAATGATTTTTCAAGGATGTCCCATGCTTCTTTTGAGGTGGTGGCACCTCGAAGCCTGATTCGTCAACAGCTCGGAATAACATGTAAAGGGCTCCGCTATCTTTGGACCGCGCATCTTTCAATGCTTTCTGTTCAGCTGCGGTCAATTTTCCGGTATTTTCTGGTTCTTCAAAACCATTTTGAACAACGTCCCATGCATCTTGAGCTCCGAGAAGGGCTTTCATTTGAATACTCCATTTCTCGTAATTTTCTTTCGTAAGCTGCGGCAGTGGCATTTGTCCTGTGATATTCGCCATTTGACCTGGATAAAAGATATATATATAATATTACATATATATATATTTTTTGACTAGATATATATATATATATATATATATATATATATATATATATATATATGGGTCACCAATTAATGGCTCATAACTATGGAATTGAATTTGGTGGGTAGTAGACTAGCAGAAGTTGTTTTTTTTTTGGTTGCCTTCAATAAGTATCAACCACCTGCTTCACTTTAATTGCACGTCCTGCTCCACTTTAATTTTTTTGTCTCCTGCTCTCCTTTTTTGTGGAATTGAATTGGCCCTCCACCATTTAATTGTGCACAATGTAAGCCTGATCTCAATTGTGCACATTAAATTCCTTAAATGTAGCTCACCACCCCTTTCTTTTGTGCCGTTTCTTTCAAGAAAGAAACAAGGTAGCAGCGGCAACGAGGAGAGAGACCTGCAACGGATGTTCAAGGTAGTGCGCAGGCGGCGCGAATTTGAAGGGGCAGTGTTCGGTGGACGGAGGAGCAGCACCGGGCAGCAGCGTTTGCACGGGGACGGCGGCGGACAGCAGCTCCACGGTGGGTAAATTTAATTCTTTTAATTTGAGTGTTTATACTCAAAATTATTTTTCTCTGAGTTTGGATCACTAAGATTCTGATACCAATTTGTAGATTTGATATCTCACACACACAAGACATTTTACACTTTTGATATCTAAAAAGGATAACCAAAAGCGGAGAGTTGTTTAGCTAAAGCTTTCTTTAGATTTCTTGCTTTGCTTCGCTCTGAGAATTACAACATCGAAATACCTATTTATAGAAATGAAAACATACAACAGACAACGAACATATGTTAAATTGTTCTTATGAAGGCTTCAATTCTTTCGGCGCCGTAGATGCGAATTCAACTCAAATGGCTTCACTGTTACTTTGATGGCTTCAACAAATACGGCATTTGACGTTTATGCCGTTTTTCCAACATATTTGAGTTCGCCAACATCACATGAAATCGTTTAATAATTTAGGACTTACAACACGTTTTAGTGCCGATGATGATTACTAGTAGAGACCAGTGATCGTGTGCCCCATCGTGGATGGGCACCATGTAGTACCGAACCCTGCCACCACGTCCATCCTCGATCAACCGTGCCATTTCGTCCTTTCTATCTCCGGCCATTTTTTCTATAAATGGAGGATACTGGTAGTACCTTGCATTGCTTGTAAGCTCCTACCATGCTCACTATAGCAGTCTACAAAAACACATGACATAAATAGTTATCACTGAAATAATTCACTGTATGAAACCCTAATTACAAATAGCAAAAACCCTAATTCACTGTATGTACCACTGTCCCACTTGTTATAAACCCCATCCTATTCTTGATTCGTGACTGATCTCGGTATTCCTCAGACACCAGCACTTGAAGATACGAATGTATGATCATGGAGCTCAACGACTTGTCGAATAAAAGATCAAATGGCGTAGTCGCCAGAACCAGTGGATTAGTTATTCCAATAATCCCTGAAGGGCCAGTATCCAAACAAAAGGCCAAGAAATTTTCTGATGCAATGTATAAATTTTTCTTGCAGGAAGCAGATAATCTGGAACCCCAGGAATCCCAAAAGCTGAAAATAATGATCCGGATAGATCAAGACCGGACAAGCTCGGAATCCGTTAATATGGATTCCTCACATCGGATTTAAATAAAGATGGAAGAAGGCCTTAGGATGCACAAGGAAAGCCCAACAAGCATGAACAGGCCCAAAACGGAGTTCGTAGGAAAAGTGGCCGGAAAGCAGCCGGAACCACCACTGGACGTCGGACATATTTTGTAATAGTATAGAAAATAAGAACGTGTGAAATTTGGCTAAGGCATTGAGACCAATTCGGTCTAGCCAATTCGAAATAGCCAATTCGGTCCGAATTGGCCTAAACCAAATTGCCCCCATGCCTTAGAAAAATTACCCACTCACTCTCAATTCGGTATAACCCAATTCGGTCTAGACCGAATTGCTTCCTAGACCGAATTGCCTATACCGCATCAGTCAGCAATTATTTTCCAAGACCCCAATTCGGTCTATTGGCCAATTCGGTCTAAACCGAATTGCACCACATAAACCGAATTGCCCTCTGACTGTTATTATTATTATTATTATTACTCGTAATGTTTGTAAGTGTCCAATTCGGTCTTATGACCAATTCGATCTAAACCGAATTGACACCCCTTTCTCTTTTGTAATAGATAGGTTTGGTCCCAATTCGATCTAGGCCATACCAATTCGATTTACACCATGGACCGAATTGATTCCCCCTAAATCGAATTAGGCCAATTTTGATGTATTTTTCATTTCTCTTGTTTCCCAAGGGGCTTGGCCTATATATATGACCTCCCCCTTCATTTGTAAACAACTTTTCTTAATATTGAAATCAATTCTCATATTTTCAAAGTTCACAACCGAGAGCACTCTTTCAAAAGTGTTCTCCCCCATCCGTGTTTGTCTTGAACTTATGTTCATTTCCCTCACGCCATCAAGTTGGAAACTTGCTCGATGGATTGTCAATGAATGATGCACTTGAAGGAAGCCATTTGTCTTGAGCTTGACTCACTTCCCTACGCAAGTTCGGGTCCCCTTCATTCATAAGTTTCATTATCTTTTATTTTACAACTTAGTCTCATCTTCTTTTGTGTGTGTTCTTGTTCTTCATCAACCTTCATACCCCTATCCTCCTAATCATCATTTTACCTAAACCTAAAATTCAGACTTTCTTCTATTATGCCTAAGCTTATTTCCTCAGGTCAAGCTAGCTTCGTCAAAGGCCGATTCATCCAAGATAATATCATCATTAGCCATGAGATTGCACACTTCCTGGAGAAGTCTACCGCTAAACCAGGCTATATGATCATCAAACTCGATCTTGAGAAGGCGTATGATAAACTTCGGTGGCAATTTATCCACGAAACTCTTACGATGGCAGGTTTCCCTACTTCCTGCTCTAATTTCATTATGAGTTGTGTTCAATCTTCTTCTATGCAGATCCAATGGAACGGGCAACCATCCATCAACTTCAAACCTTCTCGTGGTGTTCGACAAGGCGACCCGATTTCCCCATACTTGTTTATTCTTTGTCTTGAACGTCTGGGCGCATTGATTAATCATGCTGTATCTCTTGGTCAATGGAAACCTGTGTGTTGGGATAAAGGAGCTTTAAAGATCCCTTACATATTTTTTGCGGATGACATTTTGTTGTTTGCTAAAGCTTCTATGGATCAAGCTTCTCTCATCAAAAATATCTTGGATGATTTTGGTAACATGTCTGGCCTGGTAGTTAATATCCAGAAATCTAAAATCTTATTTGGCAAAGCTGTTTCTATGTCTACTCGTCGGAACATTGAAATGGAACTGGGCTACAAGAGTGCCCATAAATTTGGCACTTACTTGGGCATCCCGGCTAGTACAGGTCGTCGGTCTAGCCGCTATTTTGGCTTTATTCTTGACAAATTGGCTTCCAAGCTATCTGGATGGGCGAACAAACATCTTAGTCTTGCGGGTAGAGCAACTCTGATCAAATCGGTCCTCCAGTCCATTGGTATCTATGTGATGCAGGTCATGAAATTCCCTCGTCGAGTCATTCATAAGATGGAACAACTCTGTCGTTCATTCCTCTGGGGTTCAACTACTAACAAGAAGAAGGTTCATCTACTTGCTTGGAATAAAGTTACCAGGAAGCTGTCATGTGGAGGTCTTGGTATTCAAAATATGCAGTCGCTCAATGAAGCCCTTCTCCTAAAAAACTGGTGGAGTCTCATGTCCAGAAATACTACCTGGACAGCCATCCTTAAAGCACGCTATGGGTGGATCAATCATAATTTTAAGCATCGTCCACAATCTTTGTCCCGCTTTGCAAGAGATCTATCCTCTATCAGGCCGCTGTTTATCCCTCAGCTTGGATGGAAATTGGGAGATGGTAAGAATGTTTATTTTTGGAAAGACAAATGGCTAAAACCTGATTTTTCATTGCAGGATTGCACTAATATTACTCCATCATCCCTGGATATCAACCGCAAGGTGGACTCATACGTTGAGAACGGGCACTGGATGGTGCAAGATTTTGTCAACTACCTGCCTCTGGATATCATACATCTCATTCTGCAGTGCAGCCCTCCCAAAGCCGAAGAGGCCCCTGATCGTCCTATTTGGATCCCTTCTCCCCGCGGACTGTTTTCTACTAAGAGCGCTAGAGAGTTTCTTGCACAGCACCCGGAGCAAAGTGAACCTGTTAGCAAGGATTGGCAATCGATATGGAGGTGGCCAGCTTCCCAAAGAGTTCGAACGTTTCTATGGCTGTGCATGCATGAGAAAGTTCTTACCGCAGAAGAGAGATTCAAGAGAGGCATGTCTATGGATGCAGCCTGCTGGAAATGTGGTGCAATGGAGTCTTGTATTCATGCTCTTCGTGATTGTCCCGATTCAGAGAGGGTTTGGTCTTCGCTTGGGTTCCACACACATTCATTGTCTTGGTCGCTCAATCTCACTGATTGGCTTGTATCTAATCAATGTGGCACCATTGGAGATTCTAAAGCTTCGCTTTTTGGGTTTAGTATCTGGGAGATCTGGAAAGGCCGCTGTCGCGAGCTCTATGGTAATGAAAGGCTTCATTGGGACCATTTACACTATCAGATTCGTCGAATTCATTCGGAATTCTTGGCTGCTCGAGCAGAACTCCGATCCCATGGACTCAAATTCTGGCGCCTTAAGGAAGTAAAATGGGATATGCCTCCTGTTGGTTGGGTTAAGGCCAACTGTGACGGCAGACTGTGTCGATCCTTTAGCATGGCTGGCGGAGTCATTCGTGACTTTCAAGGTAACTGGTTGGGTGGAATACGGGCTAAAGGTGGGTTTAAAGATACGTTGTTAGCAGAGGCATGGGGTGTTCTCCTTAGTCTCCAATTGGCGTGGGAGTTGAATTTCCCTAAGGTTGAAGTTGAGACTGACTGTCTGCAGCTGGTAGAACTCCTTGATACTAATATCTCAAGCACTAGTCCTTATTATCATGTTCTATCCAGGATCAACATTATGGCTCGATGGCAGTGGGAAGTGAAATTCAGGTGGATCCCTAGGGAAGCAAACAAGACTGCGGATCTTCTTCTTAGAGATAATTCTCTGTTATGGGGTGTAGAATATCTCACCCGACCTCCTGAATGTATTAATTCTGCTTTGTCGAACGATAGGATTGGATTGTATAATCCCCGGCAAATTTTTGAATGAAATGGCTTCGGCCCCCCCTTTTTACCGAAAAAAAAATTCAGACAACACTAATCCGGATATTGTCACTAAAAAAGTTTCGATCTACGACATATATAGAAATTTTGGTATCAGAGCCAAACTTGTTAGTGCAATAGGATTATTCTCCATATTTTCTTGTTATTATCCATGTGTTATTCGTGTTCTCACCCATATAAAAATCTGTGAAAAACCCTAAAAATATTTCGTGCCTTGTAACTCTCGGCCATACTACATTTTTCCATCTCTTGTTTGTTGTTGATGTTAGTCTTGTTGTCCTAATCTCATGTATGAATGTGTTTGCATGATTGCTTGAGTTCATTGGATTAAAAAAGATTATTAAGAGCAAACAATGAAGGGTATTTGGGTTTGGGAGTGAGATTTTTGTTCTTGGTGTTCATGTTGTTCTTGACAAGATTCATTTTGTTCTTGACAAATTGATGTAATAGAGTAAGTTTGATCTTGCATGAGAAGAGGCTAGCATGTGTAGCCGTGATCATTAAATATCCAATCATGTGCAAATTCGGCTCCTTGTTTAATGTGAAGATATTGTAAAGAAATCTGTAGCATTTAATTCCCCAAGGAGGTACAAGACATTCAGCCGAAAAAGGAGGAAGAAAGTCAAAAATTGCGGACCAACCAATTCGAAAGCAATTCGGTCTACACTCAATTCGGACTAGACCGAATTAGCTAGCATAGACCGCACCAATCCTCCTACAGAAGAAAATTGCCAAAGTTCAACACCCCAATTCGGTCTCCATCAAATTCGGTCTAAACCGAATCGACCCTAGACCGAATTGCCTGAAGGAAAATTACGCATTAACTCATCAATTGGAAGCCATCAATTTGGTCTCCTACAATTCGATCTCCTGGTGCGACATAGACCGAATTGGGCTCCTCTAAATCGAATTGGGCACCCAGAAATTATTCAAGTGTTGTGGTGTAATTCCATCGTTAGTATTATTTTCTCCTTTTCACATATCTGAGTGTTTTTGAGTGAATTTACAATAAAGTGAATATCGGACTGGCACAATTTGAAACCTAGCCCGAGAAGCCACTTGAGTACTTGTACAATAAAGTGGATATCGTGACTGGCATTTTGTGAAACCTAGCCCTAGAAGTCATTTGAGTAAATTGGGTTTGATTTCTCGAGTGCTTTTTCTTGTGAGCTTTGTTTTTCCACTTCTAAATTGGGACAAATATCACTGTTCTTCGCTTGCGATATCTGTTTGAAACTGTGAACTTGATCCGATTGCAATACACACATACATATCTGTGCGTTCCTTGATTGAGTCGAACAGTTCATTTGACTCTTGAACTGTGCGTACGAAATATCTGTGTGTACTTCTCTTGCATCTGATTGAACTATCTGAGCAGGCGACGAACTGAAGTGGTGTTGAGAACCAGGATTCAGTGCAAATTTGAGAGATCACTCTATATATTTCAGCACTTATTTTTCTGACCTACCTTATATCTATATTATTTTTCTAAGTGACATGGCAGGAAACACAGAGCCAAATTTGACTAACATCATGGAGATGCTACGATCGATGAGCGAGAATACTGTTAAAAGGGCTGATTTCGAAATCCTTAAGCAAACTCTTGATGCTAATGTTTCAAATATTACTGCCGTGAATGAGCGCATTGATAATTTGAGCAATGAATTCGCAGGACGCATGAAATTACAAGATGAGGCCTTGGCGCAACGATTGATGCAACGGGTTGAACGAAGGTTGGAAGATGCCTTCTATCATCCTTCCGCCTCCGGACAAAATGGAGCATCTGGGAGCAATAGCCACGTCCAAGGAACTGATATGGCTGATGCAGAGGAGGCCATAGCCGAAAGGGAAGCGGAACAAGTCGCGATAGGGACGTTTGATCGTCGGCAAGGGCCCGGTGCTCGAAGAACACCACCTCCGATGGCTCCAATCCCTCCTCCTCCTATCGCAGTCGAAGGGTTAAGCATCAATGATCCTTTGGCCATGCCTCCACCACCTATGCAAAATCGGCACCAGAATGCGCCTGTAATGGACCGTGATGATCACGATGACGTGGATGACAATCTGCAATGTATCAAATTCACCATCCCTACTTTCAGAGGGACTGATGATCATAATGAATTCCACGATTGGAGGAACACAATGGAAATGATCTACAACTGCCACAACTACTCTGATTTCAAGAAGATCCAGTTGGCAGTTCAAGAATTCAAAGATTATGCCCAACTCTGGTGGCAAAAGTTCACAATTGATCATCACAATGCCGGGCAGCCCCAAGTCACTGATTGGGAATATTTTTTACAACTCATGGAGAGAAGATTCGTGCCTCCTACCTACAAGCCAGATATGTACATGAAGGTGATCAGTCTGAAGCAGGAATCAAGGAATGTTGAAGAATACTACCGCGAAATGGAAATGCTCATGATGCGAGCACAGTTCAATGAAGATCCGTTGATCACCCTGACCAGGTTCGCGAAAGGTTTGAGACCCGAAATCTTCGAAGAAATGGACATGAGAGGGTATGTGAATATCACTGATCTGGTAAGAAAAGCCGCAAAGTTTGAGGCCCAACTCAAAAGGAGAACCCACCGGACTTCTACAAGTTACAACCCAAACAAGCCATGGTTAATCCGACCACCCGAGAGGACAGAGAAACCCAGAATTCTCCAGCCAACACCGTCGCCGGTTCATGATGAGAGAGGTTATAGGCCTAAAAGGTTTGAACTGGGTAAAAATTTCAGGGAATACAACGGGTAGATCGAAACTGGAATCCGGGCCGAGATCAACATCCACCCGCCAAAGACAAAAGAGAAATCACTTGTTGGAAATGCGGCAAGAAAGGCCATTATGCAAATGAATGCAATAATCCAAGACGAGTGGCTATACTCAATACAGGCGAGGATAAAAGACCTATGATCGAGGTTGAACCAGGAATATTCAAAGTTGTTGATTCTGAGGATGAGGATGACTGTGACGAAAATCCAAGGCGCTATCAAATTGATGAACCAGTCAATCCAGAAATCAATGAAGACCATGAGGAAGATGTGAATCTGCTGGTAGCCATGAGGGTACTAAACGCTGACAGAGAGCCAGAAGTCTCACCCAACGAACAAAGGGAAAATCTCTTCCATTGTCGTTGCACCATTCAGGGCAATAATGCCACTGTCATTGTTGATAACGGAAGCTGCACTAATATTGTTAGTTTGTATACTGTGCGCAGATTGCAGCTACCGACAGAGGAGCATTCCAGTCCCTACTTACTACACTGGATGAACAACAGTGGCAAAACCAAGGTCTCCCAACAGGCGTGGGTCCCTATCACGAAGGGTACCTACTCGGAAAGAGTATTATGTGATGTCGTTCCCATGAACGCTTGTCACGTCTTGCTTGGAAGACCATGGCTTTATGATAAGGACGCCACTTACCGAGGAAGATCTAATGTTTTATATTTTAAACATGGGCAAAAAGAATATCTGTTTAAGCCTTTATCTGTAAAAGCCGTCAGATTAGACCAGGAGAAGTTGAAAAGTAAAGTAGCTCAAGCGGAAGCTGACCACAAGGCAAGGGAAAGAGGAAAAACCAAAATAGGTGAAGATTCATCAAGCTTGGATCAATGTCTGTTATTGACCAAAACAGCATTTCAGCAAGCAGCAAACGAACCTGACTTCTCAGGTCAATGTTTTCTTGCATTAATTAAACCTGATGAATCTCTCAATAGAACTTTTCATACTGCACCTGATTTGCCTTTGGAATTTTCCAGAATGCTCGACAAAAATCAGGATATCTTTCCGGAAGAAGTGCCAGCTGGCTTACCACCACTCCAAGGTGTGGAACACCGCATTGACTTTGTACCCGGAGCTTCGATCCCCACCAGACCTGCGTACCGCATGAATCCCGAGGAAACAAAGGAAATTCAGCGGCAAGTACAAGCACTGCTCGAAAAGGGGTGGGTTCGAGAAAGTTTGTCTCCATGTGCTGTCCAGTCTTACTTGTCCCGAAGAAGAATAGTGAATGGCGTATGTGTGTTGACTGTCGGGCAGTCAATGCTATTACGGTCAAATATCGTCATCCAATTCCCCAACTGGACGACATGCTAGATGAACTCGGTGGCGCTAGTCTTTTTACCAAGATCGATTTAAAGAGCGGATATCATCAAATCAGAATGCAACCAGGGGATGAATGGAAGACCGCCTTCAAGACGAAGTTTGGTCTATATGAATGGCTTGTTATGCCATTCGGCCTTACGAATGCCCCCTCTACATTTATGCGTTTGATGAATGAGACCCTTAGACAATTCATAGGAAAATTTGTAGTAGTTTATTTTGATGACATTCTTATTTACAGCTGTACTCTAATCGATCATGTAAATCATGTGCAACAGGTACTGGATCGATTGAGAGAAGTTCGCGTGTACGCCAACTTCGAGAAGTGTAGCTTCTGTGTACCGGAAGTGACATTTCTGGGGTTTGTCATTGGAAAGGATGGACTGAAAGTGGACGAATCAAAGATCAAAGCTATAACTGACTGGAAACCGCCAACCACTGTGCATGAAGTACGCAGTTTAGAAGATTCGTCCCACAGTTTAGTGTCATTGCGGCCCCAATCACTGCACTGCTCAGGAAAGACATTCCGTTCAAATGGGGACCAGCACAACAGAAAGCATTTGACGACCTTAAGGATAAGCTCATTCATGCACCTGTTCTAGCATTACCAAATTTCGACTTACCATTCGAAATCGAAAGTGATGCGTCAGGTACGGGAATGGGAGCAGTGTTGCTTCAAGAAGGGAGACCAATAGCATACCACAGTGAGACGTTTAGTGGAGCACAAATGAATTATTCCACGTACGACAAGGAACTATATGCTGTTGTTCAATCTTTAAGGACATGGCAACACTATCTGAGAGGAAGAGAATTCGTGATCAACACTGATCATGAGACGCTTAAGCACATAAGGGTTCAAGGAGAATTGAGAAAAAGGCATGCTCGGTGGAGCACGTTTATAGAGTCCTTTCCTTACGTGATTAAGTACAAGAAAGGGAAAGACAATGTGGTTGCAGATGCACTCTCCAAAAGAACAGCATTGGCCACATTTGCAACTACTCATCTGTCTGGGTTTGAGCATATCAAGAGTCAGTACCCTACTGACGAAGATTTCAGAGTATTGTACGAGAGGACGAAGCAGAATGGATTCAAGGAGTTTTCCCAACTAAACGGGTTTCTGTACTACGGAAACAGATTATGCATCCCAAAGGGATCTGTCAGAGAATTACTAATTCAAGAGGCTCATGGAGGTGGTCTCATGGGACACTTTGGGAAAGATGCGACTCTGGGGATTCTCATTGAAAAGTTCTACTGGACAAAGATGCAAGCCCAGGTTGTTCGCTTCATTGCTAAGTGCTTGGTCTGTCTGAAGGCCAAGTCAACTGTTAAACCCCACGACTTATATCAAGCATTACCTGTGCCAGAAGGACCTTGGCTGGACATATCAATGGACTTCGTGCTTGGACTACCACGGACTGCAAGAGGCAAAGATTCAATCTTTGTGGTAGTTGATCGATTCTCCAAAATGGCACATTTCATACCATGTGCGAAGACCAATGACGCCAGACATATCTCGAATCTATTCTTCAAAGAAGTGGTACGTCTTCATGGAGTACCAAAGTCAATCGTGTCTGACCGCGATGCCAAGTTCGTAAGCTACTTCTGGAAAGGCTTTTGGCGTGAGATGGGTACGCAACTTTTGTTCTCAACGTCTTACCATCCTCAGACGGACGGACAGACAGAAGCGGTAAATCGTGTGTTGGGTAACCTCCTGCGCATAATTACTTCTTCGAGCTCCAAAAGTTGGGATGAATGTTTACCTTACATTGAATTTGCTTATAATCGTCACATTCATCGTGCCACACACATGTCACCCTTTGAGGTCGTTTATGGATTTAACCCGATGACCCCTCTCGATTTTCTGCCACTACCTAGTAGTGAGCGTCTTAACTTCAATGGCAGAGACAGGGCTAAAGCAATCAAGGATCTGCACGAGAAGGTTCGGACAGCTTGTTGAAGGCATCAGAGACATATGCCAAATTTGCCAATAGGGGCAGAAAAAGGCTGTTGCTGAAACCAGGAGACTGGGTCTGGGTGCACATGAGAAAAGAACGCTTTCCTGCACAAACACATGGCAAACTTGCATTTCGTGGGACAGGACCTTACAAAGTCCAAGAGAAAATCAATGACAATGCCTATCGGATTGAGCTTCCTGATGACTTTAATATTAATCCGACTTTCAATGTTGCTGATTTATCTCTTTTCGAAAGAGATGATGAGTTGGATTCTGATCGGTTGATGTCTCAACCTTCCCAAGGGGGTGGGGATGGCGTAGTCGCCAGAACCAGTAGATTAGTTATTCCAATAATCCCTGAAGGGCCAGTATCCAAACAAAAGGCTAAGAAATTTTCTGATGCAATGTATAAATTTTTCTTGCAGAAAGCAGATAATCTGGAACCCCAGGAATCCCAAAAGCTGAAAATAATGATCCGGATAGATCAAGACCGGACAAGCTCGGAATCCATTAATATGGATTCCTCACATCGGATTTAAATAAAGATGGAAGAAGGCCTTAGGATGCACAAGGAAAGCCCAACAAGCATGAACAGGCCCAAAACGGAGTTCGTAGGAAAAGTGGCCGGAAAGCAGCCGAAACCACCACTGGACGTCGGACATATTTTGTAATAGTATAGTAAATATGAACGTGTGAAATTTGGCTAAGGCATTGAGACCAATTCGGTCTAGCCAATTCAAAATAGCCAATTCGGTCTAGACCGACCGAATTGGCCTAAACCAAATTGCCCCCATGCCTTAGAAAAATTACCCACTCACTCTCAATTCGGTATAACCCAATTCGGTCTAGATCGAACTGCTTCCTAGAACGAATTGCCTATACCGCATCAGTCAGCAATTATTTTCCAAGACTCCCAATTCAGTCTATTGGCCAATTCGGTCTAAACCGAATTGCACCACATAAACCGAATCGCCCTCTGACTGTTATTATTATTATTATTATTATTACTCGTAATGTTTGTAAGTGTCCAATTCGATCTTATGACCAATTCGATCTAAACCGAATTGACACCCTTTTCTCTTTTGTAATAGATAGGTTTGGTCCCAATTCGATCTAGGCCATACCAATTCGGTTTACACCATAGACCGAATTGATTCCCCCTAAATCGAATTAGGCCAATTTTGATGTATTTTTCATTTCTCTTGTTTCCCAAGGGGCTTGGCCTATATATATGACCTCCCCCTTCATTTGTAAACAACTTTGCTTAATATTGAAATCAATTCTCATATTTTCAAAGTTCACAACCGAGAGCACTCTTTCAAAAGTGTTCTCCCCCATCCGTGTTTGTCTTGAACTTATGTTCATTTCCCTCACGCCATCAAGTTGGAAACTTGCTCGATGGATTGTCAATGAATGATGCACTTGAAGGAAGCCATTTGTCTTGAGCTTGACTCACTTCCCTTGGCAAGTTCGGGTCCCCTTCATTCATAAGTTTCATTATCTTTTATTTTACAACTTAGTCTCATCTTCTTTTGTGTGTGTTCTTGTTCTTCATCAACCTTCATACCCCTATCCTCCTAATCATCATTTTACCTAAACCTAAAATTCAGACAACACTAATCCAGATATTGTCACTAAACAAGTTTCGATCTACGGCATAAAACATGGTAGACACTGACACGACGTGTACATCGCTCGACCACACGTTGTCACTGTTCTGTCAACGTGTACACATATATAATAATAAATTGTGGTGAGGGCATGTTAATTAAAGTGAATCAAACAAACAAATAACACTTCAAATTAACTATAATAAATATCACCTTTTGTAGCCCATGTCCATGTATCGATCCAAGATTTCAACGTCTTCTTTTGGTAACAGCGAACACCCACAATACTTTCTATTCCCAAAACACTTCTCTGCAACCTTCTTCTCACGATCTACGTCCCTCGAGTTATCCACGATGGGTGTCGAACCAGTAAGATCGATCTAAACAAATTAGAAATTTCAAAAATACTTTAGTACTAAACCCTAACTAAAAATAGACCCGAGAAAGCTAAAGGGCTATCGCACCAGTATGCAGAACGCAAAACCATAACCTGAACAAATCTGACAGTATCGTTACCATACTAAACCACTATATGATTGTACTAAATCAGGACAGCGGCATACACCATACACTAATTACCATACTTTCAAAGGAATGAATTTTAGGGTTTCTAACTTCAACTCACCGGCTCCTTCTCTGTCCTATCCGCCTTCTTCACACCCCTTCTACCACGCTTCGGGCTAGTCTTTGGCATGATTTGGCCTTCGTCCTTCGGCTTCTTCTTTCGATCTGTCCTCCCTTGAACTCTCTTCACAAGCGAGGATTTAAAATCCCCGCGGGCCGCAACTCCAACATCCACCTCATCCCCATCGCCTTCTGCCACAGCTTTATCCATCGCATCATCCCCATCGCCTTCTACCATAGCTTCATCCATCGCCTCATCCCCATCCCCTTCTACCACTACTTCATCAATAGCCTGATCCCTACCACCTTCTCCTACAACTTCATCCATATGCTCATCCACGACACCTCCCCCCACAAATTCATCCATATGCTCAGGCCCAACACCTTCACTTTCACGTTGATCTTTCCCCTCAGCCACCACACCATCCTCCTTACCCTCATTACAAACACCTTCAACAACTTTTGCCTCCTCTAAACCGGCCTGCAAACCTTCAGCCAAATCCATATCACCAAAATGTTTTTGATTCTGGTCGCCCGCATCAAACATGACCTCATAATCACCAATATCAGCAGTACCATCGTTACATATTCCAGGCCCTTCTGGAGTAAACATCCCTATATCAGCAGCCACGATCTCACTTTCCGTCATCACATTCACCATATTTTCTGAATCATTCTTACCCCCCGGCCTGCCATCCATTTCATTTTGACTTGAATCATCGGTTCTGCCAACCTCAACTTTTTTTGCATCCCTTTCTCGCGATCTCCTGCTGCCTCGATCCTCGCTTCGCTTTGTCCTTAATTCATTCTCCACTTTCATATACGACCAAACAAATGAAATAATTTAAGATGTGTCATATGGAAAATATGCAATATCAAGATTACTATACATCATTCATTTACTGTTACGTTTCAGCACAAATTCAACACTGTGAATTACCATTACACCACATGTAAGCACAATTTCATTACAAATCAAATTTAGTCACATACCTTCATCGTCTTGGTCTTCATCACAATCATCCTGAAATGGGCGGCTGCTGCCAGTCTGGTCCGCCACATTTTTAACCCCGGGATCATCATCCACTGCCTCTCCCTTGGCCGATCGAAGCTTCTTCACCCGCCTCACTTCAACCCCTGTCTTATCCCCATCTCCTCCATCTTCGACTTCAGCAGCCCAATCCGGCGCGCCACACTTAATCTGCGCCAAAGCACACAACATTTGCTAATTTTTACCTATCACTTTTCCATTCAAATCTAATTTAATTAATGTTTTGATAAAATTTTCAGAGATCACATTCAAAACCATAAGTCAAATCTTGTACTTCGTTTACCTCTCTCACAGGCTGCAAAAAGACCATCTCATCCTCCAACGGGTAGAACTTCTTCACATCTCGCAATCTCAACTTCTTCAAATTCTCAACACATTCCTCCACTTTAGGGTGACTAGGGCGCCAACCGGCGAATCGAGGTACACACTCCTTCCCAATTGGCTTCGCTAGATGGGGGACCCGCTCAAATATCCATGACTGGTTATCATTTCCATACAAAGCTCATTACGTAATTACACAATATATTATACGAAGCCAACAATATAAATATATCAATAATATATAAATTTAAATTCAAGCACACTAACCAACAATCCAAACATGCATCCGTCTGCATAGCGCTTCCCCTTTGCACATTTATTCAGCGAGTCCACAACAAACGCGTGCACACCCGCGCCCCAAGCATACTGTCCTACCTTCGCCAAGTCATCGACGTGGTGCACCACAAAGGCTGGCACGTACTGCTGCGCAGTAGGAAACAACACACAATTAAACAGAAACAAGATATAAATACGGGCGAAATCATCGGGGTCCGATGCGCTATCAGCACACAACGCCTTTAACACCTTCACCAAATTATCCCTTTTTCCATTCATACCATTACCATCGAAATACTTATCCACAACCATGCTCCTCACCTCGCACTTTGGGTGCACATACATCCCTTCATACCGTAATGCCATCACACAAGAAAACTCCTCGGCCGAGAAGTCCAAACATACATCCCTCCCGAATCTAAAACATTCCCCCTTAACGTCATAACACTTCACGATCGCCTCCAACCAAGCCACGCTGCTATATCCTTTAGGGCATTTCAAATAATGTCCAAAGGGAGTCCTCATTACTGCCTCCTTCTGCTCCTCTCTCATTTCCTCAGCTAATTTATCCATAGTGAGCCTAAAAAATTAGGGAGAGCACCGTGTAATCATCCCGGTATCGGCTGCCTCCCTACTCCTCACATTGGACTCACTTTCCCCACACCCTTCCCCGCTCATTGCTCTGCTCCTCCCCTTTTCCTTTTTAGCTCCACTAGCACCTTCACCCGACTTAATATTTTTGCTTTTCTGTGCTCCACTATCGGAACCACTCGCTCTCTTCGCATCCTTACCACTCGGTACTTTGCTACCTTTGTTAGCCCCTCCCTTCGGTGCCATTTCCTCACGCACAACAATCACCGATACACCTACCACAATAATCGTAACGATATTTTATTTATACAACTGACATCAATAATCAACAATCACCAATACACCAAACCATAATTCATGCACAATCCATGTTCATTTCCATACTGTACATCCTTACATCAATAAAATTCAGATTTCAAAACCACACAATCTACTTCTCGCTACACAGTTCACACACACATAATAGCCAAACCTTAACAATTGAACAATCCAAAGCATTTCCAATTCCAATTGCCATGCATTCTTCACCACTCAATAATTAATGGTCAAATTAGGTGTAGACACAAAACAACCAAAATTCACTGACCGAATGCCATAAATAAAGCCCTAATTAATTACAATCTAACCCCGACATATCACCCATTTCAGATTTCTTGAAACCGACATGACAAAATCGCAAATACAATTCAATTCAACCACTATGGTCACAATTTCGGTTACGCATCATCCCTACAATCCCCCTAAAATCAAAGCACAATCTAAGTTTCATCCGATATTAAACTAAATTTCACTTACCTCACCGTGTCCTCCTGTCCGCGGCCGTCCACCAATATTCCCTTCTACAGTGTCTCCGTCGCCTCCTCAACCCGTCCCAGATACCCCTCCAACTTTCTCCGGCGCCTAACCCACCTTGCCTTTCCTCTGGACTACCGCCGCCACTCCTCCGCCTAAGACCTCTCGCCATCGCCGAAGCAACCACACATCCTCGTTTCCCCTGCCAAGCTCGAATCCTCTCCCCTGTCCGCCAATGCCCGTGCCTTCCTCAAGGTTTTCGAAGCACCAATTTAGCACCGATTTCACTTACGGGATGAGCAAATAAAGATGCTGGGGGAGGAGGGGGAACCGGTTATTGAAGAACGAAGGGGAAAAGGTAAAATGACGTTTGGAACTTCAACGCATTTTTTCTCTCTTTTTTTTTAAATAAAAATGTAGATGGGTTTTTCAGGCATTCAAATTTAAGCATTGGGGGTCCTGCCCCCATTTTCTGCCTTGCGTGGGGCATGACCAAAATGGGTTTTGGGGGGTGGGGGTTTAACTCGAGTTTCCCGTATATTTTGTGGGGTAAAAAGATTAAATATGTTCATTTTTGGTATATCCTGTGGTTGAGGAGTTTCCATGTGGACGTGGTTATTGAAATTGGGGCTTTCATGGAATAAATTTTGTGGGGAAAAAAGGTTAAATATGCCCTTTTTTTATTCGAAAAATCCAAAAAAGTCATTTTTTAATTTTATTACCAAACAGTCTGCTACAAATGCTAATTATGTCAAAATCAGTCTATTTTTTACTAATTATTTCCTAATTGCTGACATGGCAATGATTTAAATTTAAACCTGACACGTGGGTATAATATTAGTCTTTTTTATTTTATCTTTTGCCAATTCTGTCATGAAATTTTATTTTGTTCCATTTAGTTCTCTACCCAAATCAGTCATTTTTATATTAATTGGCCTTCAAACTTTCAAATTATTTAATTTCAGACCCAGAACCTTAATTTTTTATTATTATTGGTCCTTTTATCAAATAAATGCCCAACATACTTCCGTAAAATAAAATTAAACACCAAACCACATACATTGTTTCCTACCTAGAACCCTTAAACATCATTGGGTTTGACTGCCTTGTTACTGGATCTTCCAAGCTCCAGGATTTCAAGGACCCCCTCCAACGACACGACCGCAACTGATGGTTCATTGGTTCTGGTTTCCTTCGACAATAATCAACACAATCCTACTTTATTTCCTATCTTAGGACATAGCAAGGTTTGAGTAAATGATTTAATATTAATTTTTGGAAGGTTAAGGATACAAGAAGCCTTGATTTATCGAAAAAATATTAAAAATATTATTCAAATATTATTAAAAATATTAAAAAAATAGCCCAATTTCATTGTTCAGGCTTCCTGCATTTATAACTTTCCAAAAAGTAAAATTAAATCATTTACCCAAACATTAAAATTAAATTATTTACTCAAACCTTACTACGTCCTAAGGTAGGTAGCAAAGTAGGATTGTACTGATTGTTGCTAAAGGAAACTAGGACCAACGAACCATCAGTTGCGGTCGGGTGGTTGAAGAGAGTCCGTGAAATCACGGAGCTTGGAAGATCCAGTAACAAGACAATCAAACCCAATGTATGAGGTTTGGTGTTTACTTTATTTTACGGAAGTATATTGGACATTTATTTGATAAATGTACTAATAATAAAAAAATTTAAGGTTCTGGGTCTGAAATAAAATAATTTGAAAGTTTGGAGGCCAATTAATACAAAATAATTGATTTGGGTAGAGGACTAAATGGAACAAAATAAAAGTTTAGGACTGAATTGACAAAAGATAAAAGAAAAAGGACTAAAATTATGCTCACGTATCAGGTTTAATTTAAACACTTATCACGTCAGCAATTAGGCATAATTAGTGAAAATGGACTGATTTGGACATAATTAGCATTTGTAGCGGACTATTTTGGTAATAAAATAAAAAAAAGACTGATTTGGATTTTTGGAAAAGAAAATGAACGTATTTAACATTTTTTCAATTTTTTGGAGTTGGTTTAGGCCATCTCCAACCAAAAATATAAACTCAAAAAAAAAATACAGTAAATGACATATCAAACAGTATTTCATCTAAAACCAAAAATACTAAATTTAAACCCAAAAGAATATTCTATAGAATATTCTCTTTTTACTAATTTTTACAATTTTTATATATATTATCAATATATTCATCAAATTTGTAATTTCAATCCTCTATTAAATTTAAACAAAAATAAGTAATAAAAATTATGAATTAAATATTAATATAGGAATATTACTTGTGAAAAATGAAGTAAATTATCCATGTCCAAATACTTCTTTAACCTATATATATAAAATATTAACCTATGTATTAAAAATGTTAGTCTATTTCTCCAAAATACTGATCTATGTATCCAAACGTTAACCTATATATGCTTATAAAAAATGCTAACCTATATATCAAAAATATTAATCTATATATTCAAATGTTTACCTATTTATCCAAAATGTTCAATTGTATCCAAAATGTTAATTTTATTATAAATATAAATAATAACATTATAACATGTAAATGAAATAAAAATATAATTTTGTTTTTTCATAAAATTATAAATTTAACAAACAAAACTAAATTGTTTTAAATAACCAAATGAGAGCCGCCTCAAACTTTTTGGGGGCCCGGAGCTAATATTTTAATTGCCCCATATAATAATAAAAATATTTAATATTGATTAATAAATCTTAAACAATATAATCATAGTACATATTTTACAATAAAAAAAAGAAAATATAGAATATTCTAAAAAAATTGTCCTTAAAAACAAATACATATTATCAATTAAAAAATCTTGTCTTCTTTTCATTCAATAAAATTCATCAATCAAATTTTCAAAAGAAATTTTTATCCAAAATGTCATTTTCAATTGCAATCAAAGCTAGTCCATTAAGTCTTACACATATATAGCCTCTAGTTAGATTTGATTTGCTCCATTACAGTAAAAAAAAAAACCTTAAAGGAAAATGTCAGTCGACCTAGGATTAAACAATGTTCATACATACCTATATTGAAATATTATTTAAATATCTTTTGATTTATCAAAAATAAAATTAAAAGTCCCTGAAAGTACAACTGACTGGGAATGTTGAGAGCATATGAGACCAAATTGAGCAATTCTAAAATAATAAATGGAGGATTAATGTGCTGCCATCAAATTGGGTGTGGAAATGGAGAATGGGGAAGGAAAGAATAGGGTTTAGGTTAGGGGTGCAACAGATTTTTTAAAATTACAATAATAATAGCAAAAAATATATATAAGAATGGGGCCCCCTAATTTTGGGGGCCCTGAGCCAACGCTCCATTTGCTCATGCTTCCAGACGGCTCTGCCAAATATATTATTTATAGGGTCTAAATTGTATTAATGGAATGGAAGAAAAGTAAATACAATAACAAAGAGGATTAAAAATGCAATTTTCAACACTAAAATAGGTCATGAACAGTACAAACGCATATTTGCATCTGCACTGCCAGTGGACAAGCTGGAAACGCATTTTGCGTCTCCATGTTCACTGGAAACGCATTTTGCGTCTCCTTTTGCAGCTCGGTTGGAGGGCAAAAATCATCATTTTTTAGGTTTTGAGGCTCGGTTGTAGTTGCTCTTAGTTTCTAATTTAGGACATTCTAATTGTAATAAAATACAAGATGATGGCGATCAGTTTCATTATTAAGTCAATTGGACCATTTATTACGGAATTTAGGATAATCACAAAATATTAACAAATTATATGTTTGGATAGGGTGCTGAATGACTGATATTAAGCAAGTGCTGATGTGCTGATCCAATCAAGCTAATGAGGTGTGTGCTAGGTATTTAATGATGTTGGGCAGAACACTCAGTACATACATAGCACTCATTCAGCACATAGAAACACTATTTCAGCACTTCAGGAGCTGCTGATTCAACTCCCAAACTAAATATGCAAATTATTGCATTATTTTTTTTTGGTGAACATGACGCCAAAGCGTCGGCAAAGAGGAAAACTAAAAAACGCTACAGAACAAGGGAAAGGAGAAAGGAACAAGGCAATAACTAAATACGAGGGTACCACACTCCCGCCGAATTAGTGGCTAGCAACGAACGCGCTTCATCGGGGGGAAATGCCCAACTCGTAAAGAAATCTTCCGCATTGGAACCACGCTTGGCCAAGCAATCCACAACCGAGTTACCTTCCCTCAGAATGTGAAACCACCCGATCCCAGGCAACTCTTGCAACAAGTCAATGATGTTTCTAAGCAAGGGGAAGAGAAGATGGTCAGGCTTCAATGGTTTCCTGATAATCTTAAGGGCTTCCAACGAATCGGAATAACAACAAGCTTGAGTGATTGACAGACTTTGTAACTGTTTCATCCCATTCCAAATACCATGGAGCTCAGCGACAAGGTTAGTGGTGACACCAACTGAGCCCGAGAACCCCTTTACCCAATGACCATTCTCATCACGAATCACACCACCAAACCCTGCCCTCCCCGGGTTCCCTAACGAACTTCCGTCAACATGGAGAACCGTACCTTGGAAGGCCCGAGGATTCCAGCTAACCACACGCAACTCAACAGGCCGAGATGCTCCCTTGTAAGCCCTATCAATGCACTCTTCCAATCGTCTAGCTTTATGAAGAATGGAATGAAGAGGAATGTGTTCCCCTCTAAAGCAAACTCCATTACGGGCACACCAGAGAATCCACATGAGAGCCCAATGTATGCCGGACCATCGGCTACCCATCGAATAAAGCATCATATCAATCGGTTGGGAGAATAAGGCCTCTGCTGTACTTGGAAGCCATCCAATGCCTCTCCATGCAGCCGCTGCCTTCGGGCATAAGAAAAAGAGATGACCAATCGATTCAATTTCTGAGTCACATATCGGGTAGTGTTGTTATTTTAACAAATAGTGGTTAAACTTTGTTTTCGTGGTTAAATTATGTGTTAGTTGTTAAATTTTCTGTTACAGGTAGTGTAGGCCGTAGGGTAGGGTGTAGATTCCAACATCATTTTAATAAGGTAATCTATATAACCAATGGGCAATAATATTATAAAAGGAAAAGAAAAGAAAAGCACAGTACAAAAAGAAGCCAGAAAAGGAAATCCACCAATCTACACAGAAGAGAGAAAAGAAGGCCAGTGACCAAGGCCAAAATAAGGTAATCTATATAATGTTTATACTATAGTGCAACATAATAATGTACATCTGCATTGAATAATACAATACATCCTAATACAATACAGTGTTTCAAACATGACCTTAAGGTAGTGTAGGCTAGGTTGTAGAAAAAAAACATTTAGAAGTTGGAAAAAAAAGGTAAATTTAGTCCATTTTCTTTACAAAAATTTCAAACCAATCATTTTCTTATTTTTCTGCCAAAACAGTCCGTTACTTTGACTAGTTTTGTCCAAATTAGTCCATTGTTTACTAATTGTGCTCTGATTGATAACGTGGCTAGGATTTAAATTTAAATCAGACATGATGGGCATAATATATATTGCGCAATTTAGACCTTTTTCTTTTATATTTTGCAAATTCAGTCATAAACTTTTGTTTTGTTCCATTTAGTCTTCTACACAAATCAGTTATTTTTACATTAAATTGGCCTCAAACCTTTCAAATTATTTCATTAATGTCAACCCCAAAACCTTAATTTTTATTTTTTATTTTTATTATTAGTCCATTTATCAAATAAACACCCAACATATTTCCTTAAATAAAATTAAACATCAAACCTCATACATCGGGTTTGACTGGCTTATTACCGGGTCTTACGAGCTTCAGGATTTTACGGACCCCCCAACCACCCGACCGCAACCGATGGTTCATCGGTTCTGGTTTCCTTCGGCAACAATAAACACAATTCAATTTTCTTTCATACCTTAGGACGTAGCAAGATTTGAGTAAATGATTTAATTTTTATTTTTGGAAGGTTATGGATACAGGAAGCCTAGACAATAAAATTAAGGTTATTTTTTTTAAAATATTTTTAATAATATTTGAAATCTTGGCTTCATATATTCATGACCTTCCAAAAATTAAAATTAAATCCTTTATCCAAACATTGCTACGTCTTGAGGTAGGAAACAAAATAGGATTCTGCTGATTGTTCTACGTCCCGTTGAAACCAAACCTTCTTTTATCAATAAAAAAGCCTGGATTTTATTGAAAAATATTAAAAATATTATTCAAATATTATTAAAAATAGGTTGAATTTTATTGTTCAGGCTTTCTGTATCCATAACCTTCAAAAATTTAAAATTAAACCATTTACCCAAACTTTGTTACGTCCTAAGGTAGGAAACAAAATAGAATTGTGCTGATTGATGCTGAAGGTAACCGGAACCGATGTACCATCGTTCGGATGGTTGGACGGAGTCCGTATGGTAACAAGGCAGTCAAACCCGATGTATGAATTTTGGTGTTTAGTTTTATTTATGGAAGAATGTTTGGCATTATTTGATAAATAGACTAATAATAATAAAAATTTAAGGTTTTGGTGCTGAAATAAAATAATTTGAAAAGTTGGAGGCCAATTTAATATAACGATGACTCGTTTGGCAAAAGATAAAAGAAAAAGAACTAAATGGCGTAATATTATGCAGACCATGTATGGTTTAAATTTAAACTCTTGGCACGTCAGCAATTATGGCACAATTAGTGAATAATGGACTGATTTGGACATAATTAATCAAAGTAGCTGACTGTTTTGGTAAAAAAAAGAAACATGATTGATTTTTTTTTTTTTTTGGCTAAACAGCCTAACAAGACTAGGAAAGAGGAATAATAAAAAATAAAAGTAATAGAAACCGCTAGCGCCGTAGAAACCACGTCCCAGCTGCATCCGATGCTAAAGGACCTTGGACTTGATGAGGAGGAAAAGCCGAAGACGTATAAAACAATTCACTGTCAGCACCCATTTTAGCTAGGGAATCCGCAACTGCACATTATCTTCACGGAACATGTGCTCAATATGACATATATGAAATTGAGCCCGAAGCTCCTTGATCAAATGTATGTAAGAAGCAAGCCAATGATTCTCAGGATTTGAAGAGTTGATAATTCTTAACGCAGCTAAAGAATCACAAAAGCACCAAATGGCCATGATACCAAGAGATTTAGCAAGCTGAAGGCCATAAAGAACTGCAGCCACTTCCGCTTGCGACACAGGGACGACATTAGGTACCAAGAAAGCCAGAAATGCCTCCAAGCCATTTACCATCACGCTTAGGAACAACGGCACAAGAGCCCGCCCTCTCACGACTTGCCAGCCGAGACCCATCCGTGTGAAGGAAGACTCCTTTCCAACCACCCATGTTCCAACAGACTAGCTTGTCCACCACCAGTCGGATACGCGGGGTTGTCCCGCCAGTTTCACCCATTATTTTCCTTTATAAGTTTCACCTGTTGACTCATTTGGAATTTTTATTAAGAAAATTGACTATATTTACCTTTTTTTTTTCCTTTATAAGTACTACCTCCGATTCTTTTCTTTTTTAATTACACGTTTAGAGTTATCAATGTTCATTAAGTAATTCTGATTTGACTTTTAATATAATTATATAATATAAAATAGTATATTCAAGTGAGATATTGTTGGACTCGTTAATCGCATAAATTTGGAATATCAAATTTTCATAATTTTTTAGTTATATGCAATTTGAGTTATTAAAAATTAAAAATATGTATTGGATTACGTGAACTATGGGTCCGTAACATTTTGTTAACCAAGAATTTTTTATTGAATATGGTTTGAAGATCGTTACAAGGATTGAGGAATGGAATTACAGAAATTTAAATAAAAGCTGTAAAGGAACAAGAAATTACGGAATGGAAGAAAAGACTGTAAAGTGCAGAAAACTTAAAGAATACGAAAATGCAGATTTCTGGTGTAGAGTTGAGATGCCCGCTGCTTCCAAGCCTGTTCATCCTTTTATAGAGGATGGGACGAGACAACACCCTTCCAGGCTTCAATGCACTGATCCCTTTGATGGCGCCTGCATTAATGGGATGCAATCTCCTCTTCCTGACTGCGGGCTGTAACGGATGAGTATCTTCTTCCGGATAGAATTAGGAGATGGCGCCTGTTATTCATGTGGCGGGATCCTCTCCTTGGATGATGCCTCGCTTTAAAGCCCTCCACAATCTTCTCCAAGGGTTGCTGCCTCAAATCACCAAGCCGCGTGGCCTTGCCTCATGATCGTCACCTGGATGCATTTTGAACTGATGGATGGCGGCTTCTTACCACATGGATCCGGATATTCTTTGAATTGGATTGGGCTTCTCAAATTGGGCCGAACTTAATGGGCCTTACCACATGGATAAATTGGGCCGAACTTAATGGGCCTAATAATTTGTTGGGTTAACAGATGCCCCCCCGCGCAATTTGTCTGATTAAAATTTTAAGACAGATTCGCGCGTTTAACATTCTGGCCCATTAGGTCCATTTAGTAACCCTAAACCTTGGCCTCTATAAAAAGCCACTTCTTCACTTTAGGTCAAAACTTTTGGGCATTTTCAAAAATTTTCTCTTTTTTTCCCTTTCTCTGCCGACCATCATCCTTAGGAATTGCAACCGCTGCTACCATCCTTGAAGGTTTCCAGCCACCAGGGTACGTCGTTGTTATCGAGCCACTGCTTCGGAGAACGGCGCCGTCCAATCGTTGAGGGAACTAGGTCTGCCACCTCGCACGCTCCGTCATCGGTCGTCGAAGGAGAAAACATCACCGTCTGCTAGCTCTGTCGCCCATCGCCGAGGAACGCTGCCAACCCCTGTGAGCCGCTAGGGATCGCCGCCAGCAGCTATTCGGCCACCAACGTGTGGATGCCGCCACCTTGGGTGTCGCCAAGCCCCTGCATCGCCACCAACACCTTGCGCCGCCAACACCTTGTGAGTGCCGCCAGCCTCGTCCTTCAAGCGCCGCCAGCTTAGTGCCCGGGTGCCGTCAACCTGGTCTGTTGAGCGCCGCCAGCTTGATCCATCTCGGAGACGCCGCCAGCCAAGGCTGCTTCCTGCCGCCAACCGTTGTTTGCCGCCAGCATCGCCCGGCCGCCAGCGTCGCCCAGCCGCCAGCCTTGCCTTGGCCCCCAGCCATCCATCCTGCCGCCAGCATCGCCGGCCGCCAGCCACCTGCATCGCCGCCAGCTCTTGCGCTGCTAAGCACGGGCCGCCAGCTCTCCTCGGCCGCCAGCCGCCAACCATCTCCTTTAGTGCCGCCATCCCGTCCGCTCGACTCATGGATCAGGTTAGCCTGTTGTCTCCTTCAGTTATCTTGTTCTAATGCTTTGCTGGCTAAGATTTCTGAACGCGTAGAGCATGCTAGGACTAGAAACTAGGTGAAACTTTTGACAAATTTCACTAACACGAGTATTTTTCAATAAAAATATATCAGGATTGAAGTTATTAAATGAAAGAGTTATGATTGATGGAAAATGGGTTTAGGGATATATCAAGATTGTTACTCTTTATTACTCAGGTGGGGTGCTTTAATTTCAAATGGCACTGCAGTCCTCTCATGTCGTGAAACTTTTGACAAGTCTCATGGTACAACCGGGATAGATTGACCTTCAGCCTGTCACACTGAGGGTCCCCGGCATATGTGCCATGATACTTCTCATGATTTCATGTCATGAGATTACCTACCATGAAACTTTCGGCAGATTCCCACTACATGAGTATTTTCCGAAGAATCATGTTTTTATTTACTCGTGTTAAGAAACTGTGCCCCCGAAAGCGCACGGAGTCAAAAATTGCAGTATTTATAGTAAGTACCGGATCGTTCACTGGAGGATGTGCGATGGAAGCAGGGCCCACGCCGTTTACTAAGATTTTCCACTCGGTTACTCGATTCAAGTTTGTGTTTGATTATAAACTACTTGACATAATTTAAACTAAGTTATGAAAGCAATTAAAATAAAGCAGATAAAATTATTCTAGAAAGCGAACTAAATTTAGTCTAAGAAAGCAATAAAATTATTCTAGGAAAGCGGTTAAAATTATCTAAGAAAGCAGATTTAAATTATGACAGAAGGGACAGGAAGAAAAGAATAAAGATTGGACAAGATTCAGATGAAACATAGTTAAACTTCCATTTTGTTACACAAATCTTAGCTTGGGATAATCCGTTCAGTTAGCTAATTCTCATGCTCTCTATACCATGTTCCCTTTAACAGACAGGTACTTACAGTAAGAGTTTACATGTTCTTAAGAAAATAAATTCTAAGATACCACAGACGCATAACCACCCTTGCAATGCATTGCTAAGGTATGTTAATTATCTGTGGTGGACAAGCAATACCTGACAAATCATTTATTGAAGTGTCAAGTACCGTTATCATTCCCCCATGTCACGCCCAAAGATTCTAATTAAGCCCTGAACTATCCCTTAACTCTCAGTCCTAGTAGCAGTTACACAACTCTCAATACAACCGAGTGACCTCTAAAGAAAGCAGTTAAAAGAAAGCAGTAAAGAAAGCATTTAAAATCCTATCACTTGGAGGTTTCTGAAAGTTTGACCCTAGTAGTAAAAGAAATACCCCAGTCAGAATGACCGGATGTGGATCAAGAATTCCCTATTCTCGGTGAACCGCTCACAGTGTTCACTTCTCGTCGGGTGGTTATGAGATACAAACTAATGAAACGAACTAATAAAATTAGTTCGTTCCGGATGCACTCACTCAGGACTCAAAAATAGGCTTTGGCAGAAGAGGATAGCAGTTGAAAGAATACTCAACCCTACCTTAGAAAATAACCAAGGCCCGAATGTTGTTCCTCTAGTATTATCTGTCACACCTTATCGGAATCCAAGTGGAATCTGACCCAGTGCAATATTTAATACAAGATTTCCAACAAACAGCAATTTTGGAAAACAATAAATCGGAAAATCATTCCCTATCAGGTACTAGACTCTCAATTAAAACACAGATCCTTTCAGTCTAGGTGAGACCTAATCGCTGACTCTGCTTCTAATTTCCCAAAATCAACCCCCAGTCGGATATGAATTAGTCATAACTGTCGAATTTATCCCTTACTCAGATCTGGATTTTATAGAGGAATTTTTTTTGGAAATTTATTATGAAACATCTGATTTAAATCAAGACTTCTATGTCCAAGGGAAGGATCCCAAAATAATAGTGACCACAATATCTACATAATAATATCATGCATAAATTTATAGAGAAGTGTAAAAGTAAATAACCCAAAATATAAGGCGGGTTTAGACAGAAGTTGGAACACAAAGATGAAATAGCCGGAGATGAGAAGAATTTTGGCTAAAGAGAGTGCCAGAAATAACTAGGGTGATCTGGACTGCAAACATCTGCTATCCAGTTCCCAATTATTCCAGATGGAAAGATTTTTAGACAGAAAGGAATTCCAAGTGACGGTGACCGCCGTCATTCAGCTCCCTTTTGTCTGTGAATGGAAGAAAAACCCACATATTTTCTTGTTGTAATAGTTCTTAAATAATGTTGGTCGACATCATTTAATAATACTACAACTTGAATTCAGGTTTTGAAATTAAGATAAAGAGAATAAAACTGTATCCGGATAGGAGTCAGCTGAGCAGCTATTGTAATCCCGGATGGATGAACCGCCAAGGCTTCCACCGGCCACTATCCAGACCATGCAAAATAACATCTGATAATTAATATACAGACCACGAGCTAGTTATCCGTGTGGGAATACCCGCCAACATTAATCTGATATATTCCTTATTAGCTGTTTCACACAACACGGAAAGACAAAATAAAAAGAAAAATATTTTTGGGTCATCTTGCATGAGAGACATTGGTTTCTCATGCAAGGTATGGAAATGAATCCATAATTACTCTTTATGTCTAAATAATCAATCATTCCATAATTAATTAATTAATTACAGTCCGGATTATATACTTAGATCATTAGAGTTTAATCATTTGTAGAAAAATCTTTTAATGGGAAATTGAACAAAGTTCTTTATATCAAATTAATCATGGGTTGAGATCATTGGATTTCAACCTCAAAATATTAATATAAAGGTTCAATTAATTAATGGAGTGAGATGGAGAATAAAAATTTGGCAAAAAGGTGCCACTTTGTCGCGATGCAGAGTTTGTGTCGCGGAGCGTGGCTCCGCGACAAAGGTTTCGCAACAAAGGGGTGGGAAATAAGAGAAATTAATATTTTGAAAATTAGGGTTTGTCTTGTCGCTAAGCAAAAATTTTGTCGCGGAACATGGTTCCGCGACAAGGAGGTATAGCGACAAAGGTTTGAAAATTGGTAAGGACATAATTCCTGGTCGCGGAACAAGGATTTTGTCGCGGTACGTGGTTCCGCGACAAAGGTTCCGCGCCAGAGTCCTCCCAGAATAAAATTACAAGTATTTGGGTCCTTGGTCGCGAAACAAGGGTTTTTGTCGCGGAACGTGGTTCCGCGACAAGAGTTGCATCGCGACCAAGGGGTTTCAAAATTAATGGCAAGGCATAATTTTCTGTCTCGGAATAAGATTTTGTCGCGGAACGTGGTTCCGCGACAAGGGTGCTCCGCGACAATAGCCATGCAGACAAAATGCAAGAATTTGGTCATCTGTCGCTAAACAGGGGTTTTGTCGCGGAACGTGGTTCCGCGACAAAGTGTTCCGCGACAAAAGGTTTTAAAATTTTATAAAAATTTCGGCAGCATAATGCCTAATATTGCATTACATGGGTGTGCGTTGTGATCCGTGGGATCACAACGGGAAAAATTACATTGCAACCCGTGGGGTCACAACGTGATGCAATACAATATGGGAAATGCAATTTTTAAATAAAAATGCACAAACACCTTAATACTATCCCTTTCTAGATCTAATGTACTAAAATAAAAAATGAAAATAAAACAAAATGAAAATACAAACTACCTAGAAACTAAACAGAACAAAAGAAAAGAACAAAAAAAAAGAAACATAAAGACTAATCATAAAACAACTATACTAACAAAGTAAAACCAAAAGTAAAACCTACACTAAATCTATCAAGGGATAATATCAAACACTCATGCATTCATTAAGCTAATAAAGCATTAAACCTAACTAAAAATAATAAAAATGGTCAAGTGACCAAAAATACAAAAATAAAGCAATAAATATTATGGGAGATCCATAACACATTTTTGGTGGAACATTTTCTTTATAACATCAAAAACCAAAAATGGGTTAAACACACCCATTGATTAAGTGTTTTCAACCCAACAATACAAAATATAAAACTGGAAAAATAAAAATGAACACTAGCTACACTTATTTATTACAAAGCATAAATTAAACTAAGCTAAGATCTACTACATTGCATAAAATAAATAAAACTATCTACTCTAACCTATTTTTGGAGAGCACAGTGGTGCCTCCTTGAACAGTAAAGAAAACTAAGTGTAGCTAGGTTACTGTTCAAGGGGGTGGGAGGTTATATTTATAGAGTAGGATTAAGCCCTAGGCCCATTCAAGGCCCACCTGGTCGCCAAACAACTGCTTTGTCGCGGAACAAATTGGCTAGGGACAAAACACTTTTTAGCTCCAAGATGGCGCCCAGAAGGGGGCGGGACTTGAGGTCCAGGAGGAAAGGACAAACATTTTAACACTGGCGGGACTTCAGCTCCTGGGACCTTGCAACAGATTTGACATGTGGGAATATTTGAAATTATGAGGGAGTGCATGTCACGTGACTGCCTTTTTCTCTCACTGGCGCGGAATGCTGCTTTTGTCGCGGTCCATTCCATTTTATCGCGGAACATTGTTCCGCGACAAAGGCTCCGTGTTTTGATACTCCTCTCACAGTCTCGGAATAATTTTTGGGCGCGGAGCAATTTTTTTGGTCGCGGAGCATTTGTCGCGGTGCACTGCTTCCGCGACAAAATGTTTAATTTCTCTCTCTCTTCTCTTATTTTCTCTCTCTGTCTGTCTCGATGTCACCCATCTTCATCTTCCCCCAATTTTCTTTCTTTCTCTTTCTTCTTTATCCTCCATTTCCAGTTTTCTTCTTGTTCTTCTTCCTCCATTCTTTTATTTTTCTTTTCTCTTCTTCTCCAACCCACCTCCATTTTCTTCTCTCTCAATTTTTCTTGCTTCATTTCGAATCAAGTATTGGAGGTTGGATACTCTGGATTTGGAGATGGTTGGTGCGGCGGGAGGATTGAGATGTTGGTGGAGCAGCGGCGGCAGGGCAGCGGTGGCGGCGACTGGGTGGCCGGAAAATGGATGGCGGCGGCAAGGCGGAGGAAGGGGCTGCTCGGGTGAAGGGGCGAGGGACGCGGCCGGCGGGCGGCTGATCTAAGGGCAGTGGTGGTGGAAATGGAGGATGAAATGGGATGGAGGCGGTGGCTGGGAATTTTGGGGTTTTGTGGCTGTGGGAAATGGGACGGGAATGGGTGTCGGATTACTGGAAAAGGTGGTGGCGATGGGTGGATGTTGGAGCAGGAGCCGGAAATGGAGGATGATCGGAGAGGCTGGTGGCCGGAGGAGGTTGGTCGGAGACGGAGGTGCTCGGATTGAGCGTCGCCGGAGGAGTGGATGAAGGTGGTTGGATGGCTGAGGTGGGGCGGCAAGGCGGAGGTTTGGCCGGAGGTTTGGTGCACTTGGCGGCCGGAGATGTATTTGGGGGAGATGACCGGAGCGTCGCCGGAGCGGTGGTCGGCGGCGGCTGGCGGCGCCGGATTAGGGTTAGGTTTAGGGTTAGGGTTAGGATGGTTTAGGGTTGGGCTTGGGGGCTTATTTTGGTGGGCTTGGGCTTTTGGCTTGTTGGGTTTGTGGAATTGGTCAATTGGGCTAGGGGAATTTGAGTGTTGTTGGGCTTCAGGAATCGGACTGGACTGGTGGACTATATTGGACTCAACACCTGCAATTTAATTAAATAAAAGGATTAGTGGACCAAAGACAGAAAATGGGAGTAGAAATAACTAAACATAAAAATTAAAAATATATACATCAAAATATAAACTAATATAAATATAATATTTATTCCACTTGATTATTTGGTTTGTGATCCATTTAATGAACCCATGTTCCACCGAATAGACAACATTGAACCAAATTAATCAAGTGTATGATTTTTAATATTTTTATCATGTTTTTGGATTTTTTAATATAAAAAGTAATAAAATAACAATATTTTTGTATTTTTCAATACCAGCTTATTATTTATACAAACTTGCATAAATCTGTCAAATTCGACTGCTTTCTTATTAAAATAAGACCGGAATGCGATCAAATGTCCGTATTAGACACGGAAATAGATTGAAAATAATGGTCAATTTTGGCCATTATCAACATCCTCACATTTAATACTGATCGTCCCCGAGCAGTCAGAGTCAGTGCTCCTAAGAGCATAGACGCTGCATATTCAATCTATTTTCGTGGCTTCAAAAATATCATTCTTTTTGAATTGGGATAAGACAATCGAAAACTACAAGTATTAAATTCTCTTGATTGCAGTGTTTAATAAAATGATACTTCTCACTTAATCGGGCCTACAAATCAGTCATTATTGATAATTCTTCATGAACTTCATGTTTAGAAATAATCATTGATTTAATTTTAGAATTAAAGCATGACATGAATATAAATTAGAAACAGAGCCTCACATATAGTATAGGCGGAAATTTCACTCACTCTCAAATTTGGGTTTTAATCACGAACGCTCATAATCAAATTTAATTAAATTATCCCATAAGCTTGCGAATGGACCAACTCGTCACCGGTTCATTTCTTCAAATCGAGATCATGAGGTCTTATTTAAGGGTTATAACGGGGCATACGGTTGTAACATTTGGTAGGAAAAGGAATTTATTGGGTTAAGAAGTGGCAAGAATTAATATTATCATAACATGGCATATTTTATTTAAAAATTTATGATCATCAATACTTTTCTCTTTTTTTTTTTTTTTTTTTTTTTTTTTTCTTTTCATATTGCATGACATTAGACTATGTCTAATTTGCTTTGTCTTTTGCAATTTATTTATGTTGAATGGATCTCAACATGTTCATTTTTCTTCTTCTTTTTTTTTTTTTTTTTGAATCGGTTTATTGAATACCGATTTGATGACTTGATGATCATAAATTTAATGCCTTGATAAAATTCATTCTTACATACTTGGGTTTAAATTTTTTTGGTCTTTTTAGAAGGCTAGGAATAATATAGAGGGCTTCAAAGAAAAATTAGGCTTAAAGGCTCAAAGTGGTTAATCCTAAAGGGAAAATATTTTTGGGTTTGAATTTCAAGAGAAGGCCAAAATTTGGGTTTTTCTAAGTGCCTCGATCATATGCTCGATTTTCGGAATATGGCATGGTCTTGAATCGGTCTCAATCGCAAGTTCTAGTGTCCTTTAACTAAAATGATTTTCACACATCAAAGAAAAGAATGAGTAAAAATGACTCATGGCTCAAATCTCACCTGGAATGGGTCATTCATGTCATACAATATTCTTAAATATAATCTTTGAAAATTTCTTACACTCTATTCAATTAAATTCTCAACATGAGGACTCATTACCCAAAAAGATGATTATATCATTAAATTTTTATAGCTCAAAACCTCAAAAATTCATATCATGCATGTATTCAATTATATTATCCCAATTTAAAAGTTTGAAAATTTAATCATAAACCAAAATCAAATATGTGAATTCTTAGACAGAGTTATGCATGCTTTGCACTGGGTTTAAATATAAAATAATAAAAATAAGCAAAAAGAAAAATAACACACTTTTTTTTTTTTTTTTTAAGTGAAGAATCAACATCCTCACATTTTGAGCCTTGCTCGAAATGTGAGTAAATCAATTCCTACTTAAACAAATTATCAAAATCAAAATAAAATAAGAGAGGAGGGAGGGAGGGGGAAAATATTTACGCAAAGGCTAGGAAAATAATTCCGATAGCCTATTTCGTCAAACCAATTAAGTGTTCGACGATTTTAGCTATGTGTGATCGTTTGGTTCATCGAACAAGGCGATTGTTCGATGCCCAATACTTAAGAAAAATTCTGATTTTCATCAAAATTGTTCAATCACATTTTTGAATTTTCTAAACATAAATAAAATCTACTATATTTACTTGCATAAATTAGGTCGGATTAATTCTGTTCTTATAAAAGTTATTCCGGATTTTAAATTGCTTTAAATTCCAAGAATACTTTCAATTAATCACAGAATCGATCCCACCGGGAACCTGTTTTGCAGCTTTAATTTTCTTTTTGGTAGTTCCACAAATTCCTGCAAAGCAAACATAGAGAAAGTTATCGGGTTTTCTCAAAAATATCAGCATCCTCACATTTAGAGTCTTAGTACTCTAAATGTGATTCAATTGATCAACACCCAAATTATTTAATAATATGCACAAGAGATAAATATAAATATATGTATACATATAATTTTGACTTGCAGAAATTTAGGTTGGATTAATTCCGTGCTTGCGAAAATTATTCCGGATTTTAAATTTCTTTGAATTCCGGATATAATCTTCGGTCAATTACAGAACTAATCCAACCGGGAACCTCTTTAGATGCTCAGTCGGGACAGGGGCGACGGAAAGTGAGATGATGTCCGTGGCTTGTCCGATGGTGGTGAGCAATTGGTAGTCCGAAGATTTGCTACTCCATTTGTTGTTTCACCAGTGATGAGGGTTCCCTCAGCGCAGTGGTGGTAATGAGGTGGATGGGCGATGGAGCAGCGGTGGAGCTTCGTGGTCCAGATGTGGTGGAGATGACAAACACGTGAGTCTCACGTGTTGTGCAATTTACAATTGCCAATTAGTGTAGCTCCACTGCTACACTTCTCCATTTTTCTTTGATTTTTCGTTTAATTAACCTCGATTTTACAATGGGCGAAGTGTAAAATTAAACGAAAGATCAAAGTAGTGTAGCCCAAATGCTACACTTCCACATTTAACTCCTTACACCATTTTCGATGGCTCCAACATTCCTGCAAGACAAAATACCCAATTGGTTAGGTTTTCCCCTCAAATCAACATCCTCACATTTAGAGTCTTAGTACTCTAAATGTTTAATTGATTTGAGGGTACTTCTTTGTTCTGAAATATATACACAAAACTAACACTAAACTAACTATGAGTAATCAGGAGTGTAGTTCTCTTAATAAACGACGCTGCATCCTCCCCGGCAACGGCGCCATGAAACTTTTGACAAATTTCACTAACACGAGTATTTTTCAATAAAAATATATCAGGATTGAAGTTATTAAATGAAAGAGTTATGATTGATGGAAAATGGGTTTAGGGATATATCAAGATTGTTACTCTTTATTACTCAGGTGGGGTGCTTTAATTTCAAATGGCACTGCAGTCCTCTCATGTCGTGAAACTTTTGACAAGTCTCATGGTACAACCGGGATAGATTGACCTTCAGCCTGTCACACTGAGGGTCCCCGGCATATGTGCCATGATACTTCTCATGATTTCATGTCATGAGATTACCTACCATGAAACTTTCGGCAGATTCCCACTACATGAGTATTTTCCGAAGAATCATGTTTTTATTTACTCGTGTTAAGAAACTGTGCCCCCGAAAGCGCACGGAGTCAAAAATTGCAGTATTTATAGTAAGTACCGGATCGTTCACTGGAGGATGTGCGATGGAAGCAGGGCCCACGCCGTTTACTAAGATTTTCCACTCGGTTACTCGATTCAAGTTTGTGTTTGATTATAAACTACTTGACATAATTTAAACTAAGTTATGAAAGCAATTAAAATAAAGCAGATAAAATTATTCTAGAAAGCGAACTAAATTTAGTCTAAGAAAGCAATAAAATTATTCTAGGAAAGCGGTTAAAATTATCTAAGAAAGCAGATTTAAATTATGACAGAAGGGACAGGAAGAAAAGAATAAAGATTGGACAAGATTCAGATGAAACATAGTTAAACTTCCATTTTGTTACACAAATCTTAGCTTGGGATAATCCGTTCAGTTAGCTAATTCTCATGCTCTCTATACCATGTTCCCTTTAACAGACAGGTACTTACAGTAAGAGTTTACATGTTCTTAAGAAAATAAATTCTAAGATACCACAGACGCATAACCACCCTTGCAATGCATTGCTAAGGTATGTTAATTATCTGTGGTGGACAAGCAACACCTGACAAATCATTTATTGAAGTGTCAAGTACCGTTATCATTCCCCCATGTCACGCCCAAAGATTCTAATTAAGCCCTGAACTATCCCTTAACTCTCAGTCCTAGTAGCAGTTACACAACTCTCAATACAACCGAGTGACCTCTAAAGAAAGCAGTTAAAAGAAAGCAGTAAAGAAAGCATTTAAAATCCTATCACTCGGAGGTTTCTGAAAGTTTGACCCTAGTAGTAAAAGAAAGCCCCCAGTCAGAATGACCGGATGTGGATCAAGAATTCCCTATTCTCGGTGAACCGCTCACAGTGTTCACTTCTCGTCGGGTGGTTATGAGATACAAACTAATGAAACGAACTAATAAAATTAGTTCGTTCCGGATGCACTCACTCAGGACTCAAAAATAGGCTTTGGCAGAAGAGGATAGCAGTTGAAAGAATACTCAACCCTACCTTAGAAAATAACCAAGGCCCGAATGTTGTTCCTCTAGTATTATCTGTCACACCTTATCGGAATCCAAGTGGAATCTGACCCAGTGCAATATTTAATACAAGATTTCCAACAAACAGCAATTTTGGAAAACAATAAATCTGAAAATCATTCCCTATCAGGTACTAGACTCTCAATTAAAACACAGATCCTTTCAGTCTAGGTGAGACCTAATCGCTGACTCTGCTTCTAATTTCCCAAAATCAACCCCCAGTCGGATATGAATTAGTCATAACTGTCGAATTTATCCCTTACTCAGATCTGGATTTTATAGAGGAATTTTTGTTGGAAATTTATTATGAAACATCTGATTTAAATCAAGACTTCTATGTCCAGGGGAAGGATCCCAAAATAATAGTGACCACAATATCTACATAATAATATCATGCATAAATTTATAGAGAAGTGTAAAAGTAAATAACCCAAAATATAAGGCGGGTTTAGACAGAAGTTGGAACACAAAGATGAAATAGCCGGAGATGAGAAGAATTTTGGCTAAAGAGAGTGCCAGAAATAACTAGGGTGATCTGGACTGCAAACATCTGCTATCCAGTTCCCAATTATTCCAGATGGAAAGATTTTTAGACAGAAAGGAATTCCAAGTGACGGTGACCGCCGTCATTCAGCTCCCTTTTGTCTGTGAATGGAAGAAAAACCCACATATTTTCTTGTTGTAATAGTTCTTAAATAATGTTGGTCGACATCATTTAATAATACTACAACTTGAATTCAGGTTTTGAAATTAAGATAAAGAGAATAAAACTGTATCCGGATAGGAGTCAGCTGAGCAGCTATTGTAATCCCGGATGGATGAACCGCCAAGGCTTCCACCGGCCACTATCCAGACCATGCAAAATAACATCTGATAATTAATATACAGACCACGAGCTAGTTATCCGTGTGGGAATACCCGCCAACATTAATCTGATATATTCCTTATTAGCTGTTTCACACAACACGGAAAGACAAAATAAAAAGAAAAATATTTTTGGGTCATCTTGCATGAGAGACATTGGTTTCTCATGCAAGGTATGGAAATGAATCCATAATTACTCTTTATGTCTAAATAATCAATCATTCCATAATTAATTAATTAATTACAGTCCGGATTATATACTTAGATCATTAGAGTTTAATCATTTGTAGAAAAATCTTTTAATGGGAAATTGAACAAAGTTCTTTATATCAAATTAATCATGGGTTGAGATCATTGGATTTCAACCTCAAAATATTAATATAAAGGTTCAATTAATTAATGGAGTGAGATGGAGAATAAAAATTTGGCAAAAAGGTGCCACTTTGTCGCGATGCAGAGTTTGTGTCGCGGAGCGTGGCTCCGCGACAAAGGTTTCGCAACAAAGGGGTGGGAAATAAGAGAAATTAATATTTTGAAAATTAGGGTTTGTCTTGTCGCTAAGCAAAAATTTTGTCGCGGAACATGGTTCCGCGACAAGGAGGTATAGCGACAAAGGTTTGAAAATTGGTAAGGACATAATTCCTGGTCGCGGAACAAGGATTTTGTCGCGGTACGTGGTTCCGCGACAAAGGTTCCGCGCCAGAGTCCTCCCAGAATAAAATTACAAGTATTTGGGTCCTTGGTCGCGAAACAAGGGTTTTTGTCGCGGAACGTGGTTCCGCGACAAGAGTTGCATCGCGACCAAGGGGTTTCAAAATTAATGGCAAGGCATAATTTTCTGTCTCGGAATAAGATTTTGTCGCGGAACGTGGTTCCGCGACAAGGGTGCTCCGCGACAAAAGCCATGCAGACAAAATGCAAGAATTTGGTCCTCTGTCGCTAAACAGGGGTTTTGTCGCGGAACGTGGTTCCGCGACAAAGTGTTCCGCGACAAAAGGTTTTAAAATTTTATAAAAATTTCGGCAGCATAATGCCTAATATTGCATTACATGGGTGTGCGTTGTGATCCGTGGGATCACAACGGGAAAAATTACATTGCAACCCGTGGGGTCACAACGTGATGCAATACAATATGGGAAATGCAATTTTTAAATAAAAATGCACAAACACCTTAATACTATCCCTTTCTAGATCTAATGTACTAAAATAAAAAATGAAAATAAAACAAAATGAAAATACAAACTACCTAGAAACTAAACAGAACAAAAGAAAAGAACAAAAAAAAGAAACATAAAGACTAATCATAAAACAACTATACTAACAAAGTAAAACCAAAAGTAAAACCTACACTAAATCTATCAAGGGATAATATCAAACACTCATGCATTCATTAAGCTAATAAAGCATTAAACCTAACTAAAAATAATAAAAATGGTCAAGTGACCAAAAATACAAAAATAAAGCAATAAATATTATGGGAGATCCATAACACATTTTTGGTGGAACATTTTCTTTATAACATCAAAAACCAAAAATGGGTTAAACACACCCATTGATTAAGTGTTTTCAACCCAACAATACAAAATATAAAACTGGAAAAATAAAAATGAACACTAGCTACACTTATTTATTACAAAGCATAAATTAAACTAAGCTAAGATCTACTACATTGCATAAAATAAATAAAACTATCTACTCTAACCTATTTTTGGAGAGCACAGTGGTGCCTCCTTGAACAGTAAAGAAAACTAAGTGTAGCTAGGTTACTGTTCAAGGGGGTGGGAGGTTATATTTATAGAGTAGGATTAAGCCCTAGGCCCATTCAAGGCCCACCTGGTCGCCAAACAACTGCTTTGTCGCGGAACAAATTGGCTAGGGACAAAACACTTTTTAGCTCCAAGATGGCGCCCAGAAGGGGGCGGGACTTGAGGTCCAGGAGGAAAGGACAAACATTTTAACACTGGCGGGACTTCAGCTCCTGGGACCTTGCAACAGATTTGACATGTGGGAATATTTGAAATTATGAGGGAGTGCATGTCACGTGACTGCCTTTTTCTCTCACTGGCGCGGAATGCTGCTTTTGTCGCGGTCCATTCCATTTTGTCGCGGAACATTGTTCCGCGACAAAGGCTCCGTGTTTTGATACTCCTCTCACAGTCTCGGAATAATTTTTGGGCGCGGAGCAATTTTTTTGGTCGCGGAGCATTTGTCGCGGTGCACTGCTTCCGCGACAAAATGTTTAATTTCTCTCTCTCTTCTCTTATTTTCTCTCTCTGTCTGTCTCGATGTCACCCATCTTCATCTTCCCCCAATTTTCTTTCTTTCTCTTTCTTCTTTATCCTCCATTTCCAGTTTTCTTCTTGTTCTTCTTCCTCCATTCTTTTATTTTTCTTTTCTCTTCTTCTCCAACCCACCTCCATTTTCTTCTCTCTCAATTTTTCTTGCTTCATTTCGAATCAAGTATTGGAGGTTGGATACTCTGGATTTGGAGATGGTTGGTGCGGCGGGAGGATTGAGATGTTGGTGGAGCAGCGGCGGCAGGGCAGCGGTGGCGGCGACTGGGTGGCCGGAAAATGGATGGCGGCGGCAAGGCGGAGGAAGGGGCTGCTCGGGTGAAGGGGCGAGGGACGCGGCCGGCGGGCGGCTGATCTAAGGGCAGTGGTGGTGGAAATGGAGGATGAAATGGGATGGAGGCGGTGGCTGGGAATTTTGGGGTTTTGTGGCTGTGGGAAATGGGACGGGAATGGGTGTCGGATTACTGGAAAAGGTGGTGGCGATGGGTGGATGTTGGAGCAGGAGCCGGAAATGGAGGATGATCGGAGAGGCTGGTGGCCGGAGGAGGTTGGTCGGAGACGGAGGTGCTCGGATTGAGCGTCGCCGGAGGAGTGGATGAAGGTGGTTGGATGGCTGAGGTGGGGCGGCAAGGCGGAGGTTTGGCCGGAGGTTTGGTGCACTTGGCGGCCGGAGATGTATTTGGGGGAGATGACCGGAGCGTCGCCGGAGCGGTGGTCGGCGGCGGCTGGCGGCGCCGGATTAGGGTTAGGTTTAGGGTTAGGGTTAGGATGGTTTAGGGTTGGGCTTGGGGGCTTATTTTGGTGGGCTTGGGCTTTTGGCTTGTTGGGTTTGTGGAATTGGTCAATTGGGCTAGGGGAATTTGAGTGTTGTTGGGCTTCAGGAATCGGACTGGACTGGTGGACTATATTGGACTCAACACCTGCAATTTAATTAAATAAAAGGATTAGTGGACCAAAGACAGAAAATGGGAGTAGAAATAACTAAACATAAAAATTAAAAATATATACATCAAAATATAAACTAATATAAATATAATATTTATTCCACTTGATTATTTGGTTTGTGATCCATTTAATGAACCCATGTTCCACCGAATAGACAACATTGAACCAAATTAATCAAGTGTATGATTTTTAATATTTTTATCATGGTTTTGGATTTTTTAATATAAAAAGTAATAAAATAACAATATTTTTGTATTTTTCAATACCAGCTTATTATTTATACAAACTTGCATAAATCTGTCAAATTCGACTGCTTTCTTATTAAAATAAGACCGGAATGCGATCAAATGTCCGTATTAGACACGGAAATAGATTGAAAATAATGGTCAATTTTGGCCATTATCACTAGGGATTGGAAGTGTACGCCTCATCAAGCGGTAGATGTTACATGATTATTGGATTGCATGTTTGGGCTTGTTTCTGATGTTTGATACATGAATTGTATTGGCTCCTTGTTTCTCATCACTAGCTAGAAATACATGAGTGTATGCATTATTGGCGTTTGATGTTAGCTGAATTTTGGAATCACATGCTGGGTTGTTTCTGTTCTTGCACTGTATCCAACACTCTGAATTGCATCTATGCTCAGGAAACTTGTTTCGCATCATTAGCTGTATGCATCACTAGCTGTAGATGTTAATTGAACCTCTCAAACTTCATGTTGATCTTGAATTGCATCCAACACCATGTTTGTTTGATAACACATAGGAGTTACCAAATCATCACCACAAGTTCAATTCTTGATGAGCATGCTTCAATCGTCTTAGATAGGATTTTAAAACACCATGCCATACTAGCTGCTTGTCTGTTGTTTGTCTGAGTATCTCTTCAAACATATTGCATTTTAATGTAGAATTTAGCCGACGAAACGCCAACCGCCAGCCCTAGGCCGCCGACAGCTTCGAGGCCGCCAGCTGCTCCGGCCGCCAGTCCCAGGTCGCCAGCTTCTGCCCCTCAGGCCACCAGCTCCCGGCCGCCAGCTCCATCTGCTCCGGCCGCCAGTCCCAGGCCGCCAGCTTCTGCTCTTCAGGCCGCCAGCTCCCGGCCGCCAGCCTCTTCTCCGGCCGCCAGCTCCAGCTTCAGGCCGCCATCGGTTAGGGACGCCACCCCGGGCCGCCAGCTGCCACTTACACCAGGACAGGCCACCATTCCCTTGCCAGGCTTCGCTGCCTTGTCGTCTGGTGCCACGGCTTTTCAGGTTGTTCGATCTCTTCGCCTGCTTGTATGTTCACTTCTTTACTTGTGATTTTCTTTTGACTGATTTGTGCAATTTTGCAATAGGACATTGTCGCGAGGACCGCTCAGGCAGCCACTTCGGGTACCCGGGCCGCCACTCCTGTTCAGGCCGCCACTCATGCCAGGTCTCAGCCGCCATCCTCATCAGTTCAGGCCGCCGGGTCCTCCACTCAGGTTTGCTCAACTTACTTGGCGATATGTTGATTCGTCCTCCCTCGCCTTTACTTGATATGTGTTTCATAATAAGCAGACTGTTGAGGGACTACTCATTCCGGAATCTGACGATGAGGCTTATGATTTCGACCGCCCGGAGTCGGAGCCTTTTTTACGTCCTTTTCATCGCACGACTGCGCATGCGGATGAGAGCCGGAAGTTTCTATCTTGCACATGTCCGATCACTCAGGCTGCATTCACTGGAGCCTTTGTTTCGCAAACGAGGTCTATCCGGTCTCATCTATCTGGAACCACTGCTCCTAGATCTAAGAAGGCAAAGGCTCCCCGAACCGAAGAGAATGAGGATCGGAGTATTTTGGAGAAATATGTTTCGTGGGTTCACCGGATGAAGAGGGGAGGACGCACAACTGAATGGCGTAACTGGGGTATTGAAGATGCCATCATTCTATCTACTCGGCCTGTAGTGATAGATCATCGTCTCATCTATTACATCATGGGCTTATGGAACTCTAGTGTTAACACCTTTCAGTTTCCTTGTGGTTTTGTGGGTCCCACGCTTCTTGATATGGTCATGATCACAGGACTCCGAGTGGATGGTTCAGAGTTGACACAGTCGGCTTCCAATGATCGAGCTCTTGGTGATGCTATTTGTCCTTCGGGCAAAGAGACTAAGCAGTACGCGGCATACATTGATCACAATATGACGTCCGAGAGTTCTCCTTGCACCTTGGATGAGCACGTGGCATTTCTACTGTTATGATTTAGCCGATTCATTATCTGTTCGAGGGCTCGGACTGTCTTGCGTTCCGCTCTTCCTCTCGTACGGGCTATTATGAGTGATCTTTCTCAGGCCACCGGTTCTTATTTTCTTGGCACCCTGTTCAGTGGTATGGCCAAGATTTCTGATATGCTGGCTAGTGGGCGAGATCCCACTAATTCGGCCTCTGGGCCGTTATGGTTTCTGCAGCTTTGGATTCAGCTATACTTTCCTCGGCTTTTTACTGGTGTGCCTCATCCTGGTCCGAAGGATGTTGCTGATGGTGACCCGTTAGGCCTGATACCAGCTGCTGCTTCTGTGAAGATTAGGAGGGACGGTCTCTTGAAGCGGGACATTCTAGAGATTATTCGATTTTTTCTTCATCACAGGCCCTCTTATCAGGACTTATACGTGTACGCCCCTATAGGATGGTTGCTGTCCGAGCTTGTGTGCAAGCCTAATCAGCCACATGGTCTTCATGGAGAATCTACTTGGAACGTTAGTATGAAGCCTCATATGCTTCTGACTGGGCTAAAGAGGAAGGATCAATATAATCCGATCGTAGCCGAGCCATATTGCCCTCATTTGCTCGCTCGTCAGTTTGGTTGTCATCTCGGACTTCCTCACAGTGTGAAGTGGCCGGTATCTATTAGGAGTAAGAGGATGACGGTCGCTGATATCCAGGCAGTGGTTGATTTCTCGTCCCGTCTGACGTTATCTAGTTATCTTCCCTTTACTCTGACAGGGACGCTTGCTGCTGGTTTTATGGCATGGTGGACGCCCTACATCACCTCTATCTTGCCATCTTATGCCCAGATTACATCCCGTTTTGGGGACGTGCAGTGTAGCTCGGCTCCTTCAAAGCAGTCTAGTGTTCATAATGCCGTTGTTCGGTCGGCAGCTACTCCTATTTCTAGTCGTACCCCGAAGTCAAAATCTATTGCAGCCTCCTCATCTCGCAAACGCCGAAGAGGTATGTCTCCTTTGTTAACATGTCTTTTTATACACATTTTTCCTAGTCTTTTAACATTTCTCCTTTCTTTAGACCACCGAGATAGCGAGGAAGATGAGATGATGCCCCAGATGATGATCATCATGAGGAGGAGTCTGCGAGCTCTGAGGAGTCTACTGATGAGGATTACACTGCTCACTCTGATGAGGATGGGGCTTCCGGTTCTAGTGAGGAGGAGTCGGGTTCAGGTGAAGATGAGGATCCTGTAGATGATGATGATGACCTTATGGTGGAGGATCACGCTGAGGATGATGTTACCGGGGATGATAGTTATATGGCGGACCTTCACAAGGCGACGACTACCGTTGATCAGCATATGAACAGTGTCATTGCTAGGAGTGACTCATATGATGAATTGTTGGCTCGTGCTGACTATATCATCCTCCATGGGGATGATCCTAAGTACCAGACTACCGCCATGGTGACGGATGCTACTCACCCTGCTTCCATTGATCAGGTACATTTCACCACTTTGGACTCTTTGTTCAAGTCTTGTTTTTGGTAAAGTATCAACATCTTTCATCTCTCTCTGTTTAGATGGATCCTCCTTCTTCTCAGGCCAACCATGCCTCTACCGTTAGCTCTGTCCCTCCCGAGTTGACTTCTCAGGCATACTTTAGTTATATCGCTATTTTCTTTTGTCTCTCTCTATTATGCAAAATGATTCTAAAGATAGCTATCCTCTAGACTCCTGGAGACCAGATAGACCATCCTCTTCCTACTCAGGCTGTAGATCACGCCTCTATGATTAGCACTGCTGACCCTTTGGCGACTCCTCAGGTACCCTTTAGTTGTATCCTCGTCTTCTCTAGTTCTTATCCTTCAAGATATGTTCTAAGTGTTGTCTTCCTCTAGACTCCCATGGATCAGGCAGATCACTCCACGCCTGATGCTCCAGTCGATTTGACTGTACCGCATACTCAGACAGACCGCTCCGTGACTGATACTTCAGCTCTTTCAGCTGATTTGGCTGCGCCACCTCCTCAGGTATATTCCTTTCATCTTTTGTCATAATAAAACTTTTTGTATTATTCTAACATAGTTTGCCTCGAGGCACCTAAGGATCCTCCTCCAGGCCCGTGGCCTCTCTTCCAGACTCGGGCACTCGCGCTGCCATAGCCTCATAATGTGGGGCGTTTGACCGTCTTCTTCCACTCAGACCGGTCCACTTTCAGCCGAGATGGTCTCTGGACTCTATGACCTTCTTGGTGATGTCAGCTCAGTCCCTGCCTTCATTGAGGACGCCGGCTTCTCGGATTTCTCGGAGCTCATCTCTGACTTGTCCCTTGCTTATCCTCTCTATAGCAGTACAACAGATCAGTCTGCTCAGGACTTGACACTTATTGATGATCTCGAGGCGCGGCACCACGAGGTTCGTTCCCAGTTAGAGGTTATACGTCCCCAGCGCGATTAGGCTTCCACGGTTCTTAGGACTGAGGAGAGTAGGTAGTCACAGTTAGAGAGTACTGTCGCCCAGGCGAAGCGCAATATTGAGAAGCAGAAGGCAGTTATTGCGGAGGCGGAGCGTATTATCTTAGAGAAGAGCTGCATCATTGATGGAGCTACCGTTGAGCTTGTCATACTTGAGGCTGAGCTGCTCAAGTTGTCTTATCGAGCTACCGCTTTGCAGGCTGATCATGATCGTTTAGCCTCAGATGATCGTGATTTATCAGCTGAGTTATTGAGAGCCCGTCGACCCCTGCTATCAGCTCGTGCTCGAGTTTTTGCTGCAGCACTTCGTCGCCTCACAGACACCCTTGGGCGTGCCCGTGATCAGTGGGCCATCATGCGTCGTCGCCTACTAGGTGATGAGACGCTCTCTCCCCGGAGTAGTTAGCACTGCTTTTGTGATTTGTATTCAATACTCTATTTTGGGTCAGCTCACCGGCCTTGTGGTGGGCACTTTTTAGTACTCATGTTTGCCGTTTTTTGCTACTTCTTTGGCCAGCTTTGTGATTGACCACTCATGATGCACTTATGCTATTTATTCTGACTCCCAGACTGATGGATAAAATATCTTGAGATATTTTGCATTTATACTCTGTTTGTGTTCTTGACCATCGACGTCCATTAACTTGTATGCACCATTGAGTAGTCTTTGTGTTACGATGAATGGTCCTTCCCAATTTGTGGACCATTTCCCCGTCTCGTTAGCATGCACTCCTAATGGTAGGATCACTTTCCACACTAGATCCCCTTCGCTGAAGGTCTTGCTTCGAACCTTCTTATCATAATGCTTTGCCATTCTAGCTTTTTGACGACGGATGCTTTCCAAGGCCATAAGCTTGTCACCATCAGCTGTCTCTAACTCTTGCAACATGGCTTCTTCATACTTAGATAAGTCTAAGTGATGCTGCTGAGCCACCCTTAGAGAAGGAACTGTTATTTCCAAAGGCAAAACAGCGTTATGACCATATGTCAAGTAGTACGGCGTAAACCCTGTAGCTGTGGACTTAGAGTTTCTGTAAGCCCATAGGACCTCTGACAAGGTCTCATGCCATTTTCTAGGTTTTTCGCCTACCGCCTTTTTGATCATACTTATTAGGATCTTATTGGTGGCTTCAGCCTGACCATTTGCTTGGGGATAGTATGGAGTAGAATGATAGATGCGGATCCCAAACTGTTTGGCAAAATCTATAAACTCTTCACCAGTGAACACCGTACCTTGATCGGCAGTGATTGTTTGAGGGATTCCAAACCGATGTATCAACTCAGTCACAAATTTAATTACATCGCCTTGATCGATTTTCATCATTGGCCATGCTTCCACCCATTTAGTAAAGTAATCAGTGGCCACAAGTATAAATGAATGATTCTTAGATGATGGCGGATGAATCTTCCCAATAATGTCCATCCCTCAGCCACGGAATGGCCAAGGCTTAATGACTGTGTGTAATTCTTCTGCCGGTACCCTTTGAATTGGGCCGTGCTTTTGGTAAGCCTCACAATCACGAGCATACGTGATACAGTCTTCCATGATGGTTGGCCAGAAGTATCCATGACGGTGGATGCTCCACCTCATGCTAGGCCCTGCCCGATGAGAGCCGCATATCCCCTCATGGACTTCTCCCATTACCAACTTAGCATCCTCGGGGCCTATACACTTGAGCAGCAATCCATCAACGGCCCTTCGGAATAATTCGCCATTGACCAGCACGTACCGCAAAGCTTTTACCTTTAGCGAGTTATCTCCCCCAGATGATGGGTTCTCGAGGTACTGTATGATCTCGGTCCTCCAATCACCACTCTCTTGTTGGTCCTCAGGCTCACTTGTGATGGTGGCAATGTGTGGTGCCCCCTAGGGCGACAAGCCTGCCAGCCTGAAGCAAGTTGAGCGGCCTCGTTGGCCTCTTGATTTTGGCTTCTAGGCACATGTGTGATGGTAGCGTCCGAAAACTTGCCCAATATCTCTAGTGTTGTCTCATAGCACTTAATCAATCTGGGACTCTTGCATTCATATTCTCCCGTTAACTGCTTCAGGATGACTTGGGAGTCTCAAAAAATTGTAATGGATTTCGCACCCTTCAGCAATGCAGTTTCGAGGCCAAATATCAATCGTATTCCGCTTGATTGTTGGTGGTGCCAGGCTCTAACTCCCGAGCAAGCTTCCAATGTTCCCCAAGAGGACTAGTGATCGTAATGCTGGCTCCAGAGCCGCTGCTTGCACAAGACCCATCAAAGGTTAGCTCCCAAGGTTCGAATTCCATAAAGGACGCTTCTTTGGGATCTTCTGACAAAACCAACGAAGGGTGCTGAGCTAAGAAGTCAGCTAAAGCTTGTCCCTTGACTGCCTTTAGAGGAACGTGTACAAGGGTAAAAGGACTGATCTTCATAGCCCACTTAGCTTGTCTACCCTTTAATGCTGGCTTGTGCAAAAGTGTCTTCACCAAGTCGAAAGGAGCCACTACATGAACTGTTCTTGGCAGCAAGTAGTGTTCTAACTTGTTGCAGGAGTATACTAGGGCGTAGCACAAATTTTCTAATGCAGTATATCTTACCTCTGGCCCTTGCAGAGTCTTGCTAAGGTAATAGATAGCCCTCTCCTTGCCGCCTTCATCGTCATGTGCAAGTAAGAACCCGATAGACTCCTCGGCGGCCGATACATATAGTTTCAAAGGTACTCCAGGTCTTGGCGGCACTAATACTGGAGGATTGACCAATGCTCTTTTTATTTCTTCAAAGGCTGCTTGATGCTCAGTCGTCCATACGAACTTCTCGTTCTTTCTTCCTTTAAGTAAGGTAGTGAATGCTTTCATCTTGCTTGCAGCATTGGCAATGAATCTCCTTAAGAAATTGATTTTGCCCATCAATGATTGCAGTTCTTTCAGATTGGTTGGTGCACGTGCCTCCAAGATGGCCTTAGCTTTATTCTGGTCTACCTCAATGCCCCTCTCATGCACCAGGAAACCTAAGAAGTCCCCTGCTGCCACTCCAAAGGCACACTTAGCTGGATTAATTTTCAATCCATGCTGCCTCATTCGGATGAAGACACCTTCAAGGTGAGCCAAGTGTTGGCCAAATTCACATGATTTTACCACTATGTCATCAATGTACACTTCAAGTGTATGACCGATTAAATCATGAAAAATCATGTTCATGGCTCTTTGGTATGTTGCCCCAGCATTTTTCAATCCAAAGGGCATGACTACCCATTCAAAAATGCCGACTGGCCCTGGGCAACGAAAAGCTATTTTATGTACATCATTTTCAGAAATGAAGATTTGGCTGTATCCAGAATAACCATCCATTAAAGATAAAAACTTGTGGTCGGCGGCCGCATCAACAAGCATATCGGCCATAGGCATTACATATTCATCTTTGGGCGTTGCCAAGTTTAAGTTCCTAAAGTCTATACAGACTCTCAATTGACCATTCTTCTTTACAACAAGTACAATATTTGCAAGCCATTCTACATAACGACAAGTTCTAATGTAACATGCTTTAAGAAGCTTCTCAATCTCGGCCTTTATTTTTGGGATGGTGTCTGGATCGAACCGTCTTGGCGGCTGCTTATGAGGTCTGAACTCTGGATGAGTTGGCAACTTGTGTTCCACTAGCTCCCTTGATAGTCCTGGCATGTCTGTGTACTGCCATGCAAAACAATCCTTATACTTATGAATCAGCTCCACTAGCTGGTGCCGTTCCTCCTCAGGAAATGATGCACTTATCTTGGTCAGCTTTGGCTCCACATCTGTCCCGAGGTTGATGTCTACAAGTGGTTCCTTGGCATCCGGACTAGGCAATGTCCGCTTCACAGGAGATGGCCACTCAGATGGCCGAATGTCAGTTGGGTTTTTTGACTTGATTTCGGCACCCATCATTATTTCAGTGTTGGCGAGCCGCTGCAACAAGTCTTTATAAATTTCATAGCTGCTCATCATGAAGAGCTTGATGCTTCATGTCGGCTATCTGCAGGATGTAACTTGAAGCCGCTTGTTGTGAAGTCAATGGATTCCAGATCCATGTCCATACCAATTAAAGCTGATGCAGGTTGGATGTCTTCGGGGTAGAAGATCGCCTCATCATTGTTGGCGTCCGGTCCTGCAAAGGGTTGAGGATCCGCCTCCACCAATTCTATCTGGTCACCATCCCAAATTAACAACTGCTGGTGGAGGGTGGATGGCACACACTGTGCCATGTGAATCCAGTCGCGCCCTAATAAGGCCGAGTAACACGTCTTAGATTTCACCACAAAGAAGGCCACCTTGATGGTCTTGGATCCAATAGTGACGTCCGCCGTTATGAATCCGGCAGGTTGAGTTGCTTCCCCTACGAAGCTGCACATTCTAACCCTTGTGGGGATCAGATCTTTCTCACTCTTCCCAATCTTCCTTAGAGTTGACATCGGCATCACATTGGCTGCCGCCCCATTATCAACAAATACCCTACTCACAGGACGTCCGTCAATGTGAGCCTTGACATATAAGGGCTTTAGTTGCCTTGTTTAGGCCACCTCAGGTTTGGCAAACTGTGCCAAAGCCAAATTTGAAGCATCATGCTGGCCGCCAAGTTCTTGTGTGGGAGGCACATCCCTGGCTGGATGGGACAATTCTGCTATTATTTCGTCCATTTCTTCAATAAGCCTGGCGAATGATGGCTCTTCTTCATCCCATATTTCGGATTCGGCTTCACTTATTTCTTCATCAGCCGCCAATCCAATGACCCGCATAGGCACGGAGGGGTCATTCGGCCCTTCTTCTTTCCTATCGTCTGCTTCTTTAAGTTCTTTGTCCAATTTTTTCCAGAAAGCCTCATCTTCAAGATCCATGCCGTCTAATTCAACATGATACTCTTCATCAATATTGAGGTTCACATCACCCCATACACCATCTTCATACCCTCGTCAATAATGAGGTTTACATCACTATATCCATCTCCATATTCATCATCAATATTCATATCGTCCATGGTGCCACCTTCATCAGTCATGATGCCTAGGGCACCAATCCCAACTATAGGTTTATCGAGATTGGCCTCCACAGCAGCCTCCACCTTTGTAGGTGTAACAACACCAAAATTCACTTGTGGTGCCTCATTGGTCGCTTGAGGTGTCTCACCAGTTGATATGGTTTCAAATTGTATCTCTGACTTCTTTTGGGTTTCCACAGTCTTGCAGTAAGCCGTGAATCCTTCAAAACTATGTGGCTCACTTCCAAGTTCACCGGCTTCATGGGCCGCCAAATATGCCATGTATTTCATAAGCACACTAGCCATAGCCATGTTTGAAGGAGTCATGTCCATTTTGTCCAGATTCTCAATGAACTTCTGTCCTACAGACTTAACCTTGCGTCCTTCTTCACCAGATTTGGTTGTGGCGACAACTTTTCCTTTGTCATTAGAAACTGATGATGAAATGTTAGTCTGAGGAAGTTCAACTTTGGTTATCTTAGGCCTTGGTGATGGTGGCTGAGGCTTTCGTTCTGCCCACTGCAGCCTTTCTCGCACTGGTCTCCTAGTAGTAGAAGGTGATGGTGGCTGGTGTGGTCTCCTATAAACCTCATGCAACTTTCCCTCATGGGGTGTCATGGACGAGTTACGCTCCCTAGCTGGCAACTTTGCCCCCGTATCACGTATCTTCTCGTGAAGGGGTCTCCGCTGCTCGGAGGTCTCTCCTTTGAAGTAAGTCGGCTGTATTGGCTTCCGAGGCCTGGAAGACTCCAACTTATGGATCTGAGCTTCCCATTTCCGCATCTCCTCGGCATATCGTCTCTGAGCCCGCCTAAATTGACTTCTAGTCATGGGTGGCGGCTCCTTTTGAGCAGCCTTACTATGTGCCCGGTTCCTCATCCACCTATCAGCCTCAACTGGATGTTCTAGATGCCTCATCAAGGTTGGAACCACTTTTACACCATGCCTATAATCACGAGTAACAGGTTGGTGTCTCCCATTTTCATGAATCTCTACAGCATGCTTAGGGATCTCAACCCTCAAAGAAGGATTTTTCTTCTTCTGGTGTTCTCGTTCCTCTGCTTCCAGGACTTTTTTGAAGTCCTCCTTCGACATGCTTTTAAATCTTGGTTGTTTTTTATACAACTCTTTTCTTTTTTCATGATCGGACTCGTCGGATAGCAAGTCTACATCCTCTTCATCGATTTCAATATGTTCCTTTCCTCTATCAGTCTGGCTACTGGAGCCGCCATCTTCTGGGTTTGGGATGAGTCCAGAAACACCAATTGAAAGTTGAGGGAATGGATCTAAATCCACCTTTATACCTGCAATTTTCAAACGTTCCTCTTTTATTTTGTTCTGTATGGCAGTTCTAAAACTCCTGCATTTAGTAATGCTATGAGTATACGAATTATGCCACTTACAAAATGCTCGGCCTCGAATTTCCTCGGCCGCTGGTAATTTTTGCCCCTCAGGCAACTTGATCACACCGTCTTTGAGTAGGGCATCGAACACTTGGTCCGCTTTGCCCATGTCAAAGAGGTCTTCTTTAGGCTTATACTTAGCCTCTCTTTGTTTTGGCGGCTTGAGAGCCGCACACGTATGCGGTTTGGCTGTGTGCACTAGTTCTGCAACAGCCACTTCCACAGCCTCGTCCTCCTCATCACTGAGTCTCACCTCCTCGAAGTGGACTTGACGCGTAGGATGCCTCTCTTCCTGTTCTCCCAGGAACTTTTCCACGCGGGCCGCTCTCTCGGCCAGCTGGGCAAGGTCAGTTGCATCCTGCACAATTAACTGTTCTTTTAATCTCGGTAACATGTTAGCCACTGCTATATTGGCTATTTCTTTATCAGGTATTGCCATAGTACATCGGCCTTTAAGGCGCTGCAATCTATTAATAAAAGAACTTGCCGCCTCATCGACAGATAGTTTAGCGTTAGTGAGATCTGCAAGACTAACCTGTGATAGAGGTGTATAGAATCTGTCGTGAAATGCCCGCTCGAGATCGGCCCAATTTTGAATTGAATTTGGCCGCAAGGATGCAAACCAGGCAAATGCAGGTCCAGTCAAAGATGAACTGAACAATCTTAATTTCAGCCAATCGTTGGCCGCTGCTTCCCCACACTGAGCAGTAAACCTGCCCACGTGTTCTACTGTTGATTTGCTGTCGTCTCCCGAGAACGTGGTGAACTCGGGCATTTTGAAGCCTCTAGGGTAAGGCTGCATAGTGTCTACCCAATCCGGGTATGGTTTCCTGTACGTGGACCGTTCCATCGGCCTTAATTGAATTCCATAGTGTTGTTGCATCATATCTGCCAACAATTCGGGTGACACCGCAGGTGCCTGTGTAGGAGGCATGGCGGCTTGAGGATACATGGCGGCCGGGAGAGGGTTGGCGGCCGGATGTAGGTTGGCGGCTTGAGCCATGGCGGCCGGATGCGGGTTGGCGGCCTGATGAGCCATGGCGGCCAGGACAGGGTTGGCGACCTGATGAGCCATGGCGGCCGGGACAGGGTTGGCGGCCTGGAAGAGGGTTGGTCGGGACAGGGTTGGCAGCTAGAAGAGGGTTGGCGGCCGGTAGGTTGTTGGCGGCCTGATGATGATGCATGGCAGCTGGTGGTGCTGTAGCCACTTGTGGCATGTGTCCTCCCATAGCAGTAATGGCGGCTGATGGCATGGGGGCCGCCACTCCATATGCTTGTGTTGTTGCCTGGCGTGATGCCATGCTAAATGCACCGGGAATTGGTACAACGCTAGACGCCAAGTATCCAGATGAAGTATACATTGGCATGGTAGATGCCGCATAACAAAAATTCGGCACGTTAGGTGCCGCATGAGTGAAAGCAAAAGTAGACGGGAATGAAGGCAAACTCGTCAATCCTCCAAACTCGGGAAGTGGCGGCTGACCAGACGTTGTCCCCTAAGTCCTCTGTAGGCCACCATACGGCCCTGGGATGTTTGGTGCCAGTGTGCCATTTGCTGAAGTGGAGCCCTCTTGCGAAGTACGCAGGGATCCACAAATCTTGTCAGTCTGATCGGCCATAGTAGGCCGCAATACGTCCATAAGATGCCTTGTAAGTAGAGGCATGAATTCGGCCATCGATTCTGTCATCGATAGCCGCATCTGCACCGAAAGGGTTGGGACTTGCATTATCCCTTGTGAAGGTTGAGAAGTAGTCACCGCATTATCGGTGTTCTCAGCAGGTGTTCTTACTGGGGTTTCTTCATTCAGCGACATTTCTTCAAATTTTTGTGTTAAGTCCCTTACTACTCGTCCAGATCTAAGTAGCATACACTCCTAAGCGGATATGGTTTCCACTCGAGTCCCACTGGGCGTGCCAATTTGTTAACCAAGAATTTTTTTATTGAATATGGTTTGAAGATCGTTACATGGATTGAGGAATGGAATTACAGAAATTTAAATAAAAGCTGTAAAGGAACAAGAAATTACGGAATGGAAGAAAAGACTGTAAAGTGCAGAAAACTTAAAGAATACGAAAATGCAGATTTCTGGTGTAGAGTTGAGATGCCCGCTGCTTCCAAGCCTGTTCATCCTTTTATAGAGGATGGGACGAGACAACACCCTTCCAGGCTTCAATGCACTGATCCCTTTGATGGCGCCTGCATTAATGGGATGCAATCTCCTCTTCCTCACTGCGGGCTGTAACGGATGAATATCTTCTTCCGGATAGAATTAGGAGATGGCGCCTGTTATTCATGTGGCGGGATCCTCTCCTTGGATGATGCCTCGCTTTAAAGCCCTCCACAATCTTCTCCAAGGGTTGCAGCCTCAAATCACCAAGCCGCGTGGCCTTGCCTCATGATCGTCACCTGGATACATTTTGAACTGATGGATGGCGGCTTCTTACCACATGGATCCGGATATTCCTTGAATTGGATTGGGTTTCTCAAATTGGGCCGAACTTAATGGGCTTAATAAGAGCATCTCCAACCCACCCTGCAAAAATAGCATTTTGCAGGGTGGGATGCAGGGTGGGATCTCCAACCCACCCTGCAATTATGCAGGCAGCACCCTCCCAAATGGGAGGGTGCAACAGTATTCCGCTCAAAGTAGCGGAATACTGTAGCTCCCGCTACTGTAGCGGGAGCAAGTTTTTCTTTTTTTTTTTTGTTTTTGTTTTTTTTTTGTTTTTGTTTTGCTTTTTTTTTTTAATTTTATTGTTTCACTTCTTTTTATTTTTAATGATTGCTTAGAATATTTTATTTTAATTATAGTTTATTTTTATAGGGTAAATATTTTTATTTATTATATTTTAAAAATTTTATTTTTTTTATTATACACATATAAATATTTTAGATTATAATTTATTTTTTGATAATGTTGGATATATAAATTAGTATTTGTTTAATTTAAAAAGTAATTTTAAATGATATATTAAATAAAATATGTGGGAATATTTTTTGACCCTGCAAAAATAGAGGGCTGGGTTGGAGATGTAGTTACTGTAGTTGTCCTGCAAAAATAGAAATTTATATTGTAGCTTCTGCAAAAATAGAGGGTATGGTTGGAGATGGTCTAATTTGTTGGGTTAACACATTTAAAAAGTAAGGGGATAAAGTACTCCCTCCGTCCCATTAAAAGTGGCCACTATTCCTTTTTGGGGTGTCCCATTAAAAGTGGCCACTTTTCCTTTTAAGCAAATTAGATTAACATAAACATGATTAAAAATCCCACAATAATGACAATTGTACTTTCTGCACAAAGTCCCTATATATGTTTAACCATTAATATCTCAAAATGAATATAAATAAAAATTATATAAAATATATATTCTAAACCTATACGATTAGACGATTCCAACAAGACCACACTTGACTATTTTTCCCTTTCTACATCATTATGATAACATTAAGTCAAAGTTAATTAATAAATATGTTTAAAAGTCAAATGTAACCATTATAAATTAGATGGATTGATTAGTCAAATTTACTCATACTACTTTAACTACTAAACACCACAACCTAAATTCCCGTGTCCAAAAGAAAGTGGCCACTTTTAATGGGACGGAGGGAGTACTATATTAGATGCAGCATTGGTTCAATACTTTGATTATTTTAGTATTTTACAATTACAGTGGCGCAGGAAACGGATCCCTGCTTTTGTCTCGTAATTAATTTGATTTATTAATTTACTTTAATTTAATGGTCCTATAGTTTAGACTTTAGATGTCTATCTGCCGGCGCACTTCCTTTATTACTGGGGAGGGAAAAACAAAAATCATCTGTTATAGAGAGTAGATTAGGAGCAACTTGCAATTGCAAGCATTCCCACTCCCAGATTGTTGTAGCGATTGCCAACCTCAGGAAAAATAGAAAAACCAATATAATGGAAGCCCTCTCCCAAATCCTCATCGCTTCTCTTCTCTCTCTGGTGTTTATATTGACATGGAGGATTCTGGATTGGCTTTATCTCACCCCAAGGAGGGTAGAAAATATACTGAGGCGGCAAGGTCTCAAAGGAAATTCCTATAGATTGCTATATGGGGACTCCAAGGACATCTCCAGGACAATCAAGGAAGCCAAGTCAAAGCCCATCAGTATTGGAGATGATATTAAGCCAAGAATCTTGGGTTTTTTCCTCCAAACGATTCATAACTATGGTATCTTAATTTTTTTTTTTCTGTGTGTTTTTGAATCCTTGACTTTTCCATCTCTGGGTTCTTATGTTCTTTACCACTTACGTTGAGATACAAAGCAAACACATGATGATAATCTGGCATGAGCTGGGAGAAGGAATGGATTACTTGTTGGATAAATTTTAGGTTTTTAGTTCAAGTATTGGACAAGTTAGGTTGCGTTTTGCTGAGATGTGGTTACAGGGTTGCCCCTAAAAACATACATTGATTCCACGGATGTGATAGGGTTGCTGAAATACATGTAGTTATGGGGTATAGTTATAAGGTTGCCCCTAAATATCTGTTTGATTTAGGATAGATGCTTTCGTAGATGTATTCTTTCATATGTGAATTCCATGGATGAGATTTTTTTGATGATGAATTGTGTAGGAAAACACTCTTTTGTGTGGCTTGGGCCGCGGCCTTCGGTTCTCGTTGCTGATCCCGAACTTATTAAGGAGGTAATGGCTAAGAATTATGTCTACCAGAGGGCAAGGAGGTCCCCGTTGAGCAATCTTGTTGCACGGGGTCTTGTGAGCTACGATGCGGATAAATGGGCCAAGCATAGGAAACTCTTGAACCCGGCCTTCCATCTTGAGAAATTGAAGGTTTATTTAACTATCATCATCATCATCATCATCATAAGTGTTAGTTCTACAGTGCAAAATCAGTTAATGGAATAGTATACATGGCGCCGTTGTGTGTCTGATCACAGATAAAAAGTTTCATTTAAGTTTAAACATAGCAAGTCTATTTTATTTGGGGAAATGAAGGTTTTTTGGTGCAGAAATTGTTCTTTAGATGTTCTAATCAATTGCTTTGAATGAAAAGTATCCCAAATTTTTACATACTCTTATGTTGCTGGGGTAACATTGTTTCTTGATTATTGGTTTGGAGCAGTTGATGATACCAGCTTTCCGTTTGAGTTGTGAAGAGGTACTGGACAGATGGGAGAAAAGTTTGTCGCCAGATGGATCTTGCGAGATGGATGTGTGGCCTCATTTACAGAATATCAGTAGTGATGCAATATCAAGAACTGCGTTTGGTAGTAGCTATCAGGAAGGGCGAAAAATCTTTGAACTATTGAGAGAGCAGGCAAAGCTTCTAGCAGAGGCATCACGATCCTTATATATTCCGGGATTGAGCATGTATGTAAGAAATTCCTATGTCAAGAATAATTAGATTGTAGAAAAACATTACGTTGGGTTGGGAAGCTTCTTTTGTTATGCTTTTTGTCTAATGTCTTCTTGCTATAAACATAGGATGGTGCCAAACAAAAGGATACGAAAAATGAAGGATCTCTCGAAAGAAGTTGAGACGTTGGTCTTTGGTCTGATTAGCAAAAGGATGGAGGCAGTGAAAGGTGGGGAGGCAAGTAATGACCTATTGGGGTTACTATTGGAATCTAATTTAAACGAAATCAAGCAAGAAGGCAACAAGAGTTTTGGAATGACTATGGATGAAGTAGTGGAAGAATGCAAGTTGTTTTACTTTGTCGGGCAGGAGACCACCTCGTCTTTGCTATTGTGGACAATGGTTTTGTTGAGCAGGCATCATGATTGGCAGAAACAAGGACGCGAGGAGGTTTTGCAAGTCTTTGGGAAGCAAACGCCACATTTTGATGGTTTGAATCAGCTGAAAATTGTGAGTACTTCTTACTAACTAATCCAATAAACTTCGACATAAACCATCTTTACTTAATACAACACCCCATTGAAATTTTAATTCGATGGCAGGTTACCATGATTCTGTACGAGGTGTTGAGGCTTTATCCACCAGTAGTTCTTATTCAACGAAGGGTCAGCGAAGAAGCCAAGTTAGGGAACTTGACATTACCGAAGGGTGTCCAGCTTATATTGCCGATGATCTTATTGCATCATGATCGCGAAATATGGGGGGAGGATGCAATGGAGTTCAACCCGGAGAGGTTCAGCGAAGGAGTGTTGAAAGCGCAGAGGAGCCAAGGCATATTCTTTCCATTTGGATGGGGACCCCGAATATGTATTGGACAAACGTTTGCAATGATGGAGGCAAAAGTGGCGTTGTCTATGATTCTACAGCGTTTCTCTTTTGGGCTGTCGGCATCCTATACACATGCGCCCGAGACAATAGTAACAATGCAACCTCGGCATGGTGCTCATTTAGTTCTTCACAAAATATGAATAATAATACATCTCCTTGTATGGTTTAAATTATAAGAGAGATATCATTCAATAATATCAAAGTGGACACTTGCCATTGCATAGTATTTGAAATAAGTGTTCCTTGTAGAACGCATCAAATCAAGCTATATAGGATCATATTGAACGCATCAAATCAAGCTATATAGGATCATATTGTTGACATAATTCATTCTCCCATTATCAGTCACTATTTGGAGGCAAATAAGGTATTCTATTTCAATAAATCATACTTATGTGGGAATGTTCACTCAGGACTTTATTCTAGGTGTTTGCATTTTGCCTCACCCGTAAATAATAATTAATGTTTTGCACATTTAAGGATATGTTGTTTTGGGAGTTTAGAAGCTGCTTTTTTTTTTAAAAAAAAAAAAAAATTTAATTACAGGGTATTATTAGGCGTTATTGGGTTTAACACTAATCACTCGTGTATCTCGTGGGCATTGAAGGATTGTCTCTTCAAAGCAGAAATTTGCATACCCAAATTTGAACCCAATACATTTACTTAAGCAGTTAGAGCCCCATATCATTTTAATTGTGTTTTGTCAGTTTAAAAGCTTCTTTTGAGTTTGATTACTTCTTCTTTTTTTTTTCTTTTTTTTTTTTAACTATTTCTTATTCCTACTTGGTAGAGCTTTTGAAAACTTTTAACTTCTACTTTAAAATAGAAACATGTATCTTAACAACAATTTAATAAATATTCAAACAACGGTAATATTTAAAGATGTAAATAAATAAATTTTTCATTCACCTATATTTCTTTCATATACGAAGTACTTCCTTCGTTGTGTAAAATTGAAATATGTGAATAGTTATTATTATTATTTATTGTGTTTTTTTATTTAATTTTTTAATACAATTATATAAGATAAAACATAGTCAAATAAGATTTTGTTGGATTCGTTTAATCGCGGAGTTTTAGAATATTAAATTTGTATAATTTTTACTTTTACACAATTTGAAATATTATGTATTAAATATGTGCATTTGAGATAGTACGTATTAAATATGTACATTAGATTGCATGAAGTATATGAATATTACAATTTTTTGGAGAACGGAAGGAGTTTTTTTTTTTTGAAAAAAATTATTAAAAGGAAGTAAAATAATTTTATTTAAGACAAAATATTAAAACAGTTATCAAAATTCCATCCAAATAATGACTGAAAACTATAGCCATTCCTAAGAAATCCTTTAAATAAAATTAAAACCGTTAGCCACCTGCACAAAAAATTACAGCTCATAAGCTCTTAGGTCTTAGCTATATCTAGTTTTGCATAAGGTGCCTTAAACTGTAGACATCAGGGTTTGTTACCCGTTATCAAAGATAATATTATAATTAATGTTTTTATTAATTAATATATATATATATATATACACACATTCTACTGTTTTTAAAGTTATTGGCCAGAGAAATGGGTAGTCTGAGTCCTGTCAAATAAATTATAAAAATCAATCGGATGAATAAGAGGTCGGATGAGAAATCAAATCCCCAACCATAGAAGAGAATGCCTTGACCATTTTGCCATATCATCCCCTATACACTCTAAATTAATCACTTGGGACTCTATTCATGGTGTTTGCAATTTTCCCCTACTAAATAATAAAAGATTTGTGTTACGTGGCAAAATATAAATAATGCATGTCCATAAATTAATCACGTTGATTACAAGTGTGGGACACTTGTCCATGCCCTAGCCTAGCATTATTCAGTAAGCACAGATCCACCCTTCTATAGGGCTATGATAATGTTACGTGGCAATATGCATCTTAATGCATGTCCACATATTAGCTAATAAATGCCAAGTATATAAACACTTGTCCTTGTACTAAATTATCATTAAGTGACTAAGCACATCATGTAACCCTATAAAAGGGTATCACACGGCTGTAAACTGACTTTGAAAAAAATAATGAATGAGATGAATTATTACTCCACTACACTGCATCTCGTCATTCTCACTATCACTTATATTCTATACACATTTATATCCTATGTATACTTGTGTTATACACATGTATCTTTCTACTAATATATACGCCTTATATTATATGAATAAAATTCATCAGCTAATAGGCTTTAATTTCACCACACGTTATCAGCACGAGTAGCTCTGTCGAGGTGCTGTTGGAAGAAGATTTAAATATACCAAAATTTTATCGGAGGTATACTTATGAATTTACTAATTTCAATTTTATTATTACGACTAATTTTGCAGAATTGAATTTGGTGTCCATGTATTGGACGAGTAATGCACAAATGCATTTGGCCTAAATGAGCCTTGGAAATTGGTACTGTTGTGATAGAAATATATCACACTTGGCTTGAGGAAGAGATTTGAGTTATTGCCCAGAATCAAAGGAATTGTGGTACGAATCAAGTCATTGTATAAAGACAAAATTTTGTCAAAACCCCAAAACAAGGGAAACAAGAGAGAATATATGTGCCCGGTTAAACCAGATGACCTTTGAAATACCAAAGTGGTATAAAATGGCTATTACGCCTATATATGAAAAGGGCTATTGAAAGTCCAATAAATTGTGAGAAAAATTATATAGTCAATAATGAATGTTGGTTTTCTTGATTGGACAAAGCAATGAAATATTGCTGAAATATTCCGAATTCAAGCCGACAAATGCTTGCCCTCTCTAAAGGAGAATATGACAAAATATAAATATCAGAGCGTGATTATGATGTGCCAAAAGGCAACATATTATTGAAATCGTAATTGAAAATTGAATCGGGTTAGATGTATTGGCAAAATGAAAATACGAATTCCCCGGATTTAATTAAATATGTGGTATAACCACAAAATGCCTTATAAATCCCATTAGTGGTTTAATACCACTGTACCAGAAAGTACATGTCATGATAAAATCATATCATTGTGATATCAAAAGCCATTGAACATTTAAATGACATCTGGCTAGACATGTGGCTTGTTTAAATGAAAGGCCTTAAGGTTGAAACAAATCGTATTGATCACGATTATTGATGTGATAATAAAGTGAAGTATGTATCACGTGTGTGGACTTAAATAAATTCATTGCGCACATATTGGTGCCAAATGAAATGAAAATTCATGTTTTTACTCCCCATTATAATCCCCCTCGCAATTTGAATATTTTGTTTATATAAATTATACACTTGCGCCTGCCTTCTTGGAAAGATAAATGGATGCCAAAATAAAATGAAGCCGAGGATGATGTCTGCCTCATCCACGGTGCAGCTATGCACGTTGTATTGAAAAGCAAAAGCTATTATCCTAACTGAAAAAGGAAAAACTCACTGCTAATAAAATCAGTGGAAGCTCAAAAGAACTCCGGAAGTCATTGTATATCTCCTGAAGGAGAAGAAAAATTGTGCTTGAATATGCACTATTCTCGAGAAAATCTCGAAAGAGCTTACTAAGCTTCAGTGATATTCGAAAAAATATTCATATCACTATGAAACACTGAATGAGGCAATAAGTTATCTCTCGATTACTCATATCATGATGCAAAGAAATTTGTTAAAGAAAATTGCATCAATATCCTCTGGCATTTACCATACAAATTAAAGCTGAGTACCGTTGAAATATATCATGTGGTAGAACTGAAGTCTACTCATAATTTTCTTACTTGGCATGATCGGCTTAGGCATCCTCCTAAAAGCATCATGCTGAGGTGAATTATTGGAAATTCAAATTCAAATGATCTATATGCGTTGCTTATAATTAAATTGTGAGCACAATAGAGAGATGAGTGTCCGGAGAGAGTGGAGAGAGCGGGGGGGGGGGGGGGGGGGGAGCCGGAGGGGCTGCGACGGTGAGGGAGGCGACGGAGGGTGATCGTTGCAAGGGTCTGGGCAGTCTGGTGGTGGATAAGGCTGAGTGCAGTAGGGCTAGAGAGGTCTCCCAATCTCGGGAGAAACTAGTGGGCGTTTATGTTGGAAACTGGTCGGTGACTGTTGCAAATATCATGCTTTACAAGGAGATTGCGAAAATGGCAAAGGTAAGGGAGTGGTATATACCACACCGGAGATGGCCGGAGAACGGTTTTAAGTTCGGTTTTTTCCGTTTCCATAGCAAAGTAGAGGAGAATATGGTGATAAAGAAAATGAATAACATGGTTTTCATGGGAAGAAGATTGAGGGTGAGCTGGGCTAGACCAAGTGGTGGCGGCATGCAAACATCTGAACGTGAGAATGGGAAAACTAGGGTGTCTGGGAATAGACAGATTAATGCTGGAGATTGGAAAACTAGCCGCCCCACAGGAATCCATAATGGTGCATGGTGGGATGAGAGAACGTACGCGGAGGTGACGGGAGGAGGAATAGATCCAACACAACATAGGGTCACAAGACAACAGCCGATTGTGAAGTTGGATGAAGTTCAGCACAATCTGGAATGGCTCAACAGGACTGCGGTGGTAAATCTATGGAAGTTTGATTGGATGACTGAGTTCCAAGATTGGTTATTTCGCGAACATGGTGACTGTGAAGAGGTGATCTATGGAGGGGGATTAATGGTACTCACTGTATTCAAATGCGCCGAGAGCCGGGACAGGTTCTTAATAGATCGTGGTGATCACCAGTTTACAGATTGGAAACGAAAATGGAACCATGGAGTGGTGGCCAGAAAGCACCTGGTATGGATTTACGTGTATGGATTACCAGCAGTAGCTTGGAGTGTGGAAAATTTCGGAAGAATCATAAAAGGATGGGGAAGGTTAGTTATGACGGACAGTGAAACAAGGGGGAACAAGCGGGTCGATCGGGCGAGAATTCTAGTCTCCGTTCAACTTACAAACTCCATACCAGATTTCCTGAAAATAAAGGTGGGGGATTTGGTAGTACCTATCAAGATTGTGGCCAACTTCTCGGAGGCGGTGGTAGAGGCGGAAGAACACGGTGACAGTACGAGGGGTGGTAACCGGAATGGAGCTCCGGCCACTATGGGAGATTGTTCGGATTTGGCAGGTCCGGAAGGGGAGAGCTCCGGGATCAGGGTGTATGGGGAAGTGGGAGGATCACCCAGGAAAGTGCATGGAAGGACGGACACATTGATGAAGGCGGTTTCAAATGATGACATGGGAAAGGCGGCCAATAATGAGGAGAGGCGTGTTCGACTGCATGTGTCCCAAGACGGCGAGAGGGTGGCAGAGGATGGTTTAATGGGCCTTGATGTTTTTTTGGAGAGTCAAAAGAGCGGGCCGAAGGTGTGTGGGCTAGGGGAAATGGTAAATGTAGTGCAGGAGGTGGATGGTGATCTGGGCCTTGATGATTTTTTGGAAAGTCAAAAGAGTGGGCCGAAGGGGTGTGGGTCAGGGGAAATGGTAAATAAGGAGGCGGTCTCTAGAACAAAAGACCGAGGTAGACCCAAAAAATAAGGAGGCGGAGTGTAATATTGCCTTGTCTAGTGAGGCTGGAATTGTGTCGAAATCGCAGGTTGCATCGGTCGATGGGGGGACGGCGGAGCCGGTCAATTTGGAGGAATTATGGGAGCGGTTGGCGGTGGCTAATATGGTGGGTAATCCGTCGGATATGGGTCATAACCAGGGGGATGAGCTATGCCAGAGTAACGATGCGGTGCTAGAGGTAGAGGCAGAGATGCCGCAGGTGCTGAAGGAGATTGACCGTGCAATGGCCAGTGTCTTGGAAGGGAGAAAGAGGCTTGTTAGAAATTGCAAGAAGAAGGGTCGACGAGGAGGCTTAAAAGGCCGGGGTAAGCAAAGGATGAAGCCAATCATAGAAGCCGATGGGGGTAGGGATTTCGCCATTCTGCAATTCTCTACGGTCCGTCTGAAGGGTGGGAATAAGGTCATCGATTGGTCAGAAGTTGATGAAACTATAGATCTTGCCGAGAAGTTAGGTTTGGGGCTTTTGGAGAGTAGGGTTGCGGTGGCTAAGAGGGTGAGGGAGCTTATTGTATCGGGACAGTGAGAGGGTAGGATTGGGAGGAGATTGGGGGCCTTGAGGTTCTTTAGATTTTATGCGGATGATCACATGTAATTTACGGGGCCTTAATGGGGGTGTGCAGAAGAGAGCCATGGTAAGGTTTTGTAAGAAATTTAAACCGACTGTGTTGTGCCTTCAAGAAACCAAAATGGAAGCAATTAGGGAGAGAATGGTGTATAGGTTGTGGGGATCGAATGGCTGCGATTTTTGCTTCCAACCGGCCATGGGAAATGCGGGCGGTTTGATGATAATATGGGATTCAGGCCGCGGGTCTTTTAAGGTGATTGAGAAAGAGCATCACTTCATTTGGGTGCGGGGCAGATTGATCGGTGTGGAAGAGCAGCTGAATGTAATATGTGTGCATGCGCCAAATGATAGAAGCGAGAGGGCGAGCTTTTGGGATCAATTAATTCATAAATGTAATACTGGACAATGGGGAGATGTGGTACTTTACAGGGGACTTTAATGCGGTGGGGGGGGGGGGGGGGGTTGAGGAGAGGATGGGAGTCAGTGAGGATCTTGGATCGATTAGAGACTTTAGGAATTTCATAGACCAACTGGGCTTGGTTGACTTGCCAATGGAGGGGGCCCTTTTCACCTGTATTGGGAGGGGTGGGTCGACTGGACAGATTTTTGTTGTCCCCTGGTTGGATGTGCATGGAAGGGACAGTGGTCCAAAAAAGATGTTACTGTACTATCAGACCACTACCCGGTGTGTATAGAGGTGGGAGAGAAGTCGTGGGGACCGAAGCCATTCCGGTTCTACAACTATTGGTTGGAACATAAAGATTTCCCGGACTTGGTTTCTGATGCGTGGTCGGCAGAGGGACGGGGGGGTTGTAAGTTGACAGGGCGCCTCCAAATTCTGAAAAAGCGGATTCGTGAGTGGGAGGGATATGGGGGTGTTGAGTTGGAAAGCAGAATTCAGAAGTTGCTGACCGAGGTTGAGGAGATTGAGGAGCTGTTCAAGGCAGGGGTAGAGGATGATGGTGTAAGAGCAGACTGGTATGATAAGAAGAACGAATTAAGAAGACTTTTGTTGGCGGATGAACGTCGATGGTTCCAAAAATCCCGTAGCCAATGGATAAAGGAGGGGGACTGATAATGGCCAGAAATGACCATTATTTTCAATCCATTTCCGTGCCTAAAACGGGCATTTGATCGCATTCCGGTCTTATATTAAATAAGAAAGCAGTTGAATTGGACAGATTTATGCATAATTGTAAAAATATTGAGATGGTATGAGAAATGCATAAATATGTAATTTTATTATATATTTATGTTAGAAAAATCCAAAAACATGAGAAAAAGAAAAGAAAAGAAAAAGGAATGAAAAGATGGGCAAAGGAATAAAACAAGCCCACAAAATACAAAAAGATGGGAAAAGAAAGAAAACCCACAAAAATATATATTCCGGCCCATCTGGCCCAACTTGGAGGTGTCCAGGAAGACCCTGTCGCTAGACACCCCTGTCGCTAAGCATGGTCCCGCGACAGGGGGGAGTCTAGCGACACAACAGAGAACTAGAGAGGAAGCCAGTCCAGAAAGACTGTGTCGCTAGACCCCTGTCGAGGAGCATGGCCTAGCGACATGGATGATTAGCGCCACCAGCATCGAAGTGAAGAAGGACCTGTCCCCAGACCCCTGTCGCTAGACACCGGGTCGAGATACATGGCCTAGCGACAGGAGTGTCGCTAGCGACACAGAATTGAGGACCAGACCCAGTCGTGAAGCTTTGCAGCATAAGGCCTCAGTTCGCGCCACATCGCGTGATCCGCGACATGACTGAGATGTGTGTGATGACTTGCGACACGGGCCTCAGATCAAGGCCCATGGGCCTAGGGTTTCACCTCTATAAATATGTGGTGATCCCTATGTGCTCGAGAGTTAGAAATTCATTCCCTTGAAGGCAGTTTGGAGGATTCTCTCTAGGTAGTTTAGTTTAGTTTTATTTTGTATTATTTAATTTTCTGCCCTAGTTTAGCTTAATGTAGGTTATTTATCTTGTTATTTTCTGTTTTCAGTAGCCTAAGCTAGCCAGTTTAGTATGTTATTTCCTTTTCAATCCTTGTTTTTAGGGTTTTGTGATATCCAAAATGATGGGTATTAACAAACCCATCAATAAAATGGGAAAATATTCATCCAATATGTCCCAAAAACATGAAATGGGTCTCACAACCCATGGATTACTGCTTTCATTTTTCTTTTGTGGTCATTTGACCCCCATTTCTTGTTATTGTGCTTACTGTTTTCTTCTATTGTGGACGTGATGCATGTTTCCTGTGTGGTTGAACCCTAGACTAGGATGTGCTTTATTTTGAATATTGTTCCTGTTTTAGGTAGATTTATTTTTGTTTAAGCATGTTCTTGTAGATTTTGAATTCTGTTTGGTTATTTTGGCTTAGAAATGCTTTTTAATCTGAAATACGGTGAGATCACGCTGTTTGCATGCCACTGTTCACTTTTACCTTTTACTGACTCGTTTCCTGAAACCATCCATGTCGCTAACCTCTTCCTGTCGCGAGACCACGTCTAGCGACAGGAGGGCTGTTCCGCGACATGGGTGTTTAGGGACACTTGTCTTAATATTCTAAAACCCCCAGTCGCTGGGCACTCCTATCGCGAACCCACGGTTCGCGACACAACACCTGCCTAGCGACTGAGAACCAAAACCCTTGCATAATTTTTCTGCATGGCTTCTGTCGCGGAACACTCCTGTCGCGGACCCACGGTTCGCGACACACTTTTATTCCGAGACAGAAAATTATGGCTTTTCAAACCAATTGGAGAAATACGAATGGAAAATCTAGTAAAACGACGTGGGCCCTGCTTCCATCGCACATCCTCCAGTGAACGATCCGGTCTTACTATAAATTACTGCAATTTTTGACACCGTGCGCTTTCGGGGGCACAGTTTCTTAAACACGAGTAATAAAAACGTGACCACCTATAATATAACCCTAATCCTAACTCCGCCATCATAAATTGATTTCATTAAATAAAATTGAAAACCAGGATTATGATTTTTTCAGAAAATACTCATGTAGAGAGAACTTGTCAAAAGTTTCATGGCAAGGATCTTCAAGGTACGAAATTGTCAAAAGTTTCATGCCGGGGAGGTCCACAACGCCATTTGAAATCAAAGTTTACCACATGAGTAATAAAAGAGTGAACTATATTCTTAAACCCCTTTCCCACAAATCATAACTCTTTTCATTTAATAAATTTAACTTGGGATATTTTAGAAAAACTCGTGTTGACGAAATTGTCAAAAGTTTCATGGCGCCGTTGCCGGGGAGGATGCAGCGTCGTTTATTAAGAGAATTACACTCCTGATTACTCATAGTTAGTTTTGTGTATATATTTCAGAACAGAGAAGTACCCTCAAATCAATTAAACATTTAGAGCACTAAGAATCTAAATGTGAGGATGTTGATTTGAGGGGAAAACCTAATAATTTGGGTATTTTGTCTTGCAGGAATCATGGAGCCACCAAATTTGGTATAAGGAGTTAAATGTGGAAGTGTAGCATTGGGGCTACACTAAATTGCAAGTGCAAATTGCAAAACACGTGAGACTCACGTGTTTGTCATCCCCACCACCTCCGGACCATGAAGCTCCACCGCTGCTCCATCGCCCACCCACCTCATTACCATCACTGCTCTGAGGAAACCCTCATCACTGGTGAAACAACAAATGGAGCAGCAGACCTTCGGACTACATGTTCCCGGTTGGATTAGTTCTGTAATTGACCGAAGATTATATCCGGAATTCAAAAAAAATTAAAATCCGGAATAATTTTCACAAGCACAGAATTAACCCAACCTAAATTTCTGCAAGTCAAAATAATATATATATATATATATAAACCTCTTGTGCATATTATATTAAATAATTCGGGTATTAATCAATTAACTCACATTTAGAGTACTAAGACTCTAAATGTGAGGATGTTGATATTTTTGAGAAAACTCGATAACTTCTTTTGTGTTTGCTCTGCAGGAATTTGTGGAACTACCAAAAAGAAATTAAAGCTCCAAAACAGGTTCCCGGTTGGATCGATTCTGTGATTAATTGAAAGTATTCTTGGAATTTAAAGCAATTTAAAATCCGGAATAACTTTTATAAGAACAGAATTAATCCAACCTAATTTATGCAAGTAAAATAGTAGATTAAATTTTTATAAAATCCAAAAAATGTGATCGAACAATTTTGATGAAAATCAGAATTTTTCTAAGTATTGGGCATCGAACAATCGCCTTGTTCGACGAACCAAACGATCACACATAGCCAAAATCGTCGAACATTTAATTGGTTTGACGAAAAAGGCTATCAGAAGTATGTTCTTAATTTTTATATAAATATTTTCTCCCTCCCTCCCTCCTCTTTTATTTTATTGTGATTTTGATAATTTGTTTAAGTAGGAATTGACTAACTCACATTTCGAGCAAAGCTCAAAATGTGAGGATGTTGATTCTTCACTTAAATATTTCTAAAAAAAAAGTGTGTTATTTTTATTTTGTTTATTTTTATTATTTTATTTTAAACCCAGTGCAAAGCATGTATAAATTTGTCAAAGAAATTCGCATATTTGATTTTGGTTCATGATTAAATTTTCAAACTTTTAAATTGGGATAAAATAATTGAAAAAATGCATGATATGAATTTTTGAGGTTTTGAGCTATAAAAATTTAATGATATAATCATCTTGTTGGGTAATGAGTCCTCATGTTGAGAATTTAATTGAATAGAGTGTAAGAATTTTTCAAAGATTAATTTAAGAATATTTTATGACATAAATGAACCATTCCAAGTGAGATTTGAGCCATGAGTCACATTTACTCATTCTTTTCTTTGATGTGTGAAAATCATTTTGATTAAAGGAAACTAGAACTTGTGATTGGGACCGATTCAAGACCATGCCATATTCCTGACATCGAGCATATGATCGAGGCACTTAGAAAAACCCAAATTTTTGGCCTTCTTTTGAAATCCAAACCCAAAAATATTTTCCCTTTAGGATTAACCAATCTGAGCCTTTAAGCCTAATTTTTCTTTGAAGCCCTCTAAATTTTTCTTAGCCTACAAAAAGACTAAAATATTCAGCCCAAGTGTGCAAGAATGATTTTTATCAAGGCATTACAATTTTTGTTCATCAACAAAATTTCAATCGGTATTCAAAAATCCGATAAAAAAAAAGAAGAAAGAAAAAGAAGAAAAATGTTGAGTTTCATTCAACAAAAATAAATTGCAAATGACAAAGCAAATTAGACATGGTCTAATGTCATGCAATATAAAGAGAAAAACAAAAGAAAGAGAAAAATATTGATGATCATAAATTTTTAAATAAAATTATGCCAAGTTATGATAGAATAAATTCTTGCCACTTCTTAGCCCAATAATTCCCTTTCTTACCAAATGTTACAACCGTAAGCCCCGTTATAACCCTTGAATAAGACCTCGGGATCTCGATTTGAAGAAATGAGCCGGTGGAGAGTTGGTCCAATTGCAAGCTTATGGGATAATTTAATTAAATTTGATTATGAGTGTTCATTGATAAAACCACATTTTGAGAGTGAGTGAAATTTCCGCTTCTACCATATGTGAGGCTCCGTTTCTAATTTATATTCATGTCATACCTAAATTCTAGAATTAAATCAATGATTATTTCTAAACATGGTATTCATGAAGAATTATCAATAATGACTGATTTATATGCCTGATTAAGTGAGAAGTATCATTTTATTAAACACTGCAATCAAGAGAATTTAATACTTGTAGTTTTCGATTGTCTTATCCCAATCTAAAAAGAATGAAATTTTTGAAGCCACGAAAATAGATTGAATATGCAGCGTCTATGCTCTTAGGAGCACTGACTCTGACTGCTCGGGGACGATCAGTATTAAATGTGAGGATGTTGATAATGGCCAGAAATGACCATTATTTTCAATCAATTTCCGTACATAATTGTAAAAATATTGAGCTGGTATGAGAAATGCATAAATATGTAATTTTATTACATATTTATGTTAGAAAAATCCAAAAACATGAGAAAAAGAAAAGAAAAGAAAAAGGAATGAAAAGATGGGCAAAGGAATAAAACAAGCCCACAAAATACAAAAAGATGGGAAAAGAAAGAAAAGCCCACAAAAATATATATTCCGACCCATCTGGCCCAACTTGGAGGTGTCCAAGAAGACCCAGTCGCTAGACACCCCTGTCGCTAAGCATGGTCCCGCGACAGGGGGAGTCTAGCGACACAACAGAGAACTAGAGAGGAAGCCAGTCCAGAAAGACTGTGTCGCTAGACCCCTGTCGAGGAGCATGGCCTAGCGACACGGATGATTAGCGCCACCAGCATCGAAGTGAAGAAGGACCCTATCCCCAGACCCCTGTCGCTAGACACCCGGTCGAGATACATGGCCTAGCGACAGGAGTGTGGCTAGCGACACAGAATTGAGGACCAGACCCAGTCGTGAAGCTTTGCAGCAAAAGGCCTCAGTTCGCGCCACATCGCGTGATCCGCGACATGCCTGAGATGTGTGTGATGACTTGCGACACGGGCCTCAGATCAAGGCCCATGGGCCTAGGGTTTCACCTCTATAAATATGTGGTGATCCCTATGTGCTCGAGAGTTAGAAATTCATTCCCTTGAAGACAGTTTGGAGGATTCTCTTTAGGTAGTTTAGTTTAGTTTGAATTTTTTTGTATTATTTAATTTTCTGCCCTAGTTTAGCTTAATGTAGTTTATTTATCTTGTTATTTTATGTTTTCAGTAGCCTAAGCTAGCCAGTTTAATATGTTATTTCCTTTTCAAACCTTGTTTTTAGGGTTTTGTGATATCCAAAATGATGGGTATTAACAAACCCATCAATAAAATGGGAAAATATTCATCCAATGTGTCCCAAAAACATGAAATGGGTCTCACAACCCATGGATTACTGCTTTCATTTTTCTTTTGGGGTCATTTGACCCCCATTTCTTGTTATTGTGCTTACTGTTTTCTTCTATTGTGGACGTGATGCATGTTTCCTGTGTGGTTGAACCCTAGACTAGGATGTGCTTTATTTTGAATATTGTTCCTGTTTTAGGTAGATTTATTTTTGTTTAAGCATGTTCTTGTAGATTTTGAATTCTGTTTGGTTATTTTGGCTTAGAAATGCTTTTTAATCTGAAATAGGGTGAGATCACGCTGTTTGCATGCCACTGTTCGCTTTTACCTTTTACTGACTCGTGTCCTGAACCATCCATGTCGCTAACCTCTTCCTGTCGTGAGACCACGTCTAGCGACAGGAGGGCTGTTCCGCGACATGGGTGTTTAGGGACACTTGTCTTAATATTCTAAAACCCCCAGTCGCTGGGCACTCCTGTCGCGAACCCACGGTTCGCGACACAACACCTGCTTACCGACTGAGAACCAAAACCCTTGCATAATTTTTCTGCATGGCTTCTGTCGCGGAACACTCTTGTCGCGGATCCACGGTTCGCGACACACTTTTATTCCGAGACAGAAAATTATGCCTTGTCAATATTTTGAAAACCCAGTCGCTAGACATCCTGTCGCGGAGCCACGCCTCGCGACACAATTCCAGACTAGCGACTGGGAGCCCAAAATACTTTGAAATTTTTCAGAAAACTCTGTGTCGCTAGACTCCTGTAGCGAGGCCACGCCTCGCGACACACTTTTGCTTAGCGACACAAGGGGAAACTCTGCCAAATTTCTGAAAACCTGTCGAGGTACCCATGTCGCGGGTCCAGGCTCATGACACAATTTATGGTTTCTTGACAGAATCCTCTCTTCTATTTGATCCCGAAAATTCTGATCTCTTACCCTCTATTATATTGCAAACACTCACATCTTAATCCCACGGATTAAGATGCAATATCCCAGAATTGCAATATAAGGCGTTATGCTGCCTAAATTTTGATTCTCCATTTCCATCACTTAATTAATTGAACCCTCTATTCATTAATGATGAATGATTGTAATTAGCGATGATTAAATCACTAATTGTTATGATTAAAGGATCTTTGTTCAATTGTCATTAAAACATTTTTCTATAAACAAAACCATGATGCCTTAAGCAGATAATCCGGACTGTAATTAATTATGGTAAGAAGGATTATTTAAGTCATCAATTATGGATTAATTCCATAACCTTGCATGAGAAACCAATGTCTCTCATACAAGTTCTTCTCTTCATTTTATTTTAGTTTATTTTATTTTCTTTTGCCTTTTGCGTATTGTGTGTAACAATTAGTAAAGAATACACCAGACTAATGTTGACGGGTATTCCCTCATGGATAACTAGCTCGTTTTCCGGGTATTAATTACTAAATGTTATTTTGCATGGTCTGGATAGCAGTCGGTGGAAGCCTTGGCGGTTCGTCCATCCGGGATTATAATAGCTGCTCAGCCGATTCCTATTTGGATACAGTTTCTATTTCTTATCTTAATTTCCAAACCCAAATTCTAATCTGTAGTGTGAAACTAGTCAACATCTGTCAATGCTGACTAAGGATCATTATAGAAAAGAAGCATGTAGGTTTTTATCTGAATTCACAGACAGTAGAGGCCCAACTGGCATTGACACTGCCATTATAGGGTCAAAGCTGTCTAAATTCGCTCCATCCGAGTAATTGGGCAATTGGACTGTAGATGTTTACAGTCCACCCGATTATTCTGCCATTACTTTGGTTCTTTGACCACTTCATGTTTGAGTTTCACTTTCTGTCTAGACCCACCAGTATATTTTGGGTCAATTCATTTTACACTTCATTATATCCGTATGCATGCTACTATTATGTACTATTGTGGTCTATAATATTTTGGGATCCTTCCCTTGGACAATAGAAGTCTCGATTTTAAAACAGATATTGTATATTAAATTTCCAACAGAAACTCCTTTATAAAATCCGGATCTGAGTAAGGGATAAATTCCTCAGTTATGACTAGTTCATATTCTGTCAAGGGTTGATTTTGGGAAGTTAGAAGCAGAGCCAGCGATTAGGTCTCATCTAGACTGAAAGGATCTGTGTTTTAATTGAGAGTCTAGTACCTGTTTAGGGAATGGTTTTCAGATTCATTATTTTCCGAAATTGCTGGTTGTTGGGAATCCGAGATTAATTATTACACCGAGATGGGGTCCACTTGGACTCAAATACAGTGTAGTAGATAATCTTAGAGGAACAACATTCAGGTCGTGGTTATTTTCTAAGATAGGGTTGAGTTCCTTTCAACCACTATCCTCTTCTGCCAAAGCCTATCTTTGAGTCCTGAGTGAGTACATCCGGAACGAATTAATTTATTAGTTCGTTTCATTAGTTTGTATCTCATAACCACTCGGAAAGAAGTGAACACTGCGAGCGGTTCACCGAGAGCCGAGAATTCTTGATCCACACCCGGTCACCATGACTGGGGGCTGTCATTTACTACCAGGGTCAAACCTTCAAAACCTCCGAGTGATAGGATTTAAAATGCTTTCTTTATCGCTTTCTTTTAACCACTTTCATTAGAGGTCACTCGGTTGTATTGAGAGTTGTGTAACTGCTACTAGGACTGATAGTTAAGGGATAGTTCAGGCTCGATTAGAATCTTTGGATGTGACATGGGAGAATGATAGTAGTACTTGGCACGTCAATAAATGATTTGTCAGGTGTTGCTTATCCAACACATATGAAGTAACATACCCAGGCCACGACAGTTACAAATCTGTGGCATCTTAGAATCTGTGTTCTTAAGAACATATAAACTCATACTGTAAGTACCTGTCTGTTAAAGGGAACATAGTAATGAGAGCATGAGAATTAGCTATCTGACAGGGTTATCCTAAGCAAAGATCTGTGTATAAAAATGGAAGTTTAATTATGCCTTATCCAATCTTGTCCAATTTTTATTCTTCTCTTCCTGTCCCTTCTGTCCACACTGTGAATCAGCTTCATAGCTAGCATAGCTTAAATTTTCATTGCTTTTTCAGACAGTATCTGCCGCATTCTTAGAATAACTTTACCCGTTTTCTAGAATAGAATTTATATGCTTTGTAGAATAGATTTAAATGCTTTTGTGATTTAGTTTAAATTCAGTCAGTAGATGATTAATCACCTTTTCAAACCAATTGGAGAAATACGAATGGAAAATCTAGTAAAACGACGTGGGCCCTGCTTCCATCGCACATCCTCCAGTGAACGATCCGGTCTTACTATAAATTACCGCAATTTTTGACACCGTGCGCTTTCGGGGGCACAGTTTCTTAAACACGAGTAATAAAAACGTGACAACCTATAATATATCCCTAATCCTAACTCCGCCATCATAAATTGATTTCATTAAATAAAATTGAAAACCAGGATTATGATTTTTTCAGAAAATACTCATGTAGAGAGAACTTGTCAAAAGTTTCATGGCAAGGATCTTCAAGGCACGAAATTGTCAAAAGTTTCATGCCGGGGAGGTCCACAACGCCATTTGAAATCAAAGTTTACCACATGAGTAATAAAAGAGTGAACTATATTCTTAAACCCCTTTCCCACAAATCATAACTCTTTTCATTTAATAAATTTAACTTGGGATATTTTAGAAAAACTCGTGTTGACGAAATTGTCAAAAGTTTCATGGCGCCGTTGCCAGGGAGGATGCAGCGTCGTTTATTAAGAGAATTACACTCCTGATTACTCATAGTTAGTTTTGTGTATATATTTCAGAACAGAGAAGTACCCTCAAATCAATTAAACATTTAGAGCACTAAGACTCTAAATGTGAGGATGTTGATTTGAGGGGAAAACCTAATAATTTGGGTATTTTGTCTTGCAGGAATCATGGAGCCACCAAATTTGGTATAAGGAGTTAAATGTGGAAGTGTAGCATTGGGGCTACACTAAATTGCAAGTGAAAATTGCAAAACACGTGAGACTCACGTGTTTGTCATCTCCACCACCTTCGGACCATGAAGCTCCACCGCTGCTCCATCGCCCACCCACCTCATTACCATCACTGCTCTGAGGAAACCCTCATCACTGGTGAAACAACAAATGGAGCAGCAGACCTTCGGACTACAGGTTCCCGGTTGGATTAGTTCTGTAATTGACCGAAGATTATATCCGGAATTCAAAAAAATTTTAAAATCCGGAATAATTTTCACAAGCACAGAATTAACCCAACCTAAATTTCTGCAAGTCAAAATCATATATATATATATATTTATATATATATAAACCTCTTGTGCATATTATATTAAATAATTCGGGTATTAATCAATTAACTCACATTTAGAGTACTAAGACTCTAAATGTGAGGATGTTGATATTTTTGAGAAAACTCGATAACTTCTTCTGTGTTTGCTCTGCAGGAATTTGTGGAACTACCAAAAAGAAATTAAAGCTCCAAAACAGGTTCCCGGTTGGATCGATTCTGTGATTAATTGAAAGTATTCTTAGAATTTAAAGCAATTTAAAATCCGGAATAACTTTTATAAGAACAGAATTAATCCAACCTAATTTATGCAAGTAAATATAGTAGACTAAATTTTTATAAAATCCAAAAAATGTGATCGAACAATTTTGATGAAAATCAGAATTTTTCTAAGTATTGGGCATCGAACAATCGCCTTGTTCGACGAACCAAACGATCACACATAGCCAAAATCGTCGAACATTTAATTGGTTTGACGAAAAAGGCTATCGGAAGTATGTTCTTAATTTTTATATAAATATTTTCTCCCTCCCTCCCTCCTCTTTTATTTTATTGTGATTTTGATAATTTGTTTAAGTAGGAATTGACTAACTCACATTTCGAGCAAAGCTCAAAATGTGAGGATGTTGATTCTTCACTTAAATATTTCTAAAAAAAAAGTGTGTTATTTTTATTATTTTATTTTAAACCCAGTGCAAAGCATGTATAAATTTGTCAAAGAAATTCACATATTTGATTTTGGTTCATGATTAAATTTTCAAACTTTTAAATTGGGATAAAATAATTGAAGACATGCATGATATGAATTTTTGAGGTTTTGAGCTATAAAAATTTATTGATATAATCATCTTGTTGGGTAATGAGTCCTCATGTTGAGAATTTAATTGAATAGAGTGTAAGAATTTTTCAAAGATTAATTTAAGAATATTGTATGACATGAATGAACATTCCAAGTGAGATTTGAGCAATGAGTCACATTTACTCATTCTTTTCTTTGATGTGTGAAAATCATTTTGATTAAAGGAAACTAGAACTTGCGATTGGGACCGATTCAAGACCATGCCATATTCCTGACATCGAGCATATGATCGAGGCACTTAGAAAAACCCAAATTTTTGGCCTTCTTTTGAAATCCAAACCCAAAAGTATTTTCCCTTTAGGATTAACCAATCTGAGCCTTTAAGCCTAATTTTACTTTGAAGCCCTCTAAATTTTTCTTAGCCTACAAAAAGACCAAAATATTCAGCCCAAGTGTGCAAGAATGACTTTTATCAAGGCATTACAATTTTTTATCATCAACAAAATTTCAATCGGTATTCAAAAATCCGATAAAAAAAAAGAAGAAAGAAAAAGAAGAAAAATGTTTAGTTTCATTCAATAAAAATAAATTGCAAATGACAAAACAAATTAGACATGGTCTAATGTCATGCAATATAAAGAGAAAAACAAAAGAAAGAGAAAAATATTGATGATCATAAATTTTTAAATAAAATTATGCCAAGTTATGATAGAATAAATTCTTGCCACTTCTTAGCCCAATAATTCCCTTTCTTACCAAATGTTACAACCGTAAGCCCCGTTATAACCCTTGAATAAGACCTCGGGATCTCGATTTGAAGAAATGAGCCGGTGGCGAGTTGGTCCAATTGCAAGCTTATGGGATAATTTAATTAAATTTGATTGTGAGTGTTCATTGATAAAACCACATTTTGAGAGTGAGTGAAATTTCCGCTTCTACCATATGTGAGGCTCCGTTTCTAATTTATATTCATGTCATACCTAAATTCTAGAATTAAATCAATGATTATTTCTAAACATGGTATTCATGAAGAATTATCAATAATGACCGATTTATATGCCTGATTAAGTGAGAAGTATCATTTTATTAAACACTGCAATCAAGAGAATTTAATACTTGTAGTTTTCGATTGTCTTATCCCAATCTAAAAAGAATGAAATTTTTGAAGCCACGAAAATAGATTGAATATGCAGCGTCTATGCTCTTAGGAGCACTAACTCTGACTGCTCGGGGACGATCAGTATTAAATGTGAGGATGTTGATAATGGCCAGAAATGACCATTACTTTCAATCCATTTCCGTGCCTAAAACGGGCATTTGATCGCATTCCGGTCTTATATTAAATAAGAAAGCAGTTGAATTGGACTAATTTATGCATAATTGTAAAAATATTGAGCTGGTATGAGAAATGCATAAATATGTAATTTTATTACATATTTATGTTAGAAAAATCCAAAAACATGAGAAAAAGAAAAGAAAAGAAAATGGAATGAAAAGATGGGCAAAGTAATAAAACAAGCCCACAAAATACAAAAAGATGGGAAAAGAAAGAAAAGCCCACAAAAATATATATTCCGGCCCATCTGGCCCAACTTGGAGGTGTCCAGGAAGACCCTGTCGCTAAGCATGGTCCCGCGACAGGGGGGAGTCTAGCAACACAACAGAGAACTAGAGAGGAAGCCAGTCCAGAAAGATTGTGTCGCTTGACCCCTGTCGAGGAGCATGGCCTAGCGACACGGATGATTAGCGCCACCAGCATCGAAGTGAAGAAGGACCCTGTCCCCAGACCCCTGTCGCTAGATACCCGGTCGAGATACATGGCCTAGCGACAGGAGTGTGGCTAGCGACACAGAATTGAGGACCAGACCCAGTCGTGAAGCTTTGCAGCATAAGGCCTCAGTTCGCGCCACATCGCGTGATCCGCGACATGGCTGAGATGTGTGTGATGACTTGCGACACGGGCCTCAGATCAAGGCCCATGGGCCTAGGGTTTCATCTCTATAAATATGTGGTGATCCCTATGTGCTCGAGCGTTAGAAATTCATTCCCTTGAAGACAGTTTGGAGGATTCTCTCTAGGTAGTTTAGTTTAGTTTTAATTTTTTTGTATTATTTAATTTTCTGCCCTAGTTTAGCTTAATGTAGGTTATTTATCATGTTATTTTATGTTTTCAGTAGCCTAAGCTAGCCAGTTTAATATGTTATTTCCTTTTCAAACCTTGTTTTTATGGTTTTGTGATATCCAAAATGATGGGTATTAACAAACCCATCAATAAAATGGGAAAATATTCATCCAATGTGTCCCAAAAACATGAAATGGGTCTCACAACCCATGGATTACTGCTTTCATTTTTCTTTTGGGGTCATTTGACCCCCATTTCTTGTTATTGTGCTTACTGTTTTCTTCTATTGTGGACGTGATGCATGTTTCCTGTGTGGTTGAACCCTAGACTAGGATGTGCTTTATTTTGAATATTGTTCCTGTTTTAGGTAGATTTATTTTTGTTTAAGCATGTTCTTGTAGATTTTGAATTCTGTTTGGTTATTTTGGCTTAGAAATGCTTTTTAATCTGAAATAGGGTGAGATCACGCTGTTTGCATGGCACTGTTCACTTTTACCTTTTACTGACTCGTGTCCTTAACCATCCATGTCGCTAACCTCTTCCTGTCGCGAGACCACGTCTAGCGACAGGAGGGCTGTTCCGCGACATGGGTGTTTAGGGACACTTGTCTTAATATTCTAAAACCCCCAGTCGCTGGGCACTCCTGTCGCGAACCCACGGTTCGCGACACAACACCTGCCTAGCGACTGAGAACCACAACCCTTGCATAATTTTTCTGCATGGCTTCTGTCGCGGAACACTCCTGTCGCGGACCCACGGTTCGCGACACACTTTTATTCCGAGACAGAAAATTATGCCTTGTCAATATTTTGAAAACCCAGTCGCTAGACATCCTGTCGCGGAGCCACGCCTTGCGACACAATTCCAGACTAGCGACTGGGAGCCCTAAATACTTTGAAATTTTTCAGAAAACCCTGTGTCGCTAGACTCCTGTCGCGAGGCCACGCCTCGCGACACACTTTTGCTTAGCGACACAAGGGGAAACTCTGCCAAATTTATGAAAACCTGTCGAGGTACCCATGTCGCGGGTCCAGGCTCATGACACAATTTATGGTTTCTCGACAGAATCCTCTCTTCTATTTGATCCCGAAAATTCTGATCTCTTACCCTCTATTATATTGCAAACACTCACATCTTAATCCCACGGATTAAGATGCAATATCCCAGAATTGCAATATAAGGCGTTATGCTGTCAAAATTTTGATTCTCCATTTCCATCACTTAACTAATTGAACCCTCTATTCATTAATGATGAATGATTGTAATTAGCGAGGATTAAATCACTAATTGTTATGATTAAAGGATCTTTGTTCAATTGTCATTAAAACATTTTTCTATAAACAAAACCATGATGCCTTAAGCAGATAATCCGGACTGTAATTAATTATGGTAAGAGGGTTTAAGTCATCAATTATGGATTAATTCCATAACCTTGCATGAGAAACCAATGTCTCTCATACAAGTTCTTCTCTTCATTTTATTTTAGTTTATTTTATTTTCTTTTGCCTTTTGCGTATTGTGTGTAACAATTAGTAAAGAATACACCAGACTAATGTTGGCGGGTATTCCCTCATGGATAACTAGCTCGTATTCCGGGTATTAATTACTAAATGTTATTTTGCATGGTCTGGATAGCAGTCGGTGGAAGCCTTGGCGGTTCGTCCATCCGGGATTATAATAGCTGCTCAGCCGATTCCTATTCGGATACAGTTTCTATTTCTTATCTTAATTTCCAAACCCAAATTCTAATATGTAGTGTGAAACTAGTCAACATCTGTCAATGCTGACTAAGGATCATTATAGAAAAGAAGCATGTAGGTTTTTATCTGAATTCACAGACAATGGAGGCCCAACTGGCATTGACACTGCCATTATAGGGTCAAAACTGTCTAAATTCGCTCCATCCGAGTAATTGGGCAATTGGACTGTAGATGTTTACAGTCCACCCGATTATTCTGCCATTACTTTGGTTCTTTGACCACTTCATGTTTGAGTTTCACTTTCTGTCTAGACCCACCAGTATATTTTGGGTCAATTCATTTTACACTTCATTATATCCGTATGCATGCTACTATTATGTACTATTGTGGTCTATAATATTTTGGGATCCTTCCATTGGACAATAGAAGTCTCGATTTTAAAACAGATATTGTATATTAAATTTCCAACAGAAACTCCTTTATAAAATCCGGATCTGAGTAAGGGATAAATTCCTCAGTTATGACTAGTTCATATTCTGTCAAGGGTTGATTTTGGGAAGTTAGAAGCAGAGCCAGCGATTAGGTCTCATCTAGACTGAAAGGATCTGTGTTTTAATTGAGAGTCTAGTACCTGTTTAGGGAATGGTTTTCAGATTCATTATTTTCCGAAATTGCTGGTTGTTGGGAATCCGAGATTAATTATTACACCGAGATGGGGTCTACTTGGACTCAAATACAGTGTAGTAGATAATCTTAGAGGAACAACATTCACGCCTTGGTTATTTTCTAAGATAGGGTTGAGTTCCTTTCAACCACTATCCTCTTCTGCCAAAGCCTATCTTTGAGTCCTGAGTGAGTACATCCGGAACGAATTAATTTTTAGTTCGTTTCATTAGTTTGTATCTCATAACCACTTGGAAAGAAGTGAACACTGCGAGCGGTTCACCGAGAGCCGAGAATTCTTGATCCACACCCGGTCACCATGACTGGGGGCTGTCATTTACTACCAGGGCCAGACCTTCAAAACCTCCGAGTGATAGGATTTAAAATGCTTTCTTTATCGCTTTCTTTTAACCGCTTTCATTAGAGGTCACTCGGTTGTATTGAGAGTTGTGTAACTGCTACTAGGACTGATAGTTAAGGGATAGTTCAGGCTCAATTAGAATCTTTGGATGTGACATGGGAGAATGATAGTAGTACTTGGCACGTCAATAAATGATTTGTCAGGTGTTGCTTATCCAACACAGATGAAGTAACATACTCAGGCCAGGGCAGTTACAAATCTGTGGCATCTTAGAATCTGTGGTCTTAAGAACATGTAAACTCATACTGTGTAATACCCGAGAATTTTCCAACATAAAATAAATACAATAAATAAAATAAATAAATAAATAAATATAATAAACATGATAAAGGGATAAAGAATCATAAAAGATGAGAAATGAAATTTAAATTAAAAAGGAATCAAAGTTCCGAGAACCCGGGAATCCGAAGGCAATTTAATTGAATAAATAGTTACACGGGGACCCGACACCGATAGACTTAATAACTCGAGTCCAAATATAAATTTAGGTCCGAGTAAAATTAAGATAGGAAATCGGAGCCCGAAAATATCCCAGAAATCCGAATCCGGGAACATAGAGGGATAGAAGTCCGAAAGAGAGGAGGAAAGACCCGACGGATCGCACGACCCGACCCAGACCGAAGTCCAGGCCAGGATGGGGCGGTGTCCGCGCGGTTTTTAAGGGTTTCCCGCGCCAAGAGCGCGCCACATGGCAGAGACGGTCGTTCCGCGATTTTCTCGCCCGATTCCGGATTTTTCGACTTTCGGTTGAACATCTTCGACTCTAGACTCTTAGGGTCAGATCTTGGACGCCCTAGGTCTTAGTTATCTATAAATAAGACCCCCTAAAAGCTCTGAATACGTTTGAAACCCTACGAAATCTCTCTATACACATCAAACCCTAATCCCGGAGTCGTCGGAGGCACGAAGGCATTCAAAGACGGAATCTTGGACGAATTTCGGAAACCCCCGTCGCTGTGGTAAGCCTTGATCCATTCTTTTCCATATGTGATTCGAAGACGAATCCTAAATTCAATCTTTTTCTATTCCAAACCCCCGATCCGGATCGAGAGCGAAGAACCCAACAAACGGAGAGGATAAACGGAGGACTGGAAGCCACGCCTCCGAATCAACGATCCCGGACGCTCAAAAATCTGTAAGTTAATGCTTACTTTGGTTTTGGGTTGTTCAAAGATTCAAACATATAGATCTAATGGAACCCTACCTAAAATCTGTCTACACCGGCGCAACGCTTTTATTGAATTTATTCGGACCCCTTAAAACGTTCAAACGAGAAAACTTAAAATACGAAAAACATTTCTAAGACACTGATCTAACTCTTGTAAAAATTTCATAATTTTTCATCGTGTTTCGATATCTGAAAACGATCATAAACGAGCCTGCTTCAGATTTAGATCTTGAAACGATGATAGATTCTTTATTCGAACTTGTTGGTGATTTCTACCTTAGATCTAGACCGATCTAGGCTTGGCGTTGAACATAAGAGTTGTAGATCTATACGTTATGAATACCTCCGTAAAATTTCAGAATTTTTCGTGATGATTTGATATAAGAAATCCACCCCAAACCGAACTGGTTTAAAATCGGATCTTGAAAACTGGACAGAACATAGATTCGAACTTGCTGACGTTTTTGACTAAAGTTCTAGGCCGAATCAGATCTTTAGCCGAACATGAAAGTATTAGATAATTGTCCTAAGATGATCGCTGTAAAATTTCATCAAATTTAGAGTTCATTTGCTATGGTAGATCTCGAAACTTTTAAACTGCTGTGTGAAAACGCGGACAGATTTTTGATCTGATGAAAATTGGAGTTTTTGAACTGTTTCTATATCTCGGATCGAAAAAGTTAAAACACGAAAGTTGTAGATCTCGACGTTATGGAGTCATTCGTGAAATTTCGGAATTTTTGAAATTAAATCTGATTTTAGACGAATTTTAGAGTAAACTGTGGTTGACCGAGTCAAATCTTGATATCTTGTGGAAACGGTGGAATTAGCCTTTGAGGTTGAAACGGATAGAAATTCTTTGAAATACGATACACGAAATGAGAAGATTAAAATAGTGCGGGTTATGACTAAGCTAGGTACTGTCAATGTTCTCTGCGGCTTGGGACATAAGAGCCCAAGTGTATGTCTAGGTTGACGTAAGAGCCCTAGCGAAACACTGATCGTATGGCTAGCGGACGGATTAACTCTAATTAAAAGATCGACCATGATTCCTGTGGACATAAGAGCCTAGGCGTAAGGCTGGCGGATATAAGAGCCCTAGCGGTGGTGATCTGTAAAAGAATCGAAACGATACATCAATAAGGGAATCCAACTAAGTCCTTGATAATTTGTGTTTTTAAATTTATGGCAACTTATTTAATTACGTTACAAGCTATATTGATGATCTTATGAATCCATGTCTTCTAAATTATGCGATTACATGAATTATTTAAATTATGCACATGTTTTCATTAAATTTAATTAAAGGCTTTGAAACCTCATAATCTTGTACGTGTTAACTTACTCAGCAAGTTTTTGCTGACCAATCCATATTTTTCCTTTTTCTTTCAGAGTTGAGAATTATGCATCGTCATATGCATACATGGGAATTTTGGGGAAGATATATTATTTTGAATTATTGTATTAGACTAGATCTTGCATGAACGGGCCTGTTTAACCCGTATTCTGGCCGTGTTGGCTATATTTAAATTCCGCTGCATTATACATATGTAAATATTATTTTCCGCTGCAACTTTGATGTATTATTTTTAAGTTATATATGAATGGGCTGTTTGAATATTTTAAATTCTGAAAAACCATAGCCTTGCATCTCTTTAGTGAGCTCGGAGAAACCGTGTCTTGCTAGGGAGGTGTGGCGGTGACACCCCGACCTGGGTGACCAAAAACCGGGGTATTACAAGTTGGTATCAGAGCCCTGAATATTTTAAAGCTATTTATTTGAAAGAAAATATCTGATACCAAAGTTGGTATCAGAGCCCGGCTATTATTTTTAAACTATTACTTTTAAACCCTTATTATTTTTAAACTACTATTAATATTTCGACTATTATTTTAAATTTTAAAGTATTATTTCCATGGAGAAATTTTTATTTTAAAACCCATGTGAAAAATATATAGTGCATAAATTACTTTTGGGGGGAGATCATCATTTGCATTTTCATATCGCATCTCTTTTATGTAGAAAACTTAGAATCTTGGCGAGTTTTAAACTTAGAATCTTGGCGAAGTTTAACCTAGAATCTGGGCGAATATTAACTTAGATCTTTTGCTTGCACTAGATGACTTAGACGCTTGACATCAAATTAGAAACACTCACTAGAGACTGATGTTGCCTTAGTTCTAGATCGCGTTCATCTAAGCGCACGCCTAAGCATAACAAATCTCGGCTTTAGCCATTCCTATCCTGGTACGAACTAAAAAACTTGCTCATGTGGAACTATAAGAAAATCAAGTTTTATTAAAACACTCTTTATTCCAAAGATCTTGTTTGGATTTCCAAACAACAAATCCGAAAATTTGAAATTAGAAATTTACGAAACGTTTTGTTCGAGCGATCTATCTAAACCAAGATAAGCTAATCTATACACGTTATAACAGAAAATGGCGCCTAGGAGGAAACCAAGGAAGGTGAGTCCAAACGGCACTGACGCTAACCTTTCCAACACGCCCAACAATAGTGAAAGTCCTCAGAACCTAAGAGAGCAAGTGCCTCAAGCGCCCAATAATATGGAAGCACGTTTAAAAACTGTAGAGGAACTCCTTGTAGCATTGGGAAATGCCGAGGTGCATAGGGTACAAACAGTACCTCCGCCAGTAGCCCGAGTCAACTACTTGGCATTAGTGAACCCCTACAACCCACCCCATTATGACGGCCAAGAGGATCCGACCAAGTTGGAAGGTTGGATCCGTACCTTTGATAAGCTCTTGATCTATCAAATGCCCTGATGAGGAGAAGATACACGTAGTGACCTACTACCTAGGAGGCGAAGCCGATGAGTGGTGGCAAAATCTTCAAGCAAATTCAGTGGAAGACGAAGAAGCCTACACCTAGGAAGAACTTAAGGAAGCTTTGAGGGAAAGATTCTACCCACTGAGCACCAAGACTGCAAAGTACGAGGAATTCATCAACCTAAAGCAAGGTGCGCAAACAGTGTACTACAACAAATTCAAGGAGCTAGTACGATTCGCTGCGAGGATAGTACCAACCGACTCTGACAAGGCTCAGAAATTCGAGATGGGTCTGAACCTTAGTATACGGGAGATACTTGCAGTAGGACAATTCACGAACCTGCAGACGATATATGATCGCGCCGTATCAATTGCTCGAATCCAGCAATTGAAGCGTAAGGAACATGGTGAGTCAAGCAAGGACTCGCAAGGACTTGAGAAGAAGGATCGGAAAGACAACAACAACAACTCTAGGAAAGACAATGGATCCCGAAGGAAAGGAAATAAAGGTCTCAACAATGGGGGAGACGAAAACCGTGGTGCGTTTATACCACGTTGCCCACGATACAACCATGCACATATGGTGCGCCAATGCCCGAAGCCTGGAACCTGCCGTAGGTGCGGCAAGCTTGGTCACAAGGCTAGTGGATGTCGAACGCCAGAGGAGGCGATCGAAAAGAGAGTAGATTTGGTGAACCCTCAGCAAGGGGAGAGTGACGAGGAACAAGACCAAAACCCGAACCCTCTTGAGAATAATGAATAGGCAGTTATGGGGACATAACTGAAGTCCTAAGGGGGAGAGGATGTGATACCCCGTAATAATTTATTTTGGAGTTCGACTCGATATCATGTATCCTAAATCATAAATAAACAAATTCAACTTGTTTTGAACTACGTTATGGCTTGATCCCTTCACCGGGTACGTAGGCAGCTTAGAAGTTTTAATTCTAAGTTCAGTCACAAAATAATAAACCAAACAAAAGACCTTAGCACGAGAAAAGCCGAAATACAACTTCGAGGACGAAGTTGATTCTTAAGGAGGGTAGACTGTAATACCCGAGAATTTTTCAACATAAAATAAATACAATAAATAAAAAAATAAATAAATAAATATAATAAACATGATAAAGGGATAAAGAATCATAAAAGATGAGAAATGAAATTTAAATTAAAAAGGAATCAAAGTTTCGGGAACCCGGGAATCCGAAGGCAATATAATTGAATAAATAGTTACACGGAGACCCGACACCGATAGACTCAATAACTCGAGTCTAAATATAAATTTAGGTCCGAGTAAAATTAAGATAGGAAATCGAAGCCCGAAAATATCCCAGAAATCCGAATCCGGGAACATAGAGGGATAGAAGTCCGAAAGAAAGGAGGAAAGACCCGACGGATCGCACGACCCGACCCAGACCGAAGTCCAGGTCAGGATGGCGCGGTGTCCGCGCGGTTTTTAAGGGTTTCCCGTGCCAAGAGCGCGCCACATGGCAGAGACGGCCGTTCCGCGATTTTCTCGCCCGATTCCGGATTTTTCGACTTTCGGTTGAACATCTTCGACTCTAGACTCTTAGGGTCAGATCTTGGACGCCCTAGGTCTTAATTATCTATAAATAAGACCCCCTAAAAGCTCTGAATACGTTTGAAACCCTATGAAATCTCTCTATACACATCAAACCCTAATCCCGGAGTCGTCGGAGGCACGAAGGCATTCAAAGACGGAATCTTGGATGAATTTCGGAAACCCCCGTCGCTTTGGTAAGCCTTGATCCATTCTTTTCCATATGTGATTCGAAGACGAATCCTAAATTCAATCTTTTTCTATTCCATACCCCCGATCCGGATCGAGAGCGAAGAACCCGACAAACGGAGAGGATAAACGGAGGACTGGAAGCCACGCCTCCGAATCAACGATCCCGAACGCTCAACAATCTGTAAGTTAACGCTTACTTTGGTTTTGGGTTGTTAAAAGATTCGAACATATAGATCTAATGGAACCCTACCTAAAATCTGTCTACACCGGCGCAACGCTTTTAATGAATTTATTCGAACCCCTTAAAACGTTCAAACGAGAAAACTTAAAATACAAAAAATATTCCTAAGACACTGATCTAACTCTTGTAAAATTTTCATAATTTTTCATCGTGTTTCCCGCGCCAAGAGCGCGCCACATGGCAGAGACGGCCGTTCCGCGATTTTCTCGCCTGATTCCGGATTTTTCTACTTTCGGTTGAACATCTTCGACTCTAGACTCTTAGGGTCAGATCTTGGACCCCCTAGGTCTTAGGTATCTATAAATTAGACCCCATAAAAGCTCTGAATACGTTTGAAACCCTACGAAATCTCTCTATACACATCAAACCCTAATCCCGGAGTCGTCGGAGGCACGAAGGCATTCAAAGACGGAATCTTGGACGAATTTCGGAAGCCCCCGTCGCTGTGGTAAGCCTTGATCCATTCTTTTCCATATGTGATTCGAAGACGAATCCTAAATTCAATCTTTTTCTATTCCAAACCCCCGATCCGGATCGAGAGCGAAGAACCCGACAAACGGAGAGGATAAACGGAGGACTGGAAGCCACGCCTCCGAATCAACGATTCCGGATGCTCGAAAATCTGTAAGTTAACGCTTACTTTGGTTTTGGGTTGTTAAAAGATTCGAACATATAGATCTAATGGAACCCTACTTAAAATCTGTCTACACCGGCGCATCGCTTTTATTGAATTTATTCGGACCCCTTAAATCGTTCAAACGAGAAAACGTAAAATACAAAAAACATTCCTAAGACACTGATCTAACTCTTGTAAAAATTTCATAATTTTTCATCGTGTTTTGATATCCGAAAACGATCGTAAACGAGCCTGCTTTAGATTTAGATCTTGAAACGATGATAGATTCTTTATTCGAACTTGTTGGTGATTTCTACCTTAGATCTAGACCGATCTAGGCTTGGCATTGAACATAAGAGTTGTAGATCTATACGTTATGAATACCTCCGTAAAAATTCAGAATTTTTCGTGATGATTTGATATAAGAAATCCACCCCAAACCGAACTGGTTTAAAATCGGATCTCGAAAACTGGACAGAACATAGATTCGAACTTGCTGACGTTTTTGACTAGAGTTCTAGGTCGAGTTAGATCTTTAGCCGAACATGAAAGTTGTAGATAATTGTCCTAAGATAATCTCTGTAAAATTTCATCAAATTTAGAGTTCATTTTCCATGGTAGATCTCGAAACTTTTAAACTGCTGTGTGAAAACGCGGACAGATTTTTGATCTGACGAAAATTGGAGTTTTTGAACTGTTTCTGTATCTCGGATCGAAAAAGTTAAAACACGAAAGTTGTAGATCTCGACGTTTTGGAGCCAGTCGTGAAATTTCGGAATATTTAAAATTAAATCTGATTTTAGACGAATTTTAGAGTAAACTGTGGTTGACCGAGTCAAATCTTGATATCTTGTGGAAACGGTGGAATTAGCCTTTGAGGTTGAAACGGATAGAAATTCTTTGAAATACGATACAAGAAATGAGAAGATTAAAATATTGCGGGTTATGACTAAGCTAGATACTGTCAATGTTCTCTGCGGCTTGGGACATAAGAGCCCAAGTGTATGTCTAGGTTGACGTAAGAGCCCTAGCGAAACACTGATCGTATGGCTAGCGGACGGATTAACTCTAATTAAAAGATCGACCATGATACCTGTGGACATAAGAGCCCAGGCGTAAGGCTGGCGGACATAAGAGCCCTAGCGGTAGTGATCTGTAAAAGAATCGAAACGATACATCAATAAGGGAATCCAACTAAGTCCTTGATAATTTGTGTTTTTAAATTTATGGCAACTTATTTAATTACGTTACAAGCTATATTGATGATCTTATGAATCCATGTCTTCTAAATTATGCGATTACATGAATTATTTAAATTATGCACATGTTTTCATTAAATTTAATTAAAGGCTTTGAAACCTCATAATCTTGTACGTGTTAACTTACTCAGCAAGTTTTTGCTGACCAAACCATATTTTTCCTTTTTCTTTCAGAGTTGAGAATTATGCATCGTCATATGCATACATGGAAATTTTGGGGAAGATATATTATTTTGAATTATTGTATTAGACTAGATCTTGCATGAACGGGCCTGTTTAACCCGTATTCTGGCCGTGTTGGCTATATTTGAATTCCGCTGCATTATACATATGTAAATATTATTTTCCGCTGCAACTTTGATGTATTATTTTTAAGTTATATATGAATGGGCTGTTTGAATATTTTAAATTCTGAAAAACCATAGCCTTGCATCTCTTTAGTGAGCTCGGAGAAACCGTGTCTTGCTAGGGAGGTGTGGCGGTGACACCCCGACCTGGGTGACCAAAAACCGGGGTGTTACATACTGTAAGTACCTGTCTGTTAAAGGGAACATAGTAATGAGAGCATGAGAATTAGCTATCTGACAGGGTTATCCCAAGCAAAGATCTGTGTATAAAAATGGAAGTTTAATTATGCCTTATCCAATCTTGTCTAATTTTTATTCCTCTTCCTATCCCTTCTGTCCACACTGTGAATCAGCTTCATAGCTAGCATAGCTTAAATTTTCATTGCTTTTTTTAGACAGTATCTGCCGCATTCTTAGAATAACTTTACCCGTTTTCTAGAATAGAATTTATATGCTTTGTAGAATAGATTTAAATGCTTTTGTGATTTAGTTTAAATTCAGTCAGTAGATGATTAATCACCTTTTCAAACCAATTGGAGAAATACGAATGGAAAATCTAGTAAAACGACGTGGGCCCTGCTTCCATCGCACATCCTCCAGTGAACGATCCGGTCTTACTATAAATTACTGCAATTTTTGACACCGTGCGCTTTCGGGGGCACAGTTTCTTAAACACAAGTAATAAAAACGTGACAACATATAATATATCCCTAATCCTAACTCCGCCATCATAAATTGATTTCATTAAATAAAATTGAAAACCAGGATTATGATTTTTTCAGAAAATACTCATGTAGAGAGAACTTGTCAAAAGTTTCATGGCAATGATCTTCAAGGCACGAAATTGTCAAAAGTTTCATGCCGGGGAGGTCCACAACGCCATTTGAAATCAAAGTTTACCACATGAGTAATAAAAGAGTGAACTATATTCTTAAACCCCTTCCCACAAATCATAACTCTTTTCATTTAATAAATTTAACTTGTGATATTTTAGAAAAACTCGTGTTGACGAAATTGTCCAAAGTTTCAGGGACTCGAATACAAAATATTTCCATACCTTGGTAGCGGTGAACAGGCGAAATAACTTCATCGGTGCTATAAAGATTAATGATCAAATGGTTGATGAACCGGGAGCTGTTAAGAGGGAGGCTTTTCATTATTTCCAATCGATCTTCAACAAGTCGGCTACGGACCTATTGGAGGTTGGAAACTTGGGGCTGTTAAGGTTAGGTGATGCAGTTAGGGATTGTTTGGTTCAAAGTTTCACGGAGGAGGAGATCCATGATGCCATATGGAGTTGCGACGGAAATAAAGCTCCGGGCCCGGATGGTTTCAACATTGCCTTCTTCAAAAAATTCTGGCCAGTCATTAAAGGGGACATCATCGAGGTATTTCGGGGGCTGGAGCGGGATGTAATTTTGCCGAGAAATGTGGGCAGATCATTCATACCACTCATCCCTAAGGTCACATACCCAACGGAATTTGGTGATTTTAGACCCATTTCCTTGGTGGGTAGCGTATACAAGGTGGTGACGAAAGCATTGGCAAATAGGCTGAAAGAGGTGGTCGGAGAAGTGGTTGGCGCTCCCCAAGTGGCTTTTGTGAAGGGGAGGCAAATACTTGACGCCTCTACTCAAATATCCGGGCAACAGGGTTTTGTTATTAAACTTGATTTCGCTAAAGCATACGACAATGTGTCATGGGAGGCCTTGTTTAGAGTATTGGAAGCTATGAATTTCAAGGGTAGGTGGATCGGGTGGATTAAGACATGTGTGAGGTCTGCTGCCGCTGCTGTCTTGATCAACGGATCATCAACTGGGTTCTTCAAAATGCACAAGGGCCTACGACAAGGTGACCCTCTCTCCCCCTATTTGTTTGTTATTTTGGTTGAGGTGCTTAACTCATTACTGGAACGGGCGATTAGTCTGGGAATGTTCCACGGGCTGAAGGTGGGAGGGAATGGGCCGTTGATTTCACACTTGCAATATACGGATGATACGGTATTGTTCTGCAAGGCTGAGATATCACAAATAATATTGATCAAAAGGTTGCTTAGATGCCTCTATCTAGCTACTGGATTGAAAATTAACTATGGAAAAAGTCATATATATGGGATCAATTGTCCTAGGGAATTATTGGAAATGGCAGCGGGGGTTCTCGGGTGTAGTGTTGGAGAGTGGCCGATGGTGTACCTTGGCATTCCGACTGGGGGTCGCATCAATGGGGTGACATTATGGCAACCAGTCTTAGACAAAGTGGAGAAACGGTTGGCGGGATGGAAGGGAAGGATGCTATCACAAGCTGGGAGATTATGTCTAATTAAGTCTGTGATGAGTAGTCTTCCGGTATATTTTCTATCGTTGTTTAAAGTTCCGAAAACAGTGGCCAATCGTCTCGAGCTTCTAAAAAGGAAATTTTTCTAGAATGAATGGGACGGATCGAGAAAATTACATTCTTCGAATTGGAATGTTATTTGCGCTACCAAAGAGGAAGGAGGTTTGAGTATTTGGCCGACTGAATTGCTGAATAAGGCATTACTTTTAAAGTGGAGATGGAGGTTCGGGACTGAGGACTCACTGTGGAGAGCCGTGATTGATGCTAAATACTACGGGAGTAGTGGTTCTTTAATACTGGAGGCCAGGGGCATTCGGTCACTATGGGGAAGGCTGTCCAGCACCTGGGCGGATTGGGGGATGGGAGGACAGATGGAAGATTTTTCTATTCAAATTGGCGATGGGGCAAAAACTAGATTTTGGTACGATGGTTGGTCAGGTGGCGGGCAGTCACTAAAGGAAAGATATCCTCGCATTTTTGCTTTATCAGTGAATAAGAATGGAATGGTAGCAGAGTTCGGAAATTGGTGTGGTATTGAATGGGTCTGGAATGTCGAATTACGAAGGCCTTTGTTCGATTGGGAATTAGGAGTATGGGAAGATTTTATACAGAATATAGAAGGGTAGAGGCTGAACCGTTTCGTGGTTGATCGAGTGAATTGGACGGCAGAAAAGTCTGGTAGATACTCTACTAGTTCCTACAGGTCGAATTTAAATGGAAGGCAGGATAATGATATTGGTTGGTTATGGATCCGGCTGTGGAAAATTAAGTGTCCGATGAAAGCAAAGATTTTGGTTTGGAAACTTATCAACAATGCACTCCCTGTCCGCGAGCAACTGGCCAGAAGAAACTGCATGTCGATGGAAGGTGCACAGTACCCAATTTGCGGAGTGGAAGTTGAGTCGATCGATCATATCTTTTGTAAGTGTAGGGAGGTGTGTACCCTATGGTATGAAGAGGTTAACTGGTTTGGAATGTCATGGGTTGGACGTGGGAGTGCAAAGTGTCTTTTAGAATGGTGGTTTTACCCTCAAGTAAGGCTGGGTCAAAGGGAGGTGTGGATGCTGGTATGTGTTGCTACCATTTGGACAGTGTGGTTGATGCGAAATGAGGTCGTGTTCAAAGGTCAGCAGTTCGAGCGGAAAAGAGCTATTGACATGGTAAAATGGAGGGTGGGGCAGTGGTGGTCCATTTGCGGGGAAGGCACGGATACTCACTTACTCACATGGGATAGGAGCTTCCCCTACAAACCTGTACAGGCAGCCGAGAGGAAGTAATGGGAGGGAACGTCGTGGCTTAGTATGGGAAAGACTGGAGGTGGGGTGGTGGAAAATTAACACGGACGGTTTCTCTCTTGGTAATCCGGGTCCGGCCGGTGTTGGTGGTGTTATTAGGGATGAGAAGGGCATTGTGATTTATGTTTTGTCAGACAATATTGGCTTCAAGGATTCAAATGAAGCAGAGATGGCAGCAGTGAGTAGGGTGTGCACATCGTTGATCCATGACCACGGATTTCCCTTACCTAAGCTTGTTTTTGAATGCGATTCACTCAATGTTGTTCGGTGGTTAAGAGAGCCACGTAAGACTCCTCCAAGGTTTTCGCGCTACCTGGTGTCGGTACTGGCCATATTCAAATGTGGAGGAGATATTAAGGTGCAACACATTATGAGGGAGAAGAACGAACTTGCAGATATTTGGGCAAAGCGTGGTGCAGCCGGGGAAGGCAAGATCGGAGGTTGGCTATGAAGAGGAGAAAGCAACGCTCGTTTGCATCTGTGGCAACGTTTTCTGTCTTCATGATGAGTGGAGTTTTTTTTAATCTGTTTGTTACATGCATGCTACTGGTGGGAAGTCTCTGTTGCCAGGCTGATCTATTGCTATATGGGGGAAGCTTTCTCAACTGACAAGTTTGGAAATGGTTGTGGTCTAGTGATGCTGTGTCTAATGGCCAATGCGTAAATGAAAGGTTGTTGCCAAGTTTCCTCAGGTAGATGCTGTCAAGGGAAGCGGATGCTGTCAATTTGAAGCTGATTTTGAAAGCCGATGACACTGTTGCTTGTTCATGGGAGAAGTTGTCGAGACCTGCGGGTGTTATCAAATGAATCATCTTGGAGCACTGACAACATTCTTGCTTTGAGCACATTAAGACGACCGAATTACAAACTGGTGAGATCTAAGCTCTCATATCTTTTAGTTTGTGCGAAAGGGTGGTGTACATTTTGACATTCTAGAATTTGCTTCATCATTCATGTTTGAACTTGCATTTATACACTTCATTGTTTTGAAAAAAGACAAGGGCACTTGGTTTCTACCCCTCCGTTTTAACCCCTCAGTTTTGTCATCCCACACTATACCTTTACCACCATATAAATCATAGCTGCAACAGACACCTGGCCTCCCCTACCTGCAGTTGCCTCCTTCCAGCCATACAGCCTTTTCTCACCTTTGGGGATCATTGGAATGCCTATAAATTATCACATGAATTCTTACATGCTATTATTGTTGATGATGATATTATAGTGGTAGGTTTCAATGGGATAAAGGGTGGTTTTGGATAAAGGGAGGGTATGCTTCTAAGAATAAAACTGGGCGGATAGATTGAGTAGTTCAAATGAATGGTTCCAGAAAGTCTGTAGTGGTATTGAGGAATCTGATTTGGCCATTTCTGTGGGATCACCTGAAAAAAAAAGGAAAAAAAAATATAAGATACGAAAAAAAAAGGAATGAAAAAAATAAGGTTGTTGAAAAAAAGAGAAAATGAGGGTGTTTCCATATGTCGTTTTTGGAAAAGGGTGTTATCAATTGAGCAGCACCTGTAAGAGAGTTTTATATACGATTTCCCTTGGAAGTCTTGCATGGAAGAATGGTATGGACTGCAGTTTTTTTGAGAATTTTGGAGTGTATTTTGTGCATCATGTATTGAATTTGTGTGTGAGCATTTATAGATGGTCCCTTAATCCTCATGAGTCTTTCACCCAATTTTCCTACCCACGGGCTGACCACTCCTTTTCCTAACCTTGGACCGTTTGTCACCTTCAAGTGCCCCTGTTTCGTTGCATTTGATGTTGTGTATTTATGCATGGGATATGTGATGTTGAAGCAAGCTTTGGGATTGTCTTGTGGCATCATCAATTGAGAGTTTTTCTTTGAACTGTACATGGTGGGAGCGAGTGAATACACTACAGCTTTGGAGAAGTCGGTTTTGGCTTGATGCACTCGATTTTGGAAGGATTTGGGCGTGATTTGATGAGACTTTTGTTCAGACTTGGAAAGGATATTGTGCATTTGGAAACTGTAAGGGCTGCTATATAACGCCTTTTGAAGGATGCTGTTTCGACTTTGGTGAATGAATGACATGATAAGTAGATTGGTTTGAAGATCTCCTATTGATTGACTTGGTGTCATGACAAGAATGCTTTGATTTCGGAAGCAGAAGGGGAACGAAAGGCTGATGGAGTTTCTTTTTATAATTTATGTATCCGGATGTCGTTGCTTCATTGATCCAGTTTAGATGGTGCGGATTTTGTTGTGCATCGTTTGAACATGTTTTGACATTGATATTATAATAAACCTTATTCCTCAAAAAAAAAAAATTGTGAGCACATTGACATCCAATACAGAAAATAAGATTGGATAGTGTCACTGAATTTTTATCGCGTGCAAGCCAGGCCTGGCCAAAATAAATGACAAAATAAGTAATAATTAAATTGCACACATGATTGATAAGGTCAAAGTTACCTACATTATTTTGGGGACATGCTATGTAGCAACGCTTATGAAAATAAAGCCGACCGATTGTCATTAATTCTCTCTCCCTAACATTGATATAAGCCCAATATTTAGTAAATTAAAGTATATTTGGGTGTGCGATATAAGCTCCCCATTATGCCACCCTAATTGGGCTCCCAATGACGATTGGGTATACATATGTCGGATATAAATCACCATTAATAAATTATATTTGGTACCAAAGAATGGTGATTTTATATATGGTTTGCAGATTATTATTTTCCGACATTAGGGGGAGATATGGATCAATTGAAAATATATTATTGTGACTGAAAAAAAAACTATATTGCATAAATTGCAAACCAAGCATATCATATCGGCATTACCCAAGGAAAACTTGTTGCCCTAGTAAAATAATTATGGCACAAGATAATCATTTGGTTCCGATTATGTCCTATATGGACCAATTACAAACGTGAAAAATGAATATTTTGCACGCTTGAAGTACGGTAAATCATCTGGTTCCAACTATAAAAATCCTCGAGGTTTATAAATTTTAGAAAGTGACGAATTGTTGAAACAAGCTCTAGAAAGAGCAAATAGCTCCAAAAGAGCAAATACCTTAGAAATAACGAGATCTCAATCAATCGTCACAAACAAAAATATAAGGAACCCAGATGAAATTATATTGCAAACCTATATCGGTTGATGAATGTCAGCAAAAGAAAATCTTGACTTTATGTTCAATATGAATGAATGTTATATAGTAGCCTCAGTGAAAGCTTAACAGAAAGAAGGCTATACAAATGATGATAGACTTGGGTTTATTATATTCATACAATTCTTGGTATGATAGAAGAATAAACTACAGTATCGTCCGGAAGATGAATTTCCTAAATTATCTTATATGATGATAATATGGTTTATATAGCACAATTGAAAGGGGATAGATAAAATAAATGAATTTGAGAATTAAGATTTGGTAAAACCAAATTATGACTTGGTGCAAAAATTGGGTGCACCCCCCACTCGAAAATGTGGTTAAAAATGAATTTCAAAAAGGAATATCCGCTAAATGCTTAATGCTCGGCCGAGCCAGTGATAATATAAAGGATCCTTTTACACCAACATGAGAGAATGAATAAATGTTTTGTCCAAAAGAGACCATATCTTAGTGGATTTAGTCAGCAAGGCGTTGCCGACTGTGATATTAAAAAATTGGTAAAGAAAATTGAAATGCGTCGGTTGAGTGATCTCAAATGAAATTTAAATCAGGGGGAGACGGATTGAATGATCCAAATTCTCAAATAAAGTCCAAATCATGGGGAGAAATAAACACAAGAATATTATACTCTTTTTCCTTCACTAGGATTTTTTTCCCACCGGATTTTTTTTCGTAGTAAGGTTTTAACGAGGCATATTCTTTGTGATGTGGACATGCAAGGGGGAGTGTTACGTGGCAATATGCATCTTAATGCATGTCCACATATTAGCTAATAAATTCCAAGTGTATAAACACTTGTCCTTGTACAAAATTATCATTAAGTGACTAAGCACATCATGTAGGAGATGGTTCGAGTCCTGATTCAGGACTATTCTGAACCGGTGAATATTGCATTTTTTATGCTAGGCGGTACTTTTTGGGTGGGGCATGTTTATTAATAGTTGTACACTGCCGTTAAGGTATGTTTGTATTGATTTAATTTGGATTTTCTTGCAATAATTAGATTCTTCTAATTTTCGGTCAACATTTATCAGCATTTAATAGGCGGATTTTGAGGTATAATTTTTTGTAAGGATTTTTGACCATTTCTCCCAGAAGGCAACAGCAACACTTTCCCCATTGTCTGCCCTCATTCCACAAACCGCCATTGTTATTCTTTTTTGTGAAAGTTTCGGTGTGATTCAATAGTCCGCGTCCCTTGGTGAGCAACGGCGGCAACTCCAGCGGTCTAGTTCGTTGAGGCCGGGCTCCATTTTTTTCTTTTTTTTTATTGCAAAAGTGGGGCGGCGTGGGTCACCGGTGGCAGCTGTCCGGCGACTTATTTTGTAGGTGAAAGGTGACGGTTCTAAATTATGGTGTTGGATTCCCACTTTTTTTTTTACCCCTTTAATCGTGTTTACTAGTGAGGGTTTGTTGCATTCACCCCTAATAATTTTTGTAGGGGTATATTAGAAACAATTATGTTGAATTCACCCCTAATATTTCTACGTATTGATTGTGTAGGCAACATGATGCATTCTGTCATTACCATTCAACTGAAGCATAGTGTTGTATTAATCTGGCATCATGATCCGTTATCACATACACTTGCGGCTGGTTTATAATGATGTATTATTCCGAGATCATGCAGCATTGACAACAAACCATGATGCACTGTAGAATAACGCAGTTTTAACATGGCTACATGATTCATGCTCAAATAACCATTTATGTTGTCTTGTTAATGTATTATTCATCTGGAAATATGATGCATTCTGTTATTATCATGTTGCTGAATCATAATGCAGTATTAATATGGCATCATGATGCATTGTCACATACACTTGCAGCTTGCTCATAATGATGTATAATTCCTGGATAATGCTGCATTCACAACGAACCATGATGTAGTAATGAATGGTGCCACCTGTAGCTACTTATGCTCACTGCATGTGTATTTTCTTAAATTCTTACATTTGACATTGTTGGGGCATATTCCTATAACTGATTTTATTTTTTATATATATATATATATATGTTAATCCCATTTTCGTTCGTTGCTGTTGAAAAATCAAATGGTTGGTCATGTAGATTTTGATATGTTAATGCTTGATTATTTGATTTTTATGCATGTTGCTTCATTTACAACACAGATATCAAGAAATCCATCAGCATATTCTACATTTACGACACAGCATAAAACATCACAATATCATTAAATAATTGGTTACTCAAGAACACGGTTCAAATCCTGCGCAGGCTGATGTATTAATCACATTGCGTGCAACTTAACCCTGATTCCGTGATGGGGTTCGTTTGAACATAGATTAATGTTGAATAAGATTACTGGATGCAAACCAATGAATACTCTTATTCATGCAAAATTATAGTATTATTTTTATGCAAACATCCCAGCACATTTGAACAATTATAAAGCTAATTTCTTTTTCATTCATAGTACCTGTGAAAACTCCTCTTTCGGGATTCATGGTATAAGCGATTGCTACAAAATTTGATAATACAATTTTACTTGTCGCCACATTTTGTAAAAAAAATTAGCATCAAAATTAATTAATAATCGTATTACAGGAATCATCATCTTCATCGGCTTCGTTGGATTTGGGCGGGTGTAAGTCGCCTGTATTGAATCTTGAAGAGAATCAGCATAGACATCGTGCGATGTCTCATCACGAAAGATCGTGAATCTATCTACGTATTCTCCATCTTCTGAAAATGAATTCAGATCCAACATGTCCATTACAATAGTGTTAACCAAGAAATTTTGATTGAACAATATTGAGGATTGTTACAAGGCTTACTGAAGGGAACTACAATAGTTTAAGCAAAACTGTAAAAGAAAGAAAAATAATTGTAGAATGGAAGAAACAAGAATTAAACTTGCAGGAATGAAAAAATGCAGGAAAAATATGAAGGTCCTCTTGGGATGTCTGATGATGCCCTTCCTTCATGCCTCTTCCTCCTTTTATAGAGAGTGCGACCCCCAGGCTACATTAATGGGACGCGTGATGGCGCCGTCTGCATTAAACTTTCCTTGACTTCTGTGACACATACGGCGCACGCGAGAGGATGGCGGCTCGCGGATTGACAGGTTGGGAGGGTTGCATCACTCCCCTGTCGCCCAGCTTCCCCTTGGTCATTATCCGGATAAATCTTGAATTGGACCGAGTCAAGAAAAATAGATTGGGTCTTTTGAAAGTGCGTTCTCTTTTCCGGATGTATTTTTATGGACTGAGACTTTGAAGATGTATCCCCCTTCCGGATATATCTTCACTGACCTGAAGACGCGTCTTCTCTTCCGGATATATTTCCACGGACTGGGCCAGGTAAACTTGGATGGGCTATAAAATATATTTTGTTGGGTTAACAGATGCCCCCCTCGCGCATTTTGTCTGATTAGCATTTTAAGACAAATTTGCGCGCTTAATTTTAGGGTTGGGAATTTTTTGGCCCATTACGGCCCATTAGGGACAAAACCCTATATATAAAAAGCCTTCAAACTTTTGTAAAGCCTCCAAAGTCCTTCATTTTCTTTCAAAAATTTTCTCTCTTCCTCTCTTCTTCTCTTATTCCTCCGCCGGCTGCCGGAAACCGCCGGGAAGCCGTTGCCGCCGTCCAGATTCCGGCCGTCGAGATCGTCGCCGGACGCCGCCGGAAGCCGTCGAGGCCGCCGCCGCTGCTGTTCCAGGCGGCCGCCGCTGCTCCCTCACCAGGCTGCCCCTGCGCCTGAAGCCGCCCGCCAAGGCCGCCGCCCCCAGGCCGCCCACGCGAAGCCGCCGCCATCTGAGGCCGCCCCGCCGCTGCTGCCAGGCCGCCCTACGCCACGGAGACCGCCGTCCCATGCCAGGCCGCCCCTACGCCTGAAGCCGCCCGCCAAGGCCGCCGCCCACGCGAAGCCACCCCCCGCCAAGGCCGCCGCCCCACGCCTGAAGCCGCCCATCGCACGGACTGAGGCCGCCCGCACCCTGAAGCCGCCCCCGCCACCTGAGGCCGCCCGACCACATGAAGCCGCCCGGCCGCCTGCCAGCCGCCCATCGCCTTGGCCGCCCCGCGCGGAGGCCGCCTGCCTTGGCCGCCCCACGCTTGGCCGCCCCGCCGGAGGCCGCCTGCCCCACGCCTTGGCCGCCTGCCTTGGCCGCCTACGCCCACGCCAAGGCCGCCCAACGCAGGCCGCCCCACCAGGTTGCAAGCCGCCGCCCCACCTGAGGCCGCCGCCCGGGACGAGGCCGCCACGCCAAGGACGCCGCCCCTACGCCGAGGCCGCCCACGCCTGAAGCCACCTGAGGCCGCGCCACCTGAAGCCGCCCGACGATTGTTCGAGGGCGCTATCTGCTTGCAACCAGGTCCCCTCTTATTCGCTTCATGGACCAGGTTAGTGAGCTATCCTCCATTTTTATTTTGCTATGCATACTTTGGTGAAGGCTTATCACATGTGTGGAGGGGATATCATGAAGGTTGATGGGCATTTTGGCATGTTAGGATTATGGGAGGGATGTTGGACTGAATTTTGTGAACTTTGCTTGCTTTTCTTGATTCCGCTGGATTCGTGCTTGGTTTTGCTAAATTTACTGCTCGTATGGTAATTTCGTGTTTCCAATGCCTATTGATGTCGTAGAACATAGCAAGATTACTCACATTACCTATCACCTCTGACATAGACTTAGAGAACATAGAGCATCATATGGGACTTTAGAGAAAGCATAAGATCATGTGATTTCCTGCTTAGATGTTAGGTTAACTTAGAGTTGCTTCTAGTCATCCCACACTTTATTCATGACATAGGATCTAGTAGAGGACACTGCACGGGCTGCCACTTCCTCGGATCAGGCCGCCCCTTATCACCCCGGGTCCTCCTCGGCCGCCGCTGTCCAGGCCGCCTTCCCTGTGACTCAGGCCGCCTCCGATCGTCACCCCAAGTCGTCATCGACCGTCACTCAGGGGCCATCAGCCGCCACTGACCAGGCCGCCATCCCATCAGCTCAGGTCGCCCGGAGTCGTCAGCCAGGGCATGCCGCCACTTCCTCTGTTCAGGCCGCTGCTCCCTTGACAGGATTTGCTGCCTTGTCGCGCGGCATGGCTTTTCAGGTTAAAATGGCTTGATTGGCACCTTCTCATGTTAACTTAAATCTTGTTAACCGTTTGACTTATCCGGGTAACTATGTATGGTACAGGACATTGCCAGGTCCACTCAGCCTCTAGTTGTTCAGGCCGCCACCCCTAGTACTGCTCAGGTCGCCACTTTGGCTTCTCCTCTGACTATTCAGGTTTGTCTGGTCTTACCCTGCTTGTTTCGTTGCCTATGTTCGTATCCCTTAATCTCATGCTTGTTTTTCTCATCTGCAGCATCCGCTTATTCCAGATTCTGACGGTGAGGCATATGAGTTCGATCGTCGGCAGGAGTCAGAGCTTTTTCTGTGACCGTTTCATAGTACGCCTGAGCGCGCGGATGAGTCGAGACGGTTTTTATCTTGCAAGTTACTCATCACCGAGGCCGCCTTTACAAGTGCCTTTGTGTCTCGCACTAAATCCATTAAATCTCAGTCTCAGCAGTTTGGTATTTCTACCTCCAGGTCAAAGGCTAAAGTTCCCAGGACTCAGATTGACGATGATAGCAGCCTAGGTCAGTATACTTCATGGGTGCGTCGGATGGCGGGCCGCGCTTCTGAGTGGCGCGAGTGGGGGATTGATGAGGCCATCCTTCTATCCACTAAGCCTGTGGTGATAGACCATCACTTGCTTTACTATCTTATGGGCTTCTGGAACTCCTCTGTTAATGCTTTCCAGCTTCCCTGTGGATTCATTGGCCCTACACTTCTTGACGTGGTGATGATCACGGGGCTTCGTGTGGTCGGATCGGAGTTGACTCAGTCCGCTATTGATGACCCTAGACTTGGTGCGTCGATTTGCCCTACGGGCAAAGAGGCCAGGCGATACTCGGCTTACATTGTGCACAATAAGACGTCAGGGCCTTATCCTTCTACGCGAGATGAGCACGTAGCCTTCCTTTTACTATGGTTTAGCCGGTTTGTTATTTGTTCCAGTGCACGTACTGTTCTTAGTACTGCACTGCCCCTTGTCTTAGGACTTATGAGTACGGAGACTCGGGCTATAGGCTCGTACTTCCTCGGCACTCTGTTTAGCGGCATGGCTAAGCTTTCTGATAAGCTGGCCGAAGGACTAGATCCCTCTACCACTGCTTCTGGGCCGCTATGGTTCTTGCAGTTATGGGTCGAGCTATATTTTCCCCAGCTGTTCATAGGTGTATTATGCCCTAGTCCGCAGGAGGTTTCGGAGGGTGATCCTTTAGGTAGAATATTGGCCGCTCAGTCTGTGAGGATCAGCCGGGGCGGCCTTCTGAGCCGAGATGGCCTGGGGATTATCCACTGGTTTTATCATTATCGGCCGTCCTACCATGACTTATTTGTTTGTGCCTCCATTCCTCGGTTGCTGTCTACGCTGATATGTCCCCCTACTCAGCCACGTGGCCTTCATGGGGAGTTTACATGGAATATCAGCATGAAACCTCACATGCTTTTGAGTGGGGTGAAGAGGACTGACGCTTATAATCCTTTCATAGCTGAGCCTTATTGCCCTCACCTGCTTGGTCGCCAGTTTGGCTGCCACCTTGGGCTTCCTCGCCGGGTGAAGTGGCCGACTCGTTTTACCAGGAAGGGGAGGATGACACCCGCAGTCATCAAGGCTGTGGTAGCTTTTTCGTCTCGTCTGACGCTCTCCAGCTATCTCCCGTTTACTCCGACTGGGTCGCTGGCTGATGGTTTTATGGCGTGGTGGACGCCGTACATCACTTCTATTTTGCCGCCATATGACCAGCTGACGTCTCGTTTTGGAGACTCAGCTCCTTCGCGTCGGTCTCGTGTTTCAGCTTCTCACGGTGGTACCTCGAGGTCCAAGAAGTCCCAGTCTGGTCCAGCCTCTTCCTCTCGTAAGCGTCGAAGAGGTATGTTGAATCATTTTGTTGTCAATACAACGCTTCATACACTACCCCTTAATGTTTTCTCTTTGTCTGCAGTTGATGAGGAAGCAACTGATGAGGACGCTTCAGTTAGCGCCGAGCGGTCTGGTTCTGACGAGGAGGACGCGAGTTCCAGTGATGATGGATCACGTTCAGGTGATGAGGAGGGCCATGAGGGCGATGAGGAAGACCATGAGGATGAGTCGGTAGACCCCTATGATGATGATCATGGCCAGGCGGATGACCATGCTGCTGATGTTCCTGTGGCCGCCGACCCTCGATACTCAGCCTCCTTTGGTAGACCTTCTGATGACCATTCGCCATCCACGGATGAAATGTTAGCCTGTGCTGATTATATCATCCTTCATGGCCACGACGATCCCAAGTATCAAACTGGTGCTATGCTGACTGACCTTGATGATCCCTTGATTATTGCTGTCGATCAGGTATGTTTTTTCACTTTACGTCTTTTACTCTACATTACTTCTAGCATTGAAATAACCTTCCTCTTGATTTTAGGTGGATCCGCATTCTTCCAGGACCGACGACGCAATTGGCTTATCTGACCACGAGTTGGTCTCTCAGGTACCTTTTATTTGCACCTTCACTCTTCCTTATTTTGTTTAAACAAAGTTTTCTAAGGATAGCTGTCTTCCAGGTTCATGCGGATACTATTCAGGCTTCCGACCGCGTTTCCAAGACTACTCAGGCTGGCCCTTCGGTGATCCCTCAGGTATTCTTTATTGATTATGTTGTTTCTGTTTTTGTTTTCCGAGGACATGTTTTAAGGATCTCCCTTTCTAGCTTCCCATGGACCAGGCAGACCATCCTACTACTGCTGCTCCTATTACTTCAGCTGATTCGGTCGCGCCGCCTCTTCCGGTATGGCTCATTTAAGCTTTCGTGGTTATAAGATTTTCTTGGCATATACTCATGTAAAGCTGTCTTCAGGTACCCATGATTCGTGCCTCAGTCCCAGCGACCTCTTTATCAGGTCCTTCGGTGCCTGCTCCTGTTGACCGGGTTGTCATTTCATCATGTGAGGCGTTTGACGTCTTCTATCCACTCATATCGATCGACTCTCCACCGAGGTGTTCTCTAGTCTTGATCGCCTGTTGGACGACGTTAGCGCAGTTTCCGCCTTTACCGAGGATGCTGACTTTCTTAGCTTTTCAGAGCGCATTGCTGATTTAGCTGTTTCTTATCCCGCTTTTAGTAGCTCTGCGGATCAGTCTGCTCATAATCTGACGCTGCTTAATGACCTCGAGGCACGATACCGTGAGGTTTGCTTTCAGATAGAGGCTATCCATCCTCAGCGCGAGTAGTTATCTACTGATCGCGGAGTTAGAGAGAGTCGCAGATCGCATCTTAGGGACGTTGTTACGCGAGCACATCGTGATATTGAGGAGGCAGAGCGTATCATTCTGGAGAGGAGGCGCACCATTCAGGAGGCTAATGAGGAGCTTGCTAGCTTAGAGCCTGTCTTGGCTGATATTTCTTCCCGAGCTGCTGAGTTAGAGACTTCCTATGGTCGTTTAGCCGCAGATGAGCGTGATTTATCGGCTGAGTTATCGGTAGTTCGGACTCGTCGGCTTCGGTTGTTGGTTCGCGCTCGTGCTTCGGCGGTTGCACTTCTCCGTCTGACGGACATGTTCGAGCGCACTCGTGATCAGTGGGCCCTCATGCGTCGGCGTATACTGGGTGATGTTAGGCAGCCTCCTCCTTAGTGTTTTGCACTGCTTTATTTTCAGTACACTTTTGGGTCAACCCATCGGCCTTGTGATGGGTAACTCTTGCCTTTACTTTGGAATATTACTGTTACTTTTTTGGCCGGTGACTTGGCCACTTTTGATGCACTTGCGTTTCTTATTCAGATTCCCACACTGATGGATAAAACACTTTGAGGTATTTTGCATTTATACTCTGTTTGTGTTTTCGGCCATCGATGTCCATCAGTTTGTATGCACCATTAAGTAGTCTTTGCGTAACAATGAATGGTCCTTCCCAATTTGGAGACCTCTTGCCTGTTTCATTGTCACGCACCCACCCCCGAGGGTAGAATCACCTTCCATACTAGCTCTCCCTCGTTAAAAGTTTTGCCTCGAACCCTCTTGTCGTAATGTCTCGCCATTCTCATCTTTTGGCGACGGATATTTTCCAGAGCGGTCAGCTTGTCGCCGTCTGCTGTCTCCAATTCTTGCCACATGGCCTCTTCATACTTAGTTAAGTCTAACTGATGCTGCTGGGCCACTCTGAGAGAGGGGACTGTGATTTCCAAAGGTAGGACGACATCATGACCATACGTCAGATAGTATGGTGTGAAGCCGGTGGCTGTAGACTTAGAGTTTCTGTAAGCCCATAGGACTTCTATAAGAGCCTCATGCCACTTTCTTGGCTTATCCCCTACTGCCTTCTTGATCATACTTATCAAGATTTTATTGGTGGCCTCAGCTTGACCATTTGCTTGGGGGTAGTACGGAGTGGAGTGATATATGCGAATTCCGAATTGTTTAGCGAAAGCTAAGAACTTCTCGCCAGTGAACACGGTCCCTTGATCCGCAGTGATTGTTTGGGAAATCCCAAATCGATGCATGAGCTCAGTCACAAACCTTATTACATCGCTTTGGTCGATCTTCCTCATTGGCCATGCTTCTACCCATTTGGTGAAGTAGTCAGTAGCTACTAGTATGAATGCATGGTTTTTGGATGACGGTGGATGAATTTTTCCAATGATGTCCATCCCCCAGCCACGGAATGGCCAAGGCTTGATGACTGTGTGTAATTCTTCCGCCGGTACTCTTTGAATCGGCCCATGTTTTTGGCAAGCCTCGCACCCTCGAGCGTAGATGATGCAGTCCTCCATGATAGTCGGCCAAAAATATCCATGACGATGGATACTCCACCTCATGCTAGGCCCTGCCCGATGAGAGTCGCAAATTCCCTCATGGACTTCTCCCATCACCAATTTTGCGTCTTCGGTTCCTATGCATTTGAGTAGTAATCCATCGACCGCCCTTCGGAATAATTCGCCGTCAATTAGTGTGTACCGTAAAGCGTTAACCTTTAGACAACCATCTCCTCCAGATGATGGGTTTTCAAGATATCGTTTGATCTCGGTCCTCCAATCCTCATTCGGACTTAGGGGTTGGATTTCTTGTTGGTCCACAGGCTCACTTGTGATGGTGGCAATGCGTGGTGCCCCCCTAGGGCGACCAGTCTGCCAACCCGAAGCAAGTTGAGCGACCTCGTTAGCCTCTTGATTTTGACTCCTGGGCACATGTGTGATGGTGGCGTCTGAAAACTTGCCCAGTAGCTCTAGTGCTACCTCATAACACTTAATCAATCTAGGACTCTTGCATTCGTATTCTCCTGTTAACTGTTTCAGGATGACTTGGGAATCTCCAAAAATTGTAATGGATTTCGCACCCTTCAGCAATGCTGTCTCGAGGCCAAATATTAGAGCTTCGTACTCCGCCTGATTGTTGGTGGTGCCAGGATCTAACTCTCTAGCAAGCTTCCAATGTTCTCCATGAGGACTAGTAATCGTAATACCGGCTCCTGAACCGCTGCTTGCACAAGATCCATCAAAAGTTAGTTCCCAAGGTTCGAACCCTATAAAGGACACTTCTTTGGGATCCTCTGGTAATGTCAACGAAGGATGTTGAGCTAAAAAATCAGCCAAGGCTTGTCCCTTGACCGCCTTTTGGGGAATATGTACCAGGGTAAAGGGACTAATCTTCATAGCCCACTTAGCTTGTCGGCCTTTCAATGCTGGCTTGTGCAAGAGTGTCCTTACCAAGTCAAAGGGAGCTACTACATGAATTGTTCTTGGCAGCATGTAGTGTTCCAGCTTGTTGCAGGAGTATACTAGGGTGTAGCATAATTTTTCTAATGCGGTATATCTCACTTCTAGCCCTTGCAGAGTCTTGCTAAGGTAATATATAGCTCTCTCCTTGCCGTTTTCATCATCCTGTGCCAGCATGCAACCGATAGATTCTTCGGCGGCGGATACGTATAGTTTCAAAGGTACTTCAAGCCTTGGCGGTACTAATACTGGAGGGTTGACCAACGCTCTTTTTATTTCTTCAAAGGCTGCCTGATGCTCCGACGTCCACATGAATTTCTCATTCTTTCTTCCTTTAAGTAAGGTAGTGAACGCTTTCATCTTTCCTGCTGCATTGGCAATGAATCTCCTTAAGAAATTGATTTTACCAATTAGTGATTGCAGCTCTTTGAGATTGGATGGTGCACGGGCTTCCAATATGGCTTTAGCTTTATTTTGGTCCACCTCAATGCCCCTCTCATGCACCAGGAAACCTAAGAAGTTCCCTGCTGCCACTCCGAAGGCACACTTAGCTGGATTAATTTTCAACCCATGTTGCCTCATTCGGATGAAGGCACCTTCAAGGTGATCCAAGTGTTGATCAAATTCGCATGACTTCACAACTATGTCATCGATGTAAACTTCAAGTGTATGGCCAATTAAATCATGAAAAATCATATTCATGGCCCTTTGGTATGTTGCCCCAGCATTTTTCAATCCGAAAGGCATGACTACCCATTCAAAGATGCCGACTGGCCCCGGGCAACGAAAGGCTGTTTTATGTACATCATTTTCAGAAATGAAGATTTGATTGTATCCAGAATAACCATCCATTAGAGATAAAAACTTGTGGCCAGCGGCCGCAACAACGAGCATATCGGCCATAGGCATCACATATTCATCCTTGGGTGTTGCCAAGTTTAAATTCCAAAAGTCTATACAGACTCTTAATTGACCGTTCTTTTTTACAACAGGTACAATATTTGCAAGCCATTCCACATAACGACAAGTTCTAATGTAACCTGCTCTAAGAAGTTTCTCAATTTCGGCCTTTATTTTTGGGATGGTGTCTGGGTCGAACCGTCTTGGCGGCTGCTTATGAGGTCTGAATTCTGGGTGAGTTGGCAACTTGTGTTCCACCAGATCTCTTGATAGTCCTGGCATGTCTGTGTACTGCAATGCAAAGCAATCCTTACATTTATGAATCAGCTCCACCAGTTGGCGCCGCTTTTCATCCGATAATGACGCACTGATCTTGGTCAACTTTGACTCTGCCTCTGTCCCGAGGTTGATGTTTACAAGTGGTTCATTGGCTTCCGGACTAGGCAAGGTCCGCTTTATAGGAGATGGCCACTCAGATGGCCGAATGTCAGTTAGGTTTTTGGACTTGATTTCGGCACCCATCATTATTTCAGTGTTGGCGAGCCGCTGCAACAAGTCTTTATAAATGTCGTAGCTGCTCGTCATGCAGAGCATGATGCTTCACGGCTATCTGCAGAACGTAACTTGAAGCCGCTTGTTGTGAAGTCAATGGATTCCAGATCCATGTTCATACCAATTAAAGCTGATGCAGGTTGGATGTCTTCTAAGTAAAAGATCGCCTCATCATTGTTGGCGTCCGGTCCTGCAAAGGGTTGAGGATCTGCCTCCACCAATTCTATCTGGTCACCATCCCAAATTAACAACTGTTGGTGGAGGGTGGATGGTACACACTGCGCCATGTGAATCCAGTCGCGCCCAAGCAATGCTGAGTAACACGTCTTAGATTTCACCACAAAGAAGGCCACCTTGATGGTCTTGGATCCAATAGCGACGTCCGCCGTTATGAATCCGGCAGGTTGTGTTGCTTCTCCTACAAAACTGCACATTCTGACCCTAGTAGGGATCAGATCCTTTTCACTCTTTCCTATCTTCCTCAAAGTCGACATCGGCATCACATTGGCTGCCGCTCCATTATCAACAAATACCCTGCTCACAGGACGCCCATCAATGTGAGCCTTAACATACAAGGGCTTCATTTGCCTTGTCTGGGCAACCTCGGGTTTGGCAAACTGTGCTACAGCCAACTTTGAAGCATCATGTCGGCCGCCAAGTTTTTGCGTGGGAGGTGCATCCCTGGGTGGATGGGACAATTCGGCTATCATTTCATCCATTCTTTCAATAAGCCTCGCGAACGATGGCTCTTCCTCATCCCATATCTCGGATTCGGCATCGCTTATCTCTTCATCAGCCGCCAATCCAAAGACCCGTATAGGCACGGAGGGATCATTCGGCCCTTCTTTCCTATCGTCTGCTTCTTTAAGTTCTTTGTCCAAATTTTTCCAAAAAACCTCATCTTCAATATCCATGCCGTCTAATTCATCATGAGACTCCTCATCAATATTGAGGTGCACATTACCCCACATATCATCTTCATACCCTTCGTCAATATTCATATCATCCATCGTGCCACATTCATCAGTCATGATGCCTAGGGCGCTAATCCCAACTTTAGGTTTATCGAGATTGGCCTCCACAGCGGCCTCCACCTCTGTAGGTGTAATAGCACCAAAATTCACTTGTGGTGCCTCATTGGTCGCTTGAAGTGCTTCACTAGTTGATTTTGTTTCAACTTGTATCTGTGACTTCTTCTGGGTTTCTACAGTCTTGCAGTAAGCTGTGAATCCTTCAAAACTATGTGGTTCACTTCCAAATTCACCAGCTTCATGGGCCGCCAAATATGCCATGTATTTCATTAGCACACTAGCCATAGCCATGTTTGAAGGAGTCATGTCCATTTTGTCCAGCTTCTCAATGAACTTCTGTCTCGCAGATTTGACCTTGCTTCCTTCTTCATCAGATTCGGTTGTGGCGACCGCTTTTCCTTTGTCATTAGAAGCTGATGATGAAATGTTAGTCTGAGGAAATCCAGCTTTGGTTACCTTAGGCCTTGGTGATGACGGCTGAGGCTTTCGTTCTGCCCACTGCAGCCTTTCTCGTACTGGCCCCTTGGTAGTAGAAGGTGATGGTGGTTGTAACCTTTCCCTCACTGGCCTCCTGGTGGAGGAAAACGGCGGCTGCAACCTCTCCCGTATTGGTTTCCTAGCGGAAGATGATGGCGGCTGAGGTGATCTTCTTGAGGCCTCATAAAACCTTTCTTCACGAAGTGGTATAGGTGAGTCAGGTTCCCTTGCCACCGTTCTACTGTATGCCTTCTCGTGAAGGGGTCTCTGCTGCTGGGATGTCTCTCCTTTGAAATAAGTTGGTTGTACGGGCTTCCGAGGCCTGGAAGATTCCAACTTATGGATTTGTGCCTCCCACTGCCGCATTTCCTCGGCATATCGTCTTTGAGCCCGCCTAAACTGACTCCTAGTCATGGGTGGCGGCTCTTTTTGAGCGGCTTTGTTCTGAGCCCTATTCTTCATCCACCTTTCAGTCTCAACTGGATGTTCTGGTCGCCTCATCAAGGTTGGAACCACCTGTACACCATGCCTATAATCACGAGCAATAGGTTGGTGTTTCCCATTTTCATAGATCTCTACCGCCTGCTTAGAGATCTCAACCTTCAAAGGAGGGTTCTGCTTCTTGTGGTGCTCTCTTTTTTCGGCCTCCAAGACCTTCTTGAAGTCCTTTTTCAACATGTTCTTAAATCTTGGTTGTTTACTGCACAACTCTTTTCTTTCATGATCGGACTCATCAGATAACAAGTCCACATCCTCTTCATCGATTTCAATGTGTTCCGTTCCTCTATCATTCCTGTTACTGGAGCCATCATCTTCTGGATTTGGGATGAGTCCAGAAACACCAATTGGCAGCTGAGGGAATGGATCTAAATCCACTTTCATACCTGCAATTTTCAAACGACCCTCTTTTATTTTGTTCTGTATGGCCGTTCTAAAACTCCTGCATTTAGTAATGCTATGAGTATACGAATTATGCCACTTACAAAATGCTCGGCCTCGAATTTCCTCGGCCGCTGGTAATTTTTGCCCTTCAGGCAACTTGATCACACCGTCTTTGAGTAGGGCATCGAACACTTGGTCCGCTTTGCCCATGTCAAAAAGGTCTTCTTCAGGCTTATACTTAGCCTCTCTTTGTTTTGGCGGCTTGAGAGCCGCACATTTATGTGGTTTGGCTGTCTGAACTAGCTCAGCAACAGTCACCTCTACAGGTTCGTCCTCATCATCACTGAGTTTCATTTCTTCGAAATGGACTCGGCGCATAGGACGCCTCTCTTCCTGCTCCCTTAGGAATTTTTCCACGCGGGCCGCTCTCTCGGCCAGCTGGGCAAGGTCAGTTGCATCCTGCACAATTAAATGTTCTTTTAATTTTGGTAACATGTTAGCCACTGCTATATTGGCTATTTCTTTATCCGGAATTGCCATAGTACATCGGCCTTTAAGGCGTTGCAATCTGTTAATAAAAGCACTTGCCGTTTCATCGGCAAATTGCTTAGCGTTAGTGAGATCTGCAAGACTAACCTGTGACAGGGGAGTGTAAAACCTGTCATGGAATGCCCGCTCGAGATCAGCCCAATTCTGAATTGAATTAGGCCGCAAGGAAGCGAACCAAGCAAATGCGGGTCCAGTCAGAGATGAGCTGAACAGTCTCAGCTTCAGCCAATCGCTGGCCGCCGCTTCGCCACACTGAGCAGTGAACCTGCCCACATGTTCTACTGTAGACTTGCCATCGTCTCCCGAAAATGTGGTGAACTCGGGCATTTTGAAGCCTCTAGGATAAGGCTGCATAGTGTCTACCCATTCTGGGTATGGTTTCCTGTATGTGGGCCGTTCCATCGGCCTTAATTGAATCCCGAAGTGCTGTTGCATCATATCTGCCAACAACTCGGGTGACACCACGGGCATCTGTGTAGGAGGCATGGCGGCCGGGAAATGGTTGGTGGCATGATGCTGCATGGTGACCGGGTATGGACTAGCAGCGTGATTGTAACACCCGAGGAAAAACAAATTCAAATTGTTTTGAACTACGTCATGACTTGATCCCTTCACAGGGTACGTAGGCAGGTTAGAACTAATTTCTAAGTTCAGTCACGAAATAAATCACAAAATACATCACGAAATAGACCACAAGGACGATAGGGGGTGTTGAAACCAATTTAGACTGGGATAAGTAGGACCCGGAAACGTTGCGAGCGATAAGCCGGACTCGTAGCAAGATTAAGGAGAAGATTCCGCAACGAAGACGCCCGGGGAATCGAGCTAACACATAGAAAACCGATAGGGGAAAGCGAGGGAAGACCCGACGGAACACGCGGAACCGAACCGGCCGGTCCGGCCGGCCCGCGCTGTCCGCGCGCCGCCGCGCGGCCACCGCGCGGCCAAGGGCGTCGCGACGCCAGGCCTGGCACGCGTGCTCCGCGCGGACAAAAGCTTAGGTGCGCGCCACCAGCGCGCCAGAGGGGCTGAAGGTGTAATCTTTCCATTCGGGGGTGATTTTCTTGCCGAAATTACATCTCCCTTCGAGGGAAACCAAATCCCAGCCTTAAGGAAGGCTTAGGGATGGCTGGGGGCGCCTCAAAACCCTAGTTTTACAGAAAACACTCCCCTACCACTTCATTCTCCCTTCCCAAGCCAAAAACCTATTCGACTCCACTTTCCGGCGAACATTCCGGCGACGACGAGGCACACGGGACAGAGCCACCGCCTCATAGAGCCTTGGTAAGTCTTAATACAGTATTCCATCCGTCCATAAGTCTCCAAAACTAGAATTCTAACCCTTTTCCTTTGCTACGATTCCACGCCGGAAAACGAACAAAAAGCGATCGGAAAGATTGGCCGTTCGTCGCGACCCTAGGACGTCCGGATACCCGTTCCAGCGACCCTAATCTCTAAATCTGTAAGTTAACACCTTACTCACAAATTTTTGCGGTTGTTTGTTGTTTAAATCTCGAGATATAGGCTTGTAACAAAAATCGGTTTTCAAAAACCCTATTTTCGTCCAATTTTAAAGACTCGCCAAAAACTCGACCTTCGGGAATTCAAACCGAAAACTTTTCAACATAAAAGTTGTTCCTAACACCTTTATCTATCTTGTGTCCAAATTTCAGCCATTGACATTAAGTTTTGCTATCCCAATTTTCGCCATGAACTTTCTGTATTGAACCGAACCGTTTAAATCTGTGACAGATTCCTTCATTCAACTTGATGCATGTTTTTCACCCATTTTTCGAATGATTTAAGTTTGCATTCCTAAACAAAAGTTGTAGATAATTGTGTCTAGATTATGCCTACAAAATTTCACGAATTTTGGTGTTCATTTGATATGTCAAACGGCCAAGTTTTTGAAACTGTTTTGAATTCGTTTTAAAGGCCATGAGTGTGCAGAGAGTTACACACGATTTTTGAGTACCAAGAATTCATTATTTCCAAAAACTTAAAACATGAAAGTTGTTCCTTAATGTGTCGTGTAGTTACTGTAAAAATTTCACATCGATTGGTTTTGAAATGAATTTTTAATCGGCGTTACACGAACCTGTGACGACAACAGTTTTTAAGACGTAAATTATTCTTTGCAATAAACTCAAATTTTAACTCACTTCGGAACCTTATTTCCAAAAACTTAAAACATGAAAGTTGTTCGTGTGTGTGTTTTTGAATTACTGGCCAAGTTTCAGAATTTTTGGAGGAAAAACGAATTTTAAATTAAGAAAGGCGTAAACTGCCTCGAATAGGATTTTTCGAACTTGAGAAAACTCGAACTATGAAAACGCGATATCGATCCTTTGATAACTTTGAAATACGAACTTTCGAAAAATCCCGTTCACTAGGCTGAGCCGATCTTCATACTATCATTATCTTTGAGACTGCCTCGTTAGTGGTCTCCTTACTATCTGAGATTGCCTCGTTAGTGATCTCGCGCGCTGTATTTGTGGACTGCCTCGTTAGTGGTCCTACTATCTTTGTGGATCGCCTCGTTAGTGGTCCTACTATCTTTGTGGATCGCCTCGTTAGTGGTCCTACTATCTTTGAGACTGCCTCGTTAGTGGTCTCCCATTGTTTGGACTGCCTCGTTAGTGGTCCTATGTTGAGATTGCCTCGTTAGTGATCTCCCGGTATGGTGTCCTCTTCTTAGTTTACGGGATGAAAAGTAAAAGACTCGTGTGAGTGTTTCATTATGCTTAAATCGTATTTATCCTGTCTTTAATTACGTATTTAAATTTTATGCACCTTAAATTATGCTTTAAATTTCGCTCTTTAAATTAAGTTCTTAAATCATAATTTTCCGCTGCTAATAAATCATGTACTTTTAAATTCTCGTACGATAAGCGAAATCTTTAGTTTTAAACACTTGTAACCTCTTTTATTTGTTAGTTAGGGATTAACTTACTCAGTATATTTTTATACTGACAACCGTTGTCATTTTTCTTTTACAGAGTATGTCGAGTGACGCATTGCATATGCACTTGGGGAAAATCATAATGGACATTTTAAATTTCTGCATCGTATTGTTTTACCGGGTCTGTTAAACCCGAGGATTTGGCCATGTTGGCCGTGATTTTACTTTCCGCTGCACTTGCTTTATTTATTTTCCGCACGTGATAATTTCTACTATCGTACTAAGTATTATAAAATTCCGGACTATATCTTGAAATGTTTTAAATCTTTTACATACCCACAAGCCTTGCGTTTCCTTAGCAAGCTCGGGGAGCCGTGTCTTGCTAGGGGAATGCGGCGGTGACATCCCGGCCTGGGTTATCAAATCCGGGGTGTTACAAGTTGGTATCAGAGCCCGGAAAATTTTTAAAGCTACTACTATTATTTTAAACCGATATTTTTAAGCCCAAGTATTGTTCTTTTAAAATTTATTTATTTGACTACTAGTACTATTTTTAGCCCAAAAATCTACAATCCTTTTTTTTTCATAGCCCAAATCTTAGCCCAAGAAATATTAAATTTTGGCCCACTATAGAGGCCCAACCCTTCGCAATTTGTTTTAAACTAAATTTTATGGGGAAGGGACTTGCACTTGCATGTTGCATATAGATTTAAATTTGTGCATATCTTAACCTTGCCTGAAAAACGTCTAACTCTAACCTACCTTGTTAACACTAGATGGCTTCCCCAAACGTGAACATGATCAACCTACTAATGAGGTTGATTGAAGCATACCTCGAATCTCCTCAAAACGTGAACAACTTCAGACTACGGGTAGAGCAAATGGAAGCTAACTTGGGCCACCTAACTAATCTGGGCCAAGCAGGACACCAAGATATAACCCAACTCCAAGTCCAAATCAACGAACTCCAGACCCGCGAGACTGAGCTTCGGACCCAGATTGACGACGTAGAGACCCAAGCAGGGGTCTTGGGACATCAACTGCATCACCTGAAGGATGATCTGCTTCCACCTGCCCCACTCAACCCAGGAACTCCTCCTGTCACTAGCCTCGTTATTGACCCTGTCGCTGTCCCTGCAGCCGTCCAAACCCCAGTTGCATTCGTTGATCCTGCTCCTGATGCTGGGCCCAGTTGGCCAGCCAGCCCAGTGTTCCATGGGCCCCTTGGCACGGGCACCATCGAGGAATCAAGTGATGAGGATGACCCCATGGAGGACCCGACCACCTACCCTTCGCAGGATTAGAGATTTTTGATGCATTATTCCCATTGTTCTCCTTTTCTATTTTCTCAAAACTATTATCAGGATCCTTGCTACTTGTCGCTTGTATCGAAACAAAAGCTTCTAATGAGCAATAAAGTCACAAAAACTTATTTTATACACCCTCTTTATATCTTAACAAAGCGCCGACAGACAAACAACGCATCTATTTCTGCATAACAAAACGACAAGAACCTCAGACCCTAAACCCTAAACGACTGAATAAATAAATGCAAATACTGACCAACTCCTGATTAGCACCATACAATTCAGCGAGACTTTTTTTTCCACTTTATCGAATCTCCCTGAACTTTATACCTTCCTCGGTTGTAACAGGATGGCACCTCGAGGACGACCAAGGGCCTTCCCTGCCACCCCCAACACCCACGGCACGCCGGGACAACCCAATGAGCAGGCACCTGACGCGGAGATGCCAAACCCGGCAGGACCAATGCCTAACCCTGCAGAAGGGCGATTGAGAAATATGGAAGAGTTACTAATCGCACTGGGTAATGCTTACGTTAACCAGGGTGGAGCTGCCGCGGCGCCACCACCAGAAGCGAGGATCAACTACTTGGCTGCGGTGAACCCCTACCGACCACCTTACTACGTCGGGGAGGAAGACCCCGCTAAGCTGGAAGAATGGTTAAGAACCTTCGACAAGTTGCTAAAGGCGGTAAGGTGCCCGGAGGGGGAGAAGGTCCACGTGGCCTCGTACTATCTGGGTGGCGAGGCCGACGACTGGTGGCAGGCTACCCAAGGGAAGCTGGCGGAGGATGATGAACCTTACTCGTGGAACGAGTTCATGGAGTTACTCCGGGAGCGCTTCTACCCGATGAGTACTAAGGCAGCACTGTACGAGGAGTTCTCATCCCTGAAGCAGGGAGAGAAATCTGTTCAAGAATACTATGCACGGTTTAAGGAATTGGTGAGATTTGCGCCCAGGATGGTACCTACTGACGGGGAGAAGGCGCAAAAGTTCGAGATGGGTTTGAACTTGTCGATTCGGGAGGTGATCACTGGAGTTAACTACCCGGACCTGCAATCTGTCTACGATCGCGCAGTAGCAGTAGCACGAGTGCAACAACTAAAGAGGAAGACTGCTGGGGAATCCAGCCGAGGGGCGCAAGGCCCGGACAAGAGGAACAGGGATAACCGGACAAGCAACACTACTGGCGGGGACAACTTTCGGCAAGGGCCGAACGGGAATGCTCAGAACAACAATGGTCGGAATGTCAACCAAGGAGGGCGAGTGCCGCCGTGCCCACGATGTGGCAGGCCGCACCTGGTAAGGAGGTGTCCTCAGATGGGCGAGTGCTTCCGGTGCGGCCGAATTGGCCATCGGAGGGAGGAATGTCGAACCCGACTCGAGAACATCACGAAAAGGGAAGACTTGGTCATTGGACCTAACGAGCCGTTCAACCAGGGAGGTAGGAATGGCAACAACCAAGGATATCGGCCTCCTCCGAATCCGAACCAACGCCCTCCGAACCAGCAGCAAAATGCAAACCCAAATCCGAACCAGCCAGCCAATCAAGGGAGGCCGATGGGGAGGTTGAACGTGATCAACCAGGCTGACATACCCGCGCAGGGTGACGTGATGGCAGGTACTTTCCATGTCCTAAGTACTCCACTTAGAGTCTTATTTGATTCCGGAGCCAGTTGCTCGATTGTATCTTCGAGAGTCGTAACTGAACTAGATCTACCTAAGTGCGAGATAATTAGCTTAGGCATCCAACTGCCCTCTGGAGAAGTAATAGCATGCTCTAAACGCTACAATGGAATACCTATAGTGATAAAGAACGTAGAGTTTTTCGCAAACTTGGTAGAGTTCAACGTCAGGGACTTTGACGTCATACTAGGAATGGATTGGTTAACCCGGTATAAGGCCGTGATCGAATGCCAAAAGCAAAAGATCACGCTGTCAAAAAGTAGGGGGAAAAGAGTCATCTTCTACTCTCAACCCCCTAAGAAATCTAACAAGTTAATCAACGTCCTAGAGCTAGGTAGCCTAATGCGTAAGGGGCACGCGCTATACGCATGCTACGTTCACAACCTCGAAGCGGAAGGGGTAAAGATAGACAACATTCCGGTGGTGAGAGAGTACCCGGATGTGTTCCCAGAGGACGTTCCTGGCATGCCCCCTGAGAGGGATCTCGAGTTCACCATAGATCTTATCCCGGGAACGGAACCTGTATCAAAGGCTCCTTACCGCATGGCACCGCCGGAGATGAAGGAGCTAAAGGAACAGCTCGAAGAATTGCTGGAAAAGGGATATATCCGACCGAGTACGTCTCCATGGGGAGCACCGGTCTTATTCGTCAAAAAGAAGGATGGAAGTCTGAGACTATGTATTGACTATAGGGGACTTAATCAAGTCACTATTAAGAACAAGTATCCGTTGCCCAGAATCGAGGATCTGTTTGACCAGCTGAAGGGAGCTACTGTGTTCTCCAAGATCGACCTGCGATCGGGATATCATCAGCTGCGAATTGCTGAGAAGGACATCCCAAAGACAGCGTTCAGGACTCGCTACGGACACTATGAATTCACAGTCCTGTCATTCGGACTGACGAATGCCCCGGCGATGTTCATGAACCTCATGAACAACGTGTTCCGAGGACTGTTAGATCAATGCGTAGTAGTATTCATAGACGACATCTTGATCTACTCAAGGGACGAGGAAGAACATTCCAAGCACTTACATAAAGTGCTGAGGATCCTCCGAGAAAATCAGCTATATGGGAAGTTGCCCAAATGCGACTTCTGGCTGAGGGAGGTAACATTCCTTGGGCATATCGTATCCGCCAGCGGAGTGGCGGTAGACCCGGCGAAAATCTCGGCTGTAACCGAGTGGGTACCCCCGAAGAGCCCAACGGAGATAAGAAGCTTTCTCGGACTGGCAGGCTACTACAGGCGATTTGTCCAAGATTTCTCCAAAATCGCCCGCCCATTGACCCAACTGCTGAAGAAGGGGGTGAAGTATGACTGGACTGGCGAGTGCGAAGCCACATTCCAGGAGCTGAAGAAACGACTTACCACGGCGCCGGTGTTGGCGTTACCATCAGAGGAAGGAGACTTCGAGGTGTATAGCGACGCCTCGAGAGAAGGACTGGGATGCGTACTGATGCAGGATCAAAAGGTCATAGCGTACGCATCACGACAGCTGAAACCGCACGAGCAAAACTACCCGACGCACGACCTGGAACTGGCCGCGGTCGTGTTCGCCCTGAAAATCTGGAGACACTATCTCTATGGGCGGAAGTGTCGGATGTTTACCGACCATAAGAGCCTCAAGTACATATTCACGCAAAGAGAACTGAACTTGAGGCAGAGGAGATGGTTGGAATTGATCAAAGATTACGACCTAGAAGTCGCGTATCACGAGGGCAAGGCCAACGTCGTGGCCGACGCCTTGAGTCGGAAGGAGCAACATGTCACGAACTCACTGGTGATACCGGCCGAATTGTACAGAGATTTGGCGAAACTAAGCCTGGAACTGGTGCAGCCCGGTACGGTAACCGAGGTCGTCAACGCAATGGTAGTAAGCCCTACCGTATTCGAAGAAATACGACTCGCCCAGTCGGGTGACGAGCAGATGGAGGAAATAAGGAGAAGCATTGCCGAAGGAAAGGCGGGAGATTTCCAGATTCACGAGGACGGGAGCATCCGTTTCAGGGGAAGATGGTGTATACCATGGGAGTCCGCAGATTTGAAAAAGAAGGTAATGGAGGAAGGCCATAGCACCCCCTACTCGGTCCACCCCGGAGGGGATAAGCTGTATAAGGACTTGAAGAAAAATTATTGGTGGCCGAACATGAAGAGAGAGGTGGCCGAATTCGTGGCAAGGTGCCTTACCTGCCAGAAGATCAAGGCAGTACGGCAAAAGCCCTTAGGATTAATGCAACCATTGGAGATCCCAAGCTGGAAGTGGGATAGCATCTCCATGGATTTTGTTTCAGGGTTGCCACGATCGCCAAAAGGAATGAATAAGATCTGGGTGATCGTGGATAGGTTAACGAAGGCCGCCATTTTCATCCCGATGAAGGACACTTGGACAATGGACCAACTAGCAAGAGCATACATAGACAATGTGGTACGCCGGCACGGGGTGCCGCATGACATCATCTCGGATAGGGATAGCAGATTCGTCTCCCAGTTTTGGACCAAGCTGCAAGAAGCTCTGGGGACGCAGATAAAGATGAGTACGGCGTTCCACCCTATGACGGATGGACAGACGGAGCGAACTATACAGACGCTGGAGGACATGTTGAGGGCTTGTGTCTTGGAATTCAAGGGAAGTTGGGAGCACCATTTACCCTTGATCGAGTTCTCCTATAACAACAGTTACCATGCGAGCATCGGCATGGCGCCCTTCGAGGCACTGTATGGACGAAGATGCCGGAGCCCATTGAGTTGGGAAGAGAACGATCGAGTAGTGACAGTAGGGCCACAACTGGTGGAGGACATGGCCCAGCAAGTTAAGGTTATCCAGGGAAAGATGAGAGCCGCTCAGGACCGGCAAAAGAGTTATGCGGACGTGAGACGGCAGGACTTGGAATTTCAAGTCGGTGACAAGGTCATGCTGAAGGTCTCGCCAATGAAGGGCGTAATGCGCTTTGGCAAGCGGGGGAAACTGAGCCCACGATACATAGGGCCATATGAGATCCTAGAGAGAGTAGGGAATCTGGCGTACCGGCTGGCGCTGCCGCCTCAACTAGCACGCGTCCATAACGTGTTTCACGTTTCCCAGCTAAAGAAGTATGTACCCGACACGTCGCATGTACTCCAACCGGACGTAATCGAATTGGATGATGACTTGACCTATGAAGAAACTCCGGTGCAAATACTCGACTTCAAGGAAAGGGTGACAAGGAATAAAACTGTAAAGATGGTCAAGGTCCTGTGGTCCAACCACGAGACGGAGACGGCAACCTGGGAATTGGAAGCCGACATGAGGCAACGTTACCCTACCCTCTTCCAAGACGACCCGACCACAGTTATGGGGACATAACTGTATTCTTAAGGGGGGGAGGATGTAACACCCGAGGAAAAACAAATTCAAATTGTTTTGAACTACGTCATGACTTGATCCCTTCACAGGGTACGTAGGCAGCTTAGAACTAATTTCTAAGTTCAGTCACGAAATAAATCACAAAATACATCACGAAATAGACCACAAGGACGATAGGGGGTGTTGAAACCAATTTAGACTGGGATAAGTAGGACCCGGAAACGTTGCGAGCGATAAGCCGGACTCGTAGCAAGATTAAGGAGAAGATTCCGCAACGAAGACGCCCGGGGAATAGAGCTAACACATAGAAAACCGATAGGGGAAAGCGAGGGAAGACCCGACGGAACACGCGGAACCGAACCGGCCGGTCCGGCCGGCCCGCGCTGTCCGCGCGCCGCCGCGCGGCCACCGCGCGGCCAAGGGCGTCGCGACGCCAGGCCTGGCACGCGTGCTCCGCGCGGACAAAAGCTTAGGTGCGCGCCACCAGCGCGCCAGAGGGGCTGAAGGTGTAATCTTTCCATTCGGGGGTGATTTTCTTGCCGAAATTACATCTCCCTTCGAGGGAAACCAAATCCCAGCCTTAAGGAAGGCTTAGGGATGGCTGGGGGCGCCTCAAAACCCTAGTTTTACAGAAAACACTCCCCTACCACTTCATTCTCCCTTCCCAAGCCAAAAACCTATTCGACTCCACTTTCCGGCGAACATTCCGGCGACGACGAGGCACACGGGACAGAGCCACCGCCTCATAGAGCCTTGGTAAGTCTTAATACAGTATTCCATCCGTCCATAAGTCTCCAAAACTAGAATTCTAACCCTTTTCCTTTGCTACGATTCCACGCCGGAAAACGAACAAAAAGCGATCGGAAAGATTGGCCGTTCGTCGCGACCCTAGGACGTCCGGATACCCGTTCCAGCGACCCTAATCTCTAAATCTGTAAGTTAACACCTTACTCACAAATTTTTGCGGTTGTTTGTTGTTTAAATCTCGAGATATAGGCTTGTAACAAAAATCGGTTTTCAAAAACCCTATTTTCGTCCAATTTTAAAGACTCGCCAAAAACTCGACCTTCGGGAATTCAAACCGAAAACTTTTCAACATAAAAGTTGTTCCTAACACCTTTATCTATCTTGTGTCCAAATTTCAGCCATTGACATTAAGTTTTGCTATCCCAATTTTCGCCATGAACTTTCTGTATTGAACCGAACCGTTTAAATCTGTGACAGATTCCTTCATTCAACTTGATGCATGTTTTTCACCCATTTTTCGAATGATTTAAGTTTGCATTCCTAAACAAAAGTTGTAGATAATTGTGTCTAGATTATGCCTACAAAATTTCACGAATTTTGGTGTTCATTTGATATGTCAAACGGCCAAGTTTTTGAAACTGTTTTGAATTCGTTTTAAAGGCCATGAGTGTGCAGAGAGTTACACACGATTTTTGAGTACCAAGAATTCATTATTTCCAAAAACTTAAAACATGAAAGTTGTTCCTTAATGTGTCGTGTAGTTACTGTAAAAATTTCACATCGATTGGTTTTGAAATGAATTTTTAATCGGCGTTACACGAACCTGTGACGACAACAGTTTTTAAGACGTAAATTATTCTTTGCAATAAACTCAAATTTTAACTCACTTCGGAACCTTATTTCCAAAAACTTAAAACATGAAAGTTGTTCGTGTGTGTGTTTTTGAATTACTGGCCAAGTTTCAGAATTTTTGGAGGAAAAACGAATTTTAAATTAAGAAAGGCGTAAACTGCCTCGAATAGGATTTTTCGAACTTGAGAAAACTCGAACTATGAAAACGCGATATCGATCCTTTGATAACTTTGAAATACGAACTTTCGAAAAATCCCGTTCACTAGGCTGAGCCGATCTTCATACTATCATTATCTTTGAGACTGCCTCGTTAGTGGTCTCCTTACTATCTGAGATTGCCTCGTTAGTGATCTCGCGCGCTGTATTTGTGGACTGCCTCGTTAGTGGTCCTACTATCTTTGTGGATCGCCTCGTTAGTGGTCCTACTATCTTTGTGGATCGCCTCGTTAGTGGTCCTACTATCTTTGAGACTGCCTCGTTAGTGGTCTCCCATTGTTTGGACTGCCTCGTTAGTGGTCCTATGTTGAGATTGCCTCGTTAGTGATCTCCCGGTATGGTGTCCTCTTCTTAGTTTACGGGATGAAAAGTAAAAGACTCGTGTGAGTGTTTCATTATGCTTAAATCGTATTTATCCTGTCTTTAATTACGTATTTAAATTTTATGCACCTTAAATTATGCTTTAAATTTCGCTCTTTAAATTAAGTTCTTAAATCATAATTTTCCGCTGCTAATAAATCATGTACTTTTAAATTCTCGTACGATAAGCGAAATCTTTAGTTTTAAACACTTGTAACCTCTTTTATTTGTTAGTTAGGGATTAACTTACTCAGTATATTTTTATACTGACAACCGTTGTCATTTTTCTTTTACAGAGTATGTCGAGTGACGCATTGCATATGCACTTGGGGAAAATCATAATGGACATTTTAAATTTCTGCATCGTATTGTTTTACCGGGTCTGTTAAACCCGAGGATTTGGCCATGTTGGCCGTGATTTTACTTTCCGCTGCACTTGCTTTATTTATTTTCCGCACGTGATAATTTCTACTATCGTACTAAGTATTATAAAATTCCGGACTATATCTTGAAATGTTTTAAATCTTTTACATACCCACAAGCCTTGCGTTTCCTTAGCAAGCTCGGGGAGCCGTGTCTTGCTAGGGGAATGCGGCGGTGACATCCCGGCCTGGGTTATCAAATCCGGGGTGTTACAGTGATGCTGCATGGCGGCCGGATGTGAACTGGTGGATTGATGCTGCATGGCGTCCGGGTGTGGACTGGCGGCCATGGCCTGATGTTGCATGGTTGGATGTGAACCGACGGCCTGATGCGGTATGGCGGCCGGATGTGACACGGCGGCCAGGTGTGGGCTGGAGGCCTGATGCTGCATGGCACTGGAGGCCAGATGCACGGCGGCCAGGTGTGGGCTGGAGGCCTGCATGGCGGTCTGGTGTGGACTGGAGGCCTGATGCTGCACGGCGGCCAGGTGTGGACTGGAGGCCTGATGCTGGGCGGCCTGAGGCAATGGGGTGGCGGCCTGCTGGGCGGCCTGAGGCATGTTGGCAACTAAAGGTATGTTTGTGACTTGAGGTTGCATGTGTCCTCCTCCAGCACCTAGATTATGCATGGCGGCCTGTTGGATGGGAGCCGCCACTCCAAATGGCTGTATCGGAACAGCGTTAGATGCCATCAAGTATCCTGAAGGAGCATACATCATGGGAGGTGGTGCTCCAAACTCAGAGAGTGATGGCTGGCCAAAAGTTGTCCCCCAAGTCTTTTGTAGACCGCCATACGGTCCTGTAACGCTTGGTGACATATTCATGCCATTTGCAGGGATATATCCCTCTTGTGGAGTACGCAGGGATCCACATATCCTGTCAGTTTGATCGGCCATGGCAGGCCACAATACATCCATAAGGTGCCTCGTAAGTAAAGGCATGAATTCAGCCATCGATTCATTCATCGATAGTCGTATTTGTTCCGAAAAGGTTGGGACTTGCATCATCCCCTGCGGTGGTTGGGAGGTAGTCGCCGTATTATCGACGTTCTCAGACGGTGTTCTTACTGGAGTTTCTTCATGTAGCGACTTTTCTCCAAATCTTTGCGTTAAATCCCTTACTACTCGTCCAGATCTAAGTTGCATATACTTCCAAGCGGATACGGTTTCCACTTCGTGTCCCACTGGGCGTGCCAATTTGTTAACCAAGAAATTTTGATTGAACAATATTGAGGATTGTTACAAGGCTTACTGAAGGGAACTACAATAATTTAAGCAAAACTATAAAAGAAAGAAAAATAATTGCAGAATGGAAGAAATAAGAATTAAACTTGCAGGAATGAAAAAATGCAGGAAAAATATGAAGGTCCTCTTGGGATGTCTGATGATGCCCTTCCTTCATGCCTCTTCCTCCTTTTATAGAGAGTGAGACCCCTAGGCTACATTAATGGGACGCGTGATGGCGCCGTCTGCATTAAACTTTCCTTGACTTCTGTGACACATACGGCGCACGCGAGAGGATGGCGGCTCGAGGATTGACAGCTTGGGAGGGTTGCATCACTCCCCTGTCGCCCAGCTTCCCCTTGGTCATTATCCGGATAAATCTTGAATTGGACCGAGTCAAGAAAAATAGATTGGATCTTTTGAAAGTGCATTCTCTTTTCCGGATGTATTTTTATGGACTGAGACTTTGAAGATGTATCCCCCTTCCGGATATATCTTCACTGACCTAAAGACGCGTCTTCTCTTCCGGATATATTTCCACGGACTGGGCCATGTAAACTTGGATGGGCTATAAAATATATTTTGTTGGGTTAACAAATAGCATGATTCGGTTTACAACATTTTTAGAGTGTTGCCATTGGAGAATGTTTGTGGAAACAATCAATGCAGTCATTAATTTATACAGTCAGAATTTGGGAATACTATTTTAAATGCACAAGGTATGTGCCAATAATTAGGGAATTAGTGGCAATTAATGAATTTCATTTCTATAATAAGTAATCAATTCAATATGGTATGTCTACGGCTTAAAAGTTGACCAGCATTCTATCCTTATTTTCTAGCACAATCAGGACGGATCTGAAAGCACCATTCAGGACCCTAACTCCTCCGTATCATGTAACCCTATAAAAGGATATCACACGGCTGTAAACTGACTTTGAAAAAAATAATGAATGAGATGAATTATTACTCCATTACTCTGCATCTCGTCATTCTCACTATCACTTATATTCTATATACATATATATCCTATGTATACTTGTGTTATACACATGTATCTTTCTACTAATATATACGCCTGTATGAATAAAATTCATTCAGCTAATAGGCTTTATTTTCACCACAGATAATGAATAATATACAATTTACTTCTCTTACAATTTTATACCATGTACTAATCCCTCCACATCTCTCTCTTGCCTGGTACACCACCGCACACACTCACACTACTCTTAACTCTCCTCTCCATATGAACAATAATTGTACGTATACTATATACTTCATCCGTCTAATTATATACGTTATTATGGAATTTTTCTTACTATTCACTGTTTAATTTTAATTCTAAATTTTATTATGCAAGAAAAAATATATATAGTCAAGTGAGATCTTATTAAATTCGTATATTCTTGTAGTTTTAAAATATCATTTTTTTATAATTTTGACTTGTACATAATTTAAGTTATTAATTATTAAAAAAGTATATGGCAAGCGTGTAGTAATTATATTGAGACGAATGTAGTAATAGTTTTACACGCGCATATGAACATATTATATTCCTCAACACCTATTACAAATCTAATATAGTTAACAAGCCATTATTACACAAGAAGTTGCAAATTTTAAGTCGTATACAACTCGGTATGATCTTTTATCTAACCCATTAATGATAGGGGACGCACCACCAAGGCCTGGTGGGGCCCCGCCCCACCTCAAATTTTAAAAAAATTTCTATTAGTTTTGTTTTACCAATTTTTTTATTATTATTTAAGATTAAAAAAATAGACTCCGGCTTACCTCCCGAAAAATTCTGAATCCGCCACTAATTTTCAATGCCAACATCTATGTGTACCATAGATAATATTATAAAGTCTATTTTTATTAAAACTAGCAAGTAACTCGTCGAGACTCGACGGGCATATTTATATATTTTATATAATATTTATATTTATATTATATAAATTAATAATAAATTGTATTTTGAGTAATGAAAAATATATAATAATTTGTTATAGATTCGAAAGAGGAGTATATGATAATATAATTGAATTATTTTTAGAACTAACAAAGAAATCATATTATACTATCTTCTTTAGCTTCTGTGGCTTGTCCGGTACAAACCTAACATATCAAAAAAAAATAATTATTAAAATAATATTTTTATTTAATTTGAAATTTAAATTAAAAAAAAAATTTAAATATAAGTATTAAGCATAATATGAAAAATTCTCCCGCAATTTGCTGAAAATTTCATTATTGAAAATTTTATTGGTAAGAGCTAGTATAACAATTCCTTAAAAATGTCTGTATTAGAAGTGGTGCAGTTTATATTTGTACATATACTATAAAAAAAAATTGCCGTTATAGGATCACCCGTAGAGTTTATAAGAATATCATCCGGAAATGTCACAACTGATTGTACATCTCCAAAATCAATAACAGCTTTACCATCACCTACATCAAGTATCAATTTTGCAAATTTTTTGTCATATATAATTTTCATTGTAAACATTTCTTGTGGTATGTTGAGTTAATCATTCTTAATTATATATTAATACTTTAAGTCACATCTTGCTAGTGACACGAAATATTGCACATAACTGTTAATGGCTAAAAAATGATTTTGGAAGATAAAGTTCAATATTCTTTAAAGATTGACATTGACTTTTGTTTATAATCATAGCAAAACAAACCACGAGTGGGAATTTTCTCATCTGAAATCGAATGGGGAATTTGATTAAATCAGATATGCTCATAATTATTCTATCAATCAAGAATTTTTTATTTTCATGGTTTCTCGAAAATTAGTTTAACCTCAATTATATTGTTCTGCATCTTAGTTACGATCAACCTACTTCCATTGCATAATTTATTTGATGAATCTATATTCCTAAGATGCATGACTATGCAACCCTCATTCAACTATATTTTTCGGTAATCCAGAACAATTGATTGTGTTTAGATATTCCAGTGAAAATAATTCATTGGCATTACTTATGCTTTCATCATCTTGATAAATATTACTTCCTCCATTCTTTTTTATTTGCCCTATTGAGGATTTTGTTACTATTCACTCACACACTTTCACTTAAAGTTTTATCAGAATTATACAAGTTAAAATATAGCCAAGTGAAATCTTGTTAGATTTGACTCATCGTGTAATTTTTAAATATCAAACTTTTAGAATTTTTACTTGTACTGATATTGAGTTATTAATGGTTTAAAATTTACATTGGATTGCATGCATGGTGGGTCCGTAGCAAATAAAAGAAAACAGAGGAAGTATTAGAATTGATATATATACATTTTCATTTGTAGATATATGTTCCATGATGTAATCATTGATCGTATGAGCAAACATTGGTATGGGTTAATATAACATAATCTTTAAAAATATCTGGATTTGAAGTGCTGCAGTTCATATTTGCATAAGTACTCTAAATAAATACCGCTATATGATCTTACGTATATTTTATAAAATTATCATCTGGAAATGTCACATCTAATTGTACATGTCCAAGATCAATACCAGCTTTACCAATTACCATCGCGTATATGAAATATTCATTGTGCAAATCTCTGTCAAATATAATTTTCATTGTAAACAGTATTTCTTGTAATATCTTAAGTTAATCCATCTTAATTACATATTACTTCGAATCCTCTCTTTACAGTGACACGAGATATTGCAACATATCACTAATACGGGTAAAAACTTGTTTTGAAAATAAAGCCCAACTTTCTTTAAAACTTGACATGGACTTTTTTTTAATAGTCATAGTAAAACAAACTGTGAGATATGAATTTTTCCTCTGAAATCAAATAGAGAATTTGGTTAATTCAGCCCGGCACATAATCATTCTACCAATTAAGAATTTTCATCCCAAATAATGAGTTTTGTTTTATTGAGAAGAGAGGTTAAATAATTTTATGGAGTAAGTTTTTTGCAGGTAGAATTCTCGTCACAATCTAGTTGAATCTTAAATTTAGAATATGTAGTCCACTGGATGCTACAGGCAGCACCATATCACCCCTTCCATGAAGGGCTATACATAATATTTTCTAGATAAATTATTAATTCATGTTTTATCATTTCCACCACGTTAAAAAATCAAACATCATCACTATCAACTGCAGACATTATTTTATTATAAACGTTATTATGTTCATCAATCAAGAAAAATAATAGCTTAGCATGACCTGCCTTCATTTCTTCCTTATTATAATATGTCTGTTCTAGTATCAATAGATTATATGTTTCAAACGTTAAAACTTCATTCAGTATCGGCATTCTAGAGAAAATTTTCAAATTTATATCATTTGCAACAATTAGCCTTTAAATTTTTAATAATGCTATATTTATATTTGTTATTCTGTTAATTACAAATCTGTTAAAATATAGACTAATGAATTATTTCTTAAAAATAGATTAAAAAATAAAATTTTCCTTTATTTATTGATGGATCTATTCGCACTCCCAATAACTCTTTATACATCATATTCTTTTATTTATAATGCTTTATGAAAATAATTAATTTACTTTAAACCAATTATCCAAAAAATATGAATTTTCACATTTTCCTTAATAATTATAATCGTTTTAAATTATTTTTAGAGGTAATAATTTTTTTACGCCATCAGAATGATCAATTTTTAGATTTTAGCTATTATTTTTTCATTTACAATTTTGGGCCACTACAAAGCTGTCGGATCCACAAAAAGGGCCAAACCGGACCGCATGTTGTTCAAATCGTCTCATTACGGTCCAAAAATGGAAATCACATCCCTCTGATAGCCTATTTAAGTTTTCTTTTTATTGTTTTTTATGTAACTAAAATAAATAATATTAATTCCATCCCACTATTTATGCCTCGCTGTTCTTTTTTGGCATTTTGAATAAAAAATAACCAATTAATAACAATGTGTCAAACCATATCTCGATTCCATATAAATTAAAAGTTCCATATGTTTTTAAAACAGAAAATTATGTGAATAAAACAATGCAGAATCTAAAATAAATAAATAAATAATGCAAAAATCTAAAATAATAATACAATGCAAAAATCTAAAATAAATAAATAAATAAATGCAAAATTGAAATTTGAAATCTTTAAAAAGCTAAAAATTGTAGGAATTCCATATAAGTTAAAAGTTTTATATCTTTTAAAAACTGAAAGTGTGTAAAAATAAAAATTGTTGGAATAAAAAGTGCAAAAAATCTAATATAAATAAATAAAAAACCAAAATCGAATATAAATAAATAAAAATATACAAAATTTTAAATTTCAAATCTTTTAAAATTGGTAATTATAGGAATTCTATATAAATTGAAAATTTCATATCTTTTTAAAAATGGAAATGAGGATTTCCATATCCAAATCAATAAATAGTTTGACATAAATAAATAGTAAATAAATACTACAAGAAATTGCGGGATTCCCGACCGACAGGCATCACCGACCGCGGATTGCGGTCGGAAATTTTGCCGCGTTTTGCATTAGGCGGTTCTTTGCCGACCGTATTACCGACCGCAACAAAGTTGGTCGGTATTACCGACCGAATTACCGACCGCAAGTGCGGTCGGAGGTTTTTTCCCAATTTTTTTTAATTTTTATTAATTTTTTATGAAAAAATATAATTTAGCGACCGACATACCGACCGAAAATTCTGTCGCCACAGTTACCGACCGATTTATCGACCGAAATTTGGGGTCGCTAAATTTTTTCCCCATTATTTTATTTTTGAATTTTCTATATTGTTTGTTTTATTGAATTTTTTTGAATATAATTAATTTTTAAATTTTTTATCAAGATAATTAAGTAGCTTTTATAATTATTTATTTTAATTTTAATTTAAAATTTTTTTTAATTAATTTATTTTATTTTTATTTTATGTTATAATTTAATTATTGAATTGTATTTTAATGTAATTAATTAATTTTAATTTAATAAATATCTATTTCATTTTTATTTTATTGGGGATTTTTATTATTTATAAAAATTTGTTTGATTTAATATATGAATTCTTTTTAAATTTTAATTAATATAATTTTAATTTTTTATTTTGTTTCAATTTAATTAATTTACAAATTAATATTTCTATATGTATATATATAAATTTATATATATTATATATAAAAAGTTACAAATAATGACATGAAATGTATTGTGTCCCAATGGTACACACGCGCGGGGAAGACCTTCCCACCAGGGTTCGAGCCCTCTCTTCAGTATCTTCTTAAATATATTTGTGAGGGCTGTAATATATGACACATGAAGTGATATAATTTGTGGATTGGATAGCTAGCTAGGTTGGTTGAGGGCGAAGGTTGGTGGGGTTGAGGGATTGGGTTCGAGCCCTCCTTAGTGCATTTTTTTTTCATAAAAGAGAATTACCGACCGCAAATTGCGGTCGGTAGTTCTCAGTAACCATATCAGGGACCTTTTGGGACTAGATAGTACCGACCACACTTGCGGTTGGTAATTTTGCCGACCCAGGTACGGTCGGCAGGGTCCCGACGGCAAGATTTTTTGGTCGGCACAAAATTCCATACCAACAGATTACCGACCGACTTTTGCGGTCGGTAAAGGCCGAAACGACCCGTAAAAGAGGGTTATCGACTGTATTTTTCGGTCGGTAATCCGGTTTTTTTCCTTGTAGTGAAATAACAAATACAAAAATCTAAATTTAATTAATAGAAAATGCAAAAATCTGAAAAAATTAGAAATTTAGAATCGAGACACCACATTAAATGTTGACTTGGTTGACCACTAATGGTTTTTAATATATAGATGTATATATACACACTCTAATAAAATTTGGTTATTTTGTGAATTGTGATGGAATATTTGCTACATACAGGATATATTTCCACACAAAGTATAGAGGTATCTATGTCTTGTGCACATGCTAACATTTGGTCGATACGAATCAAGCTTTCATATAATATCAGAGGAAATCGCAATTATAATAGAGCATTTTTTTTTTTTTTTTTTTGAGAAAAGAGTTTTATATCATACCAAAGCGTCTCATACAGAAATGATTCTGTCAAAGCTACTCCCAGACAATACTTCTAACCAAACCAACTAACCTTTTGAAACAACATAATAACACAGTAATTATGAGCGAAAGCATAAAAGTAAACACAATCCCAGGGCAAGCCAAGCCAATCCAATGTTGCATACTGATCACAAAAAAACTCCCATACAGCTCCCAGACTAGCTGCATTCCAATCGCCACTACTTCATCCTGTGGCAACTCCATGATCCCATCTTTCTTCATCTCGTCTTATTAAGTCTACCTTTCACATGACGAATCCAAATGACAAACCCAAAAACTTGCTTCATATCCACATCTCCCCGGCTTTAGATTTCAAGTCCAATGCATCGAATCGAACGGCTTGGTGAAAAGAAAACGGGACCAGGCTGAATAGAGAAAGGGAGAAACGGATAGAGGGAACTGAAGAGCCTACTTAGAATGGTCATACAAAAATTCCAGATGATAGTCAGGAAGTGAGCCAACCACGGTGGAGACCAAAGGAGGCAGCCGATCAAGAAATGGAAACAAGAATATCTGAAAGACATCACTCTCAACACCAATGAAAAACTTATCAAAATGATCCGGCCCCTACAACACTATGCCACAGAAAACAACTATATCTACCAACTTGCACATTCCCGCATCCACCTTAATACTGAGTTATATTAATTTCTTCAACATTTCTTTTCCATTCAAACAACCCCCTTTTTCTTTTTTATTTCTTTCTTTTTTTTTTCTTTATTTTTTTGGTTTTTTTCATTCTATCTTTTTTTTTTTTTTTTCCTACTACAGGGGATGCCCAACCACCAACAACAATAGCATAAGAATCACCCCTCCTAACCCTCTAAATCCCAATTTAAAAACCCAAACACAAAAAACCCCATCGCTTAATGATAGAAGCTCGCCCTCTTACTAAGCCAAAAAGTATCCATCTCCCCAAGGGTGCCTAGACATCAAACTAATAACCAGAAGGGAATTTTATAAAAAAGATCTTAACTACCTCCTGCAAACTCAATGGGATAAGAACGTTTTATAGTAAAGGCTCACTAGATTTCGTTTGAAAGTTTGTGAATGTAGAATGGATCAAAAGGGTTAATCCTACTGCCACTGTCCTTAGCGATGCACTGGATTGAAAAGGTCCCAGCGTGACATGGATAATAAAGCAAGTTTTGAGTGTCAAAGTGAACCCCTCATATATGCCATCAAAAAGATTTAAAGTACAGATCTCACCGGGTAGTATGACCAAATGCTGGATATTTTCTTTGCTTGAGAACAACAATCCTTCCATGTAATTCAAACACCAATCCCATCGTGTAGGCATGGTTCTTCAATGCTCCTTGGCTTGATCTCGATCAGTATTATGTAGTTACCAGCAGTAGCCTCAAAACAAATGATGCATCAGCATCCTCCTAAATGCAGCAACAGCATTAGCCTTGGATTTTTGACACACAAGTAGTAGCAGCAGCATCTGAACCTGATGAACAATACGCAGCACATTCCTGCAATTTAAAAAAAAAACAAAAAGAAACCCCTCGACCAAACTCTCCCAGACCTTAATTTCATGTTCTCCAACCCAGCCACCTCAGCGAGCCGATTGCTTGGAAACTATTACAGACCACCACATACATCATCCAGATTGTGCGGCATAATATAAATTCTCCTCCCGACCCCCTGCAAAATCAGAACATATTCCTCTACCTTGCCTTCCCCGCTGCACCACGTCGTGCCCAATGATCCGCTAAATCGTTTCGCTCCCTTAATATATGATGGATTCTCACAGCCCCTCCAAAGTTCATTACCTCCGATATTGGACCTCTTAAGTCATGGAATCTCCAAGGAATCAAATATGGTTCCTTCATCCATCGAACAACATTTTGTGAGTCGCATTCAAATATTATCTTTTGAAGAGGAAAGCCTTGATCTCGAACAAGTGCCGAACACACCCGATTAATGGCAACCAATTCCGCTTCAGTGGAGTCCGCATATCCTATTGAGTCAGAAAGAACAAAAATAACTCTACCCTCAGCGTCTCTAATTACCCCTCCAATCCCTGCCGGTCCCGGATTACCTAGAGAAGATCCGTCTGTATTAATCTTCCACCATCCCTTTTCCGGGCGTTCCCAAACCAATCCCCTCCTAGGATTTGTGAACCTCATTTTCTTTTTAATTGGCATTCACCCTTCAGGAAAACAAATTTCCCCTCCATTCACATCTGTAGCGTCCTCGCCCCATGACGTTGTCCCCCAAAGTTTAACTCTCCATTTGATTTCCTCAAAAGCAGCGATCGTCTCAACTTGTTGCCCTTTGAATATAATCTCGTTCCGATGCTTCCAGATTGTCCAAATGATTGCCAAGCCTGTTAACATCCACCAGTCTTTGCTATTTGATTTAAGATGAACCTCCATCCACCAAGCCATCATACTCACAGCCTTCCCAGGACATGCCCCTACAACGCCAAACCAGCTTCTCCCTTGATGCCACAGTGTCCCCGCAAACTCACACCTACAGAATAGGTGGTCCACCGTTTCAACCTCTCTATTACAAAAAGGGCATCCCACACTTCCACCCCGGATACACCCTCTTTTAAAGAGCACCTCCCGAACTGGAATTGAATTATGCATTATTTTCCAAACCAATATTTTCACCTTCATTGGACATTTTATCTTCCAAAGCTGTCCCCATTCTTTCTTAGACCTGTCCTCATTGCCGCCTCCAAAGTACCAGCAAGACCTAGTAGAGAATATCCCATTCCCTTCCTTGGTCCAAATCACTCTATCATCCACATATCTATTCATTTTCTTCCCATTAATACACCTTACCAAGTTATCCCATATATCAAATTCCCAATCAAATAAAGGTCTCCTAAGTTGTATATCCCAAAAATCCATCCCCCAACTCCTCCAGGTTCATTTCATTCCAAGCACTACAAATTCTCCCCCAAACTGTTCTTCCAACCTTAGAATTTGGAATTAGAGGTGATAGATTCTCATAATACTTCGCGTTGATGACCTCTTTCCAAAGAGAATGACTCCTCCCAAAGTTCCATTTCCATTTGAGAAGTAGGACATTATTGAAACTCACTGTATTCCATACTCCAAGCCCCCCCAAATCCTTATGCCGACTAATCTTTTCCCAACTAATTGTATGCATTCTACGAACCCCCTCCCATTCGTTCCAAAAGAATTGTCTCTTTAGCATCTCCAAACAGTTCGCCACTACCTTGGGGACCTTGAAAATCGAGAGATAGTAAGTCGGCAGGCTGTTTAGGACCGACTTGATGAGGCATAACCTCCCTGCTTGAGTCAGTAGCCTTCCCTTCCAACCGGCCAACCTCTTCTCTACTTTATCCAAAATTGGTTGCCATAGTGACGTGCTATTTATCCTCCCTCCAACTGGTACACCCAAATATTTCAAAGGCCAAGTTCCAACCCCACATCCCAATATTTGAGCTGCATCTCTCACCATTGCTGCTTCGCAATTGATGCCAAAGATACTACTTTTGCCAAAGTTGATTCTGAGACCCGTTGCCAGCGTTAAGCACGTTAGAATTCTTTTGATTAAAATCACCTGGCCAATCTCTCCATCACAAAATAGCATAGTGTCATCCGCGTATTGCAAATGAGATACAACCGGCCCACCATCACTCGACCTCAATCCCGAATACAACCCCAGTTCAGCCGCCTTTAACAATAACCTGTTTAATATTTCAGCCACTAAAACGAACAAGTATGGGGAAAGCAGATCCCCCTGTCTTAACCCTTTTTGCATTTTGAAAAAATCTGTAGGTGCACCGTTCACCAATACCGCGGCATTCGCCGAAGTCACACATTCCCTGATCCAACCAAACCATTTGCCACCAAACCCCATCGCCTCCAACACCCGGATTAAGGCATCCCATGGCACATTGTCATAAGCTTTTGCGAAGTCTAATTTTATCACGAAGCCGCATCGTCCAGATGAAAGGGTAGAATGCACTACCTCTGCTGCCACTAGAACACCATCAAGAATTTGTCTCCCCCTAACGAAAGCCATTTGCGAGGCACCCACGAAATCACTTATCACATTCTGTAACCTTTTAGACAGGACCTTAGCGACCATTTTATATACACTTCCCACCAACGAGATTGGCCGGAACTCATTAAATTCCTTCGGGCAATCCACCTTCGGTATTAGGACTATGAATGAACCCCCTGCCTCCTTAGGAAGTTTACTTTCAGACTCTAATTCCCAGAACATTTGCATCACTTCACCCTTCACAACCTCCCAATATTTCTTAAAGAAACTCATATTAAATCCATCGGGCCCCGGCGCCTTATTCCCGTCACAGCACCAAATTGCCTCCCGCACCTCCTCCTCCAAAAACCCCCTTTCCAGCCAGTTTTTTGCTTCCTCTTTCAACTTGGGCAGCCCTATATCAGCCACATTAAACACTTCCGAATCAGACTTCAAAAAAGTAGACCGAAAGTGATTGAACGCCAAGTCCTTGATTGCTCGTGGTTCTTCTATTACAACCCCATCCTTCACGATAACCCCAATATGACTCTTCTTCCTGTTGATGGCGGCAACAACATGAAAAAACCGCGTGTTTTAATCTCCCTCTTTAATCCATCGAATTCTAGACTTCTGGAACCAACGCCTTTCTTCCGCCAAGAATAACTTTTTAAGGTCACCTTTCTTCCCCATCCATAACTCTCTAAGGTCACCTTTTAGTCATTACTACAAAATATGATATCAAGCACGTATTTAATTGTTTTCAAAATAGATGGTCTGACGTCAAAACATAATTTCCCTGAATCCCATAATGTGTTTGTGGTAAGTGAAAAATAAGCACCCACACGCCAGCAATTAATTTGCAACTGGTAAGTGAAAGGAATTTAAAATGCGATAAGATTCATATCCAGCATCATGGTACAATAAAAATATCCATCAATGTTCATACCATCCAATTAATAATTTAAATTGACGAGAATAACATATCACCATAACATTGCCTGTAACGAATATTGTGGAATATCATAATGTCACTATGGCCGAATGAGCAATACAAGCTCCTGAACTAACCTAGAGTTCCTTCGGAATGAACAAAAATCACGAAAACCTTAAGCATCGATGCCCTAGACCTCGATTATATATAAATGTTGGACCAACAAGGAATGTAACCACTTCAAGCTATATATATATATATATATATGTTGGTACCGAGCCCGGCGTATGCTCTTCGTCTGCAGCGGGACGATTGGACAATCATGCACTTAGGGGGAGCCAGTGAACTCCTATATATGCCGATGGTGCATGATTGGCCGTAGTATATATCAATCCTCTAAAGTGATTTTGAAGTTCAGACAAGAGTGTAAGATTTTAACTTTATTCTCAGCCATTTCGTAGAGTTGATGTTTTTATGCTTTGGTACCGTGTACGGATGTATTATTTTTAAGAGGACTGTGCAAATATGTTGAACCAAATTTGCAAACTGGATCTTCGCTACCCTTTGCCAAGGGTATGTTCTTTTGGGAGTTTTAGAAACTTTAACCTCTTAATTTTATTTTATTTTTTTTTGTCAAAACAGAAGTTCAGTTTTACGTAGAAGCTTTCTGGGCTAGGAGCTTTCAACTTAAACTCAGCAAACGAAAGTTGTATAACAATGACTTTTGCTACTGTATATTGATAACTTTGACTGTTATCGCAATTATATAAGAAAACTCTAGTCAATATCGATTTTGTTAGATTCGTAAAATCGTATAGTTTTATTTCATATTTTATATAATTTTTACTTGCATATAATTTGAAATATAACTATTAAAATACTGCATTGGATAACATGCCCAAAAGAAATTAGACGTTTTCAATCGATGGAGTACTTTTTTTATAACTACTTTAAAAATTACTGATACTTCTGACCAAGGTTATCAAAATCTAGATCTTATGTAAGATCCTTTTCCAATTTGCAAAATCGGGATCGTATGATCGTATTCAGATCCTAAGATCCTATGAAATTAGGACAAAAAAATACTTATATTCATATTGCATATTAGCAAATTACAATAACCAATATCAATAGACAATTATTTTTTTTAGCAAAAAAAAAAGATAATAATTGAGCATTTAAGACATGATGCTTGAGGTGGGTTTGATTTGTTATTAGAATTTTCCCCATTTTTGTCAGTCTCAACCACTGTCTCATTGAATTCATTATCATCCATCTGAACAGGGGTTTAGGACTAAGATCTCCATCAGCAGGGGTGCTGGAAGGGGATGCTACGGCAAGGGCGGCAGTAGAAAGAGGAAGGGGATGCGAGGGCGACGATAGGAAGAGAAGGGGGATACGACGACGACGTCAACAACAGGAAGATGAAGGAGATACAACGGCGACTATTGGAAAAGGAAGATGAAGGGGATGCGAGGAAGATGGAGATGCAAACAAAAATCCCTACACTGAAAAACGAAAAAATGCAATGAAAAATAAGAGGGGTGGGATCGGATCGTTCAAAGATTTTAAGATCTTGTATAGATCTTATAGATCTTATCCAGATTTCACCCTAATTTAGATCCCCATACAGATCTTGATCGTTTTGGTTTTGTGGGATCGTAGGATCGCAAGATCCTAAGATCTAGATCTAGATTTTAATAACCCTGCTTCTGACAAATATTTTATATAAATTAAAAGTTACAGTCTGTGTCAAAATCTATACCTTCTAGGGGATGTGGACTTAGCCCAAGTGGTTAAGTCTCTAGGCTTCCAACGGAAGGTTGGAGGTTCAACTTCCAAACAGCTTCAACTCACAATTAATGTTCATAGTTTACAACGAGTTTTGCTTAACGCACACAAGGCAACGAACAGGGAGTTGCTCTGAAGATGTACTTTGCTATAAACATGTTTGATTTCTGTTAACATAGCAAAAATATATTAAGCCCAATGGAGTTGCTCGTCTAAATAAATTAGTCCAATTGGGTAAAATATATCCGGAAGAGGGAGGCCGCGTAGACACAGCCCGGAAGAGGGAGGCCGAGTAGACACCGCCCGGAAGAGGGAGGCCGCGTAGACACAGCCCGGAAGAGGGAGGCCGCGTAGATGGAGGCCCAAAGAGATGGTGGAGGCCGTCCGTAAGAATGGAGCCGTCTGTAAGGGTGGAGGCCATGGAGGCCCAAAGAGATGGTGTAGGCCGTCTGTAAGGGTGGAGACCATGGAGGCCCAAAGAGATGGTGGAGGCCGTCTGTAAGGGTGGAGACCATGGAGGCCCAAAGAGATGGTGGAGGCCGTCCGTAAGAATGGAGGCCGTCTGTAAGGGTGGAGGCCATGGAGGCCCAAAGAGATGGAGGCCAACCCTAGGATGGAGGCCAAGATCAAGGATGGAGGCCAAGAATCAGGATGGAGGCCTTCAGTTAAGGAAACAAATCAGAGAGAACGGTCTAGAAGGAAACAAATCAACACGAGAGATTGAGGTGCAACTTGAAGGCTCTCATCACTCACCACTATATATGTGTAACCTAGGCCGACTTGCGGGACACCTCCAATTCTTCTCAAGAAGCCGTCTTTATTTTTCTTTACTTTCTTTATTGCTTTCCTGCACTTTACAGCTTTCAGTACTTTTCGATTCCTTTACAGTTTTCCCTTTCAAATCCTGTAATCTTTCCTCCATTTTTCTTGTAATCCTTCCTCTAAGTTCATCAATAAAAGAGAGACCTTTCCTTCCAAGATTTTTCACCGTTAACAATTTCATAGCAAAATTTATGATATTGCAATCGATCTTAGATTGGATACAATCTATATAACTTCTAAAGATCTAACTTCCAATCAACTCCAGCTCGCAATTAATGTTCGCTGTTACAGCTGGTTTTGCTTAACTCAAGCCAGGACAACAAAGAGGGAGTTGTTGTGAAGAGGTGCTTTGTTGTAAACATGTTTAATTTCATAGAAAAATTTATGATACTGCAATCGATCTTGGATTGGATACAATATTGCGAAACAGAAAACAAGATCAAAGATGCAAAAACTAAAAGGACACAATAAAGCTATCATAAAAAAGACATAAATTCGAGATAGAATTGCCAAATACCTAACTACTTAAGTAGTACTTGGTCTATCTCCTCATTTGTTTCATTAAGGTTATTCATATAGTTTGGATCACTTCAAATTCATAAGGGTGACTAGCCAGAGGATAATCACACAAATGGGTGAGAGCTTCACACTCTTGGAAATTATCTTTTTTTTTTTTTGATAAACGGTGACGTGAAAATGTTGGCTAAGAGGAAAGCTAAGAAAAAGCTACAGCAAAGGGGGCACAGGGGGAAGGAAAATAAACAAAATTCAGCAACCACCAAGAAACCTATCAACGGGGGAACCATACCCCCGCATAGTCAGCAGCGAGATGCGGTCGAGTGTCATCTGGCGGGAACGCCCAGGTCGTGAAGAATTCAACCGATTTGGCACTGTGTTTAGCCATGCAATCGGCCACCATGTTACCCTCTCGAAGAATGTGAGCCCAGACATAATTTGGATGTAACTGCAGCATATCTCGAATATGTGTCACCAAAGGAGCCAACAGATGTGATTGTAATACCCCTTGATGAACAAGACGAAGTGCCTCTTTAGAGTAGGAGAAACACAATGCTTATCTTTGAAGAAGGAAATAATAGTTTTTCCATTTTTTTTCTTTTTAAAATTGGATTTGTTTATAACTTAGGAAATGAACGGATATAACTTTTCGATTTGGAGACCTTTAATGTAGTTTATGGCCAAACTCTGAAGCCTTATTAGTTATTTCTCCATTTTTCATGGGTGATTTGGTGGTAAGGAGTTCAAATTTAAATCGGAATACGAAGCATAAAAAACACTCAGCTGTAGTCTGATAAAAGAATAATATATATATATATATATATATTTATTTAGCCTAATAAAATTGGCCCTTAACAATTTCTTTAGATCCAGTAGATATTTGGGCCCCTTACACATTGTCGCATTGACAGAATAGAAAATTCTATTTAAATACTTTAAAGATTTAAATTTATATTTTGAATTCAAATCATATTTAATTATTATCAAGGGGAAAATTAAAATTCATTGATCAAACCACACCAAATCTAACAAAAATTGTTAAGCTAGTTTATTTAATTATTTTTTCTAATTTGCGCTTAAGAAACAAGAATCTGAAATCATACATGAAGCTTGCCAACTTGTATTCCTGTTCTTTTTTTTTTCTTCATATTTTTATTGTTTATTCATTTTGAGTAAGATATAAGTATATGAATATCATATCTATCATATCTATATTATATAAAGATCTTGATCTTATGAATAGTGATGGACGTTAATGGACTTCAAAAATAATTGGATTTAATTGTTAGTTTTAAGACTCAATGGGCTTTAAGAAAAGTATAACTTATATTTTACTATTATTTAATTTATAATGTAATACTTTTAATTTAAAATAATACATTTTAATCAAATATTATAGAAGAAATACACTATAGAAGAAATATTTTAAATAAATAATTTAAAATATTATTTATTTATAATAATAAAAATAATACGAATTGATTTGTTTAAATTAATTAGAAATATGTATCATATTTTCAAATTAAAATTTAAATAAAAAATAACATGAAAGTTGTTCGAGAAAAATTATTTAGATTGTTTAATAAATTTGAATATTTAAAAAATTCACTATAGTTTAATAAGATTAATAATATAGATTTCTAAAAATTATATATATTGTTTGTTAAAAATATATACATAGTTTTATAGACGTAAATAATGTTTATATTTAATCCAATTAACTACATCTAATAAAATTATCTATGACAATAAGTGATAATTAATTTATGAAATGCTATAATTTTTGGCAATTTAAGGATATAGTCAAATGGTCAAATTTCTTTACTCCAAACGGTATGTGATGGTTTGATTGTCCACCATGTCCCCTATATCTCCCATTTATTCATTTATAATTTGTGTGGCATGAGATCTCACAACCCCTTCCTAATATAGGCCTTGAAAAAAAACATATTATTTACACTTAAATAATACATTATTGTTTAAATTATTAAGATTAATAATAATATAGAACTGAACAATTGATATTTAATACCCAGCCGAATATAAAATATGTATTCTAAAACTATATGATGATACGATTCAAAATATATACAATTTATTCTTAAATTTTGTATTGAAAGTTAATGCAATGGAATATTTATTGACAAAATAAGTAGTCTATATCCAACAAATTGATGGAGAATTTGAATTGGTATACTCTTTGCAATCCGGTTATCGTACTATGAGTATGCATCTGCAAACATCACAAAAAACATATTTGCACCTGCATGATGGGTGATTTTTACTACTCATATTTTACCACAAGCGGATGGTTGTCATCAAGTAATAAAAACCGGTGAATACCGGGTCGAATCCACATGGAATTTCAGAATATTATTTCATTCTGGAGAAATTTTAATTGTTTTTAAGTTCATTAATTATATTTAATATATTTGAAAAGATTTTGATTAATTCTAATGGTGATTTAATTAAAAATAGTGACATTAAATTTAACATAAAGCAAATTAAAATTATATTTAATAAAAATATAAATGGGAGATGCTCGTAATATTTTAAATATTACCATCTTTATATGAAATAGAAATTGTGTAATAATTTGACATTTCCCAATGTTCTAAAAATCAATTTCTTAAAATTAATTATTTTATAAAGATTAAAAATATTATAATCTGCCAATAATCAAATTATGCTTAGACAGATTTCATGGAAGTTGGTTAAATTATCTAACATTCTGCAATCATTATTCTAGGCTTAAATTTGAATCTTTCGCAAGCTTACAAATTTTCCTATAGTAATTAATAGGCACTTTTCATTTCCTAAATCATTGTGCACATGCTAGAATCTATTTATAATGCAATTTATTCTCAATTCCGGTACTAAAATACTAATTCCACTTTTTATCTCCCGATTTAGCAAAGCAGAATTTATAAAATTAGATTCTAACATTTAATTATGCAGAATAGTGTAAATAATTTAACAATTATGGTAAAATAATAGCAAAACATGGTAAACTGCATTTAATTAATATTAAAATGCAGATAAATTAGAATTAATGCCAGATTACTAAAAATAGATTATACAGATTGATCGATGAAATTATATTTCTTAGCAGATTAACATTTCAGATAACAGATTTGATGAAAACATGAATTCTCGATCAATTTGCAGGCATCTGACATACAATCCTAATACAGAATCTAACCTTATAACAAATTTATCCAGTTTAAGCGATCATAAATATCAGATTCTTATTCCTAAACACAGAACATCGATTAAAAACATATTAATCAGAATTCCAGATTTCAGAATAAAGCATCGACATATTATATACTTCCATAAAAGATGAATTCGTACTTCAAAGTGATTCTGAACTCCCGTTCTAGAACACTTCTAACACGAACATTACAGAAATCCGTCTACAAATTAAAAACATGATAGCAGATTACTTTTAAAGGCAAATTCAATTCATTACAAAGCAAGAAAAAGAAAGGCAACACCTAGAATAGGAAGAACACGCCCAGAACAGTGTCCTTGATGCATTCCTCCGGCATGGATTTGTGTTTCCGGCCTTCTTCTCCCATTTGCAGATGATTTCAGAGCGTTTCCCTTTGAATTTTTCAGTCTGCTTCTCGAAGAAATGAAGAAAACGGTGTTTAAAACCGAGTTCGGGAGGTTAAGAAACTGCTCAACCGCGACGATGGCGCATAAAATGGCGCTCGGAGAGGGTTTTAGGCGCCACCAAAGAGCACTGGCGCATACGCTGATTTTCCGAATTTTCCAAAACGGCGCAAAAAGTGGCGCTCCAAGGTGGTTCCAGGCGCCGCCAAGAAGAAGCGGTGCATTCTGACAATTTCCTAAAATTTGACCTCGGCGCAAAAAAGTTGCGCTTGAATGGCTTTTTATGCGCCGCCAAGAAGAGCTGGCGCATCCTGAAGCTTTTCCCATCCGAAATTTTCCCGTGTTGAAATGGCGCATAAAATGGCACTGGAGAGCATTTTTATGCGCCGCCATGCCTATGTGGCGCATTCTGGAACCTTCCAATGTTGAAAATTCCGAATTTTGCATCCTTTGACCTCCGAACATCTTCTTTCTTCCTTTTAATGCCTGAAACATCATTGCAATGTATTAGAATTGCCAAAGTCTTATTAAAAAGCATAAAACAAGGTAAATTGAACTCAAATAAGCTCAATTTAATCAGTCTTATTAATATTTACACATCACATGAAATGTACACTAAAAAGCAGTAAAATAGGATCTCATGCATGCAATTTAGGTTCATTTTATCATAATTTAAGCTTATTTAAATGTGGTTTCACAGGGTGCATCAACATCCTCACACTTAAATATTGCTCGTCCCTTGAGCAATGAGATCAATTAGCACATCAACTTGCCAATCAAGATAATAAAGATAAAGTCTTTATAGTCCTGCCAAATCATAGATTTCAACAATAAAATGAGATAAGAGGGTTCAAAGTTTAATGTACTAGAACTAGGCAAATTGGTATGCATCAGCTATTAGAACCAGATATCCAAAGCACTTACAATACAGAAAACAGATTAATTATACCTAGCACTCAATATGGGAAAGCGAATAATGTAAATATGCTTTTCTTTTCCAGTCTTCAAATATGCTCAATCTATGGCTTGGTTTCACTATATTCTAGACACTTTAGCTGAGTTGTAAACGGTTGAATTCCAAAAGCTACTCGTGTCACCGAATATGTGCAAGTCATCCAGTCAAGAGTTTATGAATTTTATTTGATCACCCTGTTTTCCTCTTTTTTTTTTCTCTTTTTTTTTAATCTTGCATTCTTTATTTTTTCTTTTCTTTTTCTTTTTGCAAGATAACTTCTCTCTCTCTCCTTTTTTTTTTTTACAGGGTTCTCACTCTGACTTTATTTTAATTAAGCATTTAAAAAGACTTGGAACGAGCATATTTGTTTATAAATAATAATAACTCTCCACATTTCAAATAACTAGTGTAATTAATCAAAAAGCTTTCTGCAAGGCAAATAGAATTGTCATCAATAGCCCAAACAACTTGCATAACAATTTGACAAAGTCTAGAACTTTAAACTAAGAAACCTAACACTCATTAAATTGTAAAATCGGATTAGAGCAGAACATTTAGACTTATTTGGATTTTCTCCAGATTGGCATTGATGTGATAATCTCCAAACAATAGCACCACTGGGAAAACACAATTTAAATTTAAAATGACTAGACATGCATGTGCTATTTTATTTAAAGCATAGAAAATAAGAAAATAAACTAAAATTAAATCAATTCAAGCTCTTACCATATTCTTCATGCAAATTGATAACATAATACATGAAAAGATCACACCTGGAATATGTAGATCCTAGAAATTCTTTCACCGTATTGAATGTCCCTTCTGCTTCTCATGGCGTATCCCGCTTCTTTTTATATTTATATGGTAATTGCTCATACAAAAGATAATTGTTAGAACACAAGGTAATTTATAAATTCAACAATTAAAATTCTATCCTTTATTTATTTAATTCTGATTTTTGCTCTTTTAATTTATAAGTTTCAGATTTTTGATTTTTAATAATTATTTTCATCCATTAAATAAATAAGGACAGATTTAATTAAAATATTAAATTCCATAAATTTACCAAAAGCAAAATACCACAAATTCTAGCAACTATTACATAAAGAAGTTAATTAAATAAGCAAAATAGCACCAAAATAGTTCTAACTATTACAAATTAAACCAAAAAGGGAGCAATCCTATCTAATCACAAATCTAGATTTCTAAAGATCCATTCGAATTACCTACTTCATCTTCCCTAGGAACATCATCATTCCCTGTAGAGCTCGAACTAGTAGTAGGAGGAATATATCGATCACCTAGACTTTCAGACATGAAGAATTCAAGTCTACTAGAAAGTTGTGAAATTTGTGCTCGTGTACTATCCTCCTTCCTCTTCATCTCCTCTCTAAGCTGATGAATCTCATAGGTCATCCTATTGATTGCGATCTCTGCAGGCTCTACCTTAGTACCAGATGTACTAGGTCTATCAGGATGACAAGTGGGTGTCCCACGGGATGTAGTAGGGTAACCAAGCTCTGCACACTTTACTCCAGGCTTATTATAGAAATTCTTGAAAGAGATAGGAGGCTTTGGCTTCACATCATGAGCATAGGCCGTCATATTCACTCCAGCTCTTTGACAAAGTGTCCAGATCAGTGCAGGAAATCCCAGCACAATCCGTGCAGTGTCAGACGCCATTTTATCCAGCTCATATGCTATCATCTCTCCAATATCAATAGGTAGCCCGTTCTTCACACAATACACAAAATAAAGTTCTTCTGCATTCGGTTGTGAAGTGTGCGAAGTAGGAAATACCTTATGCTTGTAGAGCAGGTAGAACTGATAAAGCGGTGCAGCCATTAAAGTGGCAACAACATTCTCCTTCTTCTCTCCTATGTAAGCCACCTTCTTTTGAGTTTCAAACATCTCTCTCAAGATTCTTTTCTCCAATTCGGATCCTCCTTCTTCTTCATAAATAGGGTCATGAAAGTGCTTCTTCTTCGTGGCTGGGCAAGAAACATCCACAGTACCATAAAGTTCATTGATTACTGCAGGACCATATGGCACAGGCACTCCCCTAATCCATGAAGTGTAGTGATCATACTGAGCATTGCACAAGAATTGTCTGGTAAGCTCCCAAGAATAAACTCCTTCCGGATGTGCAGCAAATTTCATCCATCCTCGACTCATGAGAGCATCAGTGAAAATGGCCGGATTAAAAGTATACGCAGTTTGATTGATGAAAATGGCCGGATTAAAAGTATCTCCTGTTAATTCTTCCAGAGGAGTAGTATCGTTCTTTCTATTGTGACTCTTCCTCTTGGTTTTAGATTCACGAGGAATTTCTGGTGAGATTTCATCTGGGGATTCAGCGACATCTTCTTCTTGCTGTGGATCATCCTCCGTCGGTTGAGCAGAATTGAAAGAAGTATCGTAACCATTATACGAATCGGGAACCACCAGATTGTTCACAAATATGTCTTCAGCACCCATTGTAGCCGGCTCCGGAATAGGTTCATTAATTTCTGGTGTCTGTGATGGAGCAGGCTATGTGGCTTTCAATTTCTTTCCACCCTTGTTTCTTGGGTTATTCTTTCTCTTTGGTCTCGTGGTGGCAGAATTTTAGGAAGAAAGGATTGGGATTGGAGAGCTAATTAAATTGGAAGAAGAGAAAAATTGACAGATTTGAGAGTGAGAGTACGACCGATCGGTCATGGCTCTTTTAAAAGAGGTGAAATCTTGATTTTGTTGAGATATGGCGGGATTGATTTAATCTAGATCCAAATATACACTAAACATATGATTTGGCGTTAGTATAATGCTGTTTAGGATCCCAAAAATCGAATAGATATGATTTGAATATTTTGGATTCGCGAATTTTTGAAAAATTTGCGTCGATGGCGCATAAAGTGGCGCAGAAGGTCACTTCTAGGCGCCAACAAGCACTAATGGCGCATTTTGAAAATAATATAAATTTTAAAAATTACCATGGCGCAAAAATTGGCGCAGGAAGGGAGTTTTATGCGCCACAAAGAAGAAGTGGCGCATCCTGAAGCAAACTTGGAAAAATTTTAATTCTGCGGCGCAGAAAGGCAGATATATGCGCCACCAAGCATGTGTGGCGCATTTTGGAAAAACTTAGAAAAATTTCTAAGTTTTCTGGCGCATGAAATGGCGCTTCAGGGCGTTTTTAGGCGCCACTATGCCTAAATGGCGCATTCTGTGTCAATTCGAGCAGAATGTGTTTTTCCTAAGTTCTTCCCCATGATGTCCAAAATCTCCAAATCACTCAACAATACCAATTTCACTTCATCTACACCTCAATCTAGTCCAAATAAACTTCATTGATCTTTTTACCAGTTCAGAACAACTCAATTTAGCATGTTATTGGTCAGAGCTACTTTATTGAATTAAAAAGCAACTAAAAACCTTAAAATCTATTTAAACACCATCTACTACTCCATAAAATCAAAAGAGCATGGATAATAGAAATATCAAGTCTAAGATAGCAAAAGTAATAAAAGAAAATAGAGTTAGGACAATTACAACCCAAATGTAAATACTGAAATGTAGCAAAATAGCAATAGAGTCAAATACATAGGCCTATCAATACATGTCATCTATAATGATCATAAGCCTATCTATCGCTCATCTCCCCTCAGTCAGTCTGAGTCCTCAGAATCATCATCATCATCATTGTCTCCCACTTCTTCGGACCCATCTCCAGCATCAGCATCCTCAGCATCCTCATCGCCCTCATCGCTACCATCCCCAGACCCAACGTAGTCCTCGTCATCATCGTCCTCAGAAGGTGTCTGAGGAGCGACATACCGCTGTCCTAAGCTCTGGGACATAAAATACTCCAGTCTGGCTGCATGATAAGCCTGGGCTCGGGCATTCTTTTCAATCTGATCGCTCAAGAAGTTTTGTCTCTGAGCTACCAACCTCATTCGCTCATCCATAGTGTTCATCCAGTTTTGCTGGTTGGTCATCATCGTCTGCTGATCAATCCTCAATGCCCTAGCCCAATCCGGCTCTCCCGGATACTGCTGATGTGACTGCTGCGACTGCTGTGGCTGAGCTCTGCCACGTCCTCTACCTCTGCCTCTACCACCTCGTGTACCCCGGGTGGACTGCGAAGGAGCCTCAGAATGCTCCTGGCTAGCATGTGAAGGTGCAGGTGGCGGTGACTGCCTGGGTAACTCTCTCGGGAGTATCAGCGGCTTGCATCTAATCCCAGGCAGCTTGAAGTTCCTCTTCCCAAAGGGAATAGGGGGTCTCATCCTCCAGTCTCTATCAAACTGCCCCATATCCACTCCTGCATGTGCACACAGCGGCCATATCAAGCTGGGGAACATAAGAGCTGATCTCTTAGACGCCCCTGGTGTCTGTCTCAACTCAAGTGATATGAGCTCTCCCATGTTGACTGGGCTCCCCACCTTGATGCAGTATGGGACGTACATATCCAAGGCAGTAGGTCCAGAGGTGTGAGTCGAAGGACTCTGTCTAGATCTGTAGAACATGAGCAGCTGATACATGGGTGCGTCCATATCAGGCCCATGTAACCTACTCATGTCATTGTCATCATATGTGAGGACATCCTCCTGACCCTCAACCATCGACATCAAAACAAGCTTCTTGATCTCCTCCCTATCATCAGCCCTCATAACTGGCTCCCAAAAATCCCTGCCGTAAGGCACATCCACTACTCCAAAAAACTGGTTGATGTGCTGAGGAGTGATGGGTACTCTAACCCCGAAAATCCAAGAATCCTCCTCCTCAGCGTTGGCTAGAAACAGCCTAGTCAACTCCCATGAATATGTCCCGGCTGGATGTCTGACGAATCTCTCCCAACCTCTGGATCTGATAGCATCACGGAGTAGGGGGTGCTGCATATCTCTGTCTGAAAATCCTCTATCGGCAATAATCCTCTTCTTGTGAAACCTCTTGTATAACTCGTAGGCTCTGGCACTCCTAAACACAGTGGCATCAAATATGCCCGGTCTGACATAATGCAACTCGGGGACATACGCTCTAGGATCCTGCTTTTTCGGTCCTCCCCTATCCTCCTGCTCCTCCTGATCAACCTCCTCCTCATCTTCCTCTCCTCCTACAGCCTCAGGGACAGGCTCCTGTATGACTAATGCTGCAGATCTCCCCCTCCTAGGTCGAGAGGAAGTGGAACTCGTGACAGGTGCCTTCCCCCGAGAGGCTCTAGAGGGGGCCTGTGAATGATCAAACGTCTCAGGCTGAATGGTCTGATCGGGCTGGTCAGGCTGATCAGGCTGATTGACCTCCTGATGGTCATCAGCTGGTACCGTGGTTTGTCTAGAAGATGCACCACTCCTGGACTTGTTCCTCCTAAAATAGGAGAGAAGTCCCTTGGACTTGGAAGCACCACCTGATCCCTGTGGATGATCCATCTGTACCGAATTTTTAGTGCGGAGTCTGCGATTTTCAAAAATATGCTCTCAGGAATAGGAGTAGGAACGCTATCCGGTGACTGTGGATCATAAATCCCCAATCTCCCCTCGGGCATGGGTATATACCTATAACCCGATTTCTTAGGAAGATTTGGAGGATTATACATTATTTCAGTACCTGGTTGTACAAAAACTCCGGGTTAGTATCATATATATGCATTGCCTCCCATCCTCACACTTAAGTTTAAATCAAGGGTTTAACTTAAGTGTTAAGTACAAAGCAAACATATACATCAACCTAGAATGTGGGATTTAAATAACTCAATGACCAAGATGTTGCATTTTAAAAATTATGAATCCTAAACTTTGTTTACACATAACACCCATTTTATTTTAAAGTTTAGAATTCATGTTAAACATGTCTTTTTAATAAAAACTCTCTAATTTATTAAATCTTTACATTTAAAAACTAAAACAACCTAAACTATCAAACTAATGCATTACAAATGGTTTAAATTAATATTTAAACCCATTTTAATTTATTCATATGATACATCAACCTATTTAAATTAACTAACTTACAAATAAGAGAGTTTTTATCAAAACATGGTTTAATTAAGTCATATTATGAAGAACATGGAATTTTTGATAAGAGAACAACTTTATAGTTTTAATATAACTAGAATGACATATTCTAGTAATGTTTCATCCCATTAATTAACCAAAAATGCCATTTTAATCAAATTAAAAATAATTTTCAGATTTAAAATTTTCAAAAATTCCAACTCTTTAATGTTAATTCAAAGATTTCACATTATGCATTCAAACCATGTTCAACAACACTTGTTCATGCTAAACTAGAATTTAGACAATCAAAATCAAATTTTATCCCACATTCTACAAAAACCCAAAATTCAAGTAACAATACCAATACCAAAATTAATGCATTCCAAAGCACTAGAATATGATAACAATTGAATTAGGATAGCCATTCTTACCTAGATTGAAGGATTTGAACACTTTGAAGAAGAATCCCCAAATTTGGAAAACTAGGGTTCTTGAGCCCTAATTTGAGTAAACAAGCAAAAATTGGGATTTTTGGAATGAGAATTTGAACAATGTAGATAGAAATTGATAGGAAGAAACAAGAATTGGAAGAATTTTTACCAAAGTGGCGCGGATTGTGTCGCTTGGAAGGAGTGGAATGGCGCTTGGTTGAAGAACAAGAGAGAAGAAAGAGCTCTCGGTCGAATGGAATGGGAAGAAAGGGAAGTTTTTGGGTTTAAAACCCCGTTCGAATCCGGGTCAGGTGCCCCAAACCCGCTATTCGGCGCCAAAAATGGCGCATAAAGCATGATTTATGCGCCAGGAAGAAGAAGTGGCGCATTCTGTGATCGAAAAATTTCCCAAGTCTGAGGGTGGCGCCGAAAGTGGCGCTCAGGAGTGATTTTATGCGCCACTCAGTACAAGTGGCGCATAACCTGACTTCAAAATTTTCCAGGATACGAAATGGCGCATTTTATGGCGCTAGGGAGCAGTTTTATGCGCCACCATGAAGGTGTGGCGCATTAACTGACTTCAAATTTCCCCGAGACTAAAAATGGCGCATATCATGGCGCCTGAGCATGATTCTAGGCGCCACCAAGAAGGTGTGGCGCCTAAACTGAGTATGTGGCACTCGAATTTCAGCTCAAACTTCACCAAAATGATATTCAATACACTCCCTACAGTTAGCAAGTCAGATTTAGCATATGTAACCTCCCTAAATCCTCCCGGATCATGATTCTCCTCAATCAAATCAACTAGCCCATATAGATCCTCCTCCTTAACTCATCACCGAGTCAAAAATGCACATATCAAGATCAATTCTCCAAGCACACATGAATCCATAATTTCTCAACATTTTGCTACTTGTTATAATTCATAGGCAATGTCCTACTCAATTTATTGAATACATGCAATCAACATAGTATAAAACTTAAACAACATAATTAAAATAAAATCACGACTTAAATTGATAAAAGCAATAAAACAACTAAAAGTACATATACAATCAAATGCAAAATATTTTTGTCTTTTTCTGCCATTTAATAATTTTTATTGGTTTTTATAAATTTTAATAAATCAAAACTCAACATAATTAAACATGCAATGCAAATACTTCAATAAGCAGATTTAAACAACCAAGGGCTTAACATTAATTTGTTCAATGAATTTAACTTCATCTCCAAAATAATGTTTAAGTCTTTGACCATTTACAGTGAATTCTCTTTCATCTTCAGCTTTTAAAACGACTGCACCATTATCCAACACCTTTACAATTCTAAAAGGTCCTGACCATTTCGTCTTCAATTTACCAGGAAAGAGTTTAAATCTAGAATTATATAAAAGCACTAATTGACCAGCTTCAAACACCTTAGGTCTAAGCATTTTATCATGATAAAGCTTGGTTCTTTCTTTATAAATTAAAGCATTGTCATAAGCATGACGCCTTATTTCTTCTAACTCAGTGAGATCTATTTTCCTTTTCTCTTGAGCTTCCTTAAATTCAAAATTTAATTTCTTCATAGCCCAAAGTGATTTAAACTCAAGTTCAAAAGGTAAGTGACAAGCTTTACCATAAACCAATTTAAAAGGAGTCATACCTATAGGTGTTTTAAAAGCTGTCCTATAAGCCCATAATGCTTCATCTAACTTAAAAGCCCAATCTTTTCTAGATTTTCCTACCGTGGCTTCCAAAATCTTTTTAATCTCACGATTAGTGACTTCTACCTGACCATTAGCTTGAGGATGATAGGGTGTTGTTATCCTATGATGAACATGGAATCTAGATAACAATTGATTAACAGCCCTATTAACAATATGAGATCCACCATCACTAATGATCGCTTTAGGCACACCAAAACGAGTAAAAATTTGTTTTTTCAAAAATTTAATCACTTGTTTAGCATCATTTAAAGCACATGACTCAGCCTCTACCCATTTTGAAACATACTCAACAGCAACAAGAATATACAATTTCCCATTAGATGGTGGAAATGGACCCATGAAATCAATTCCCCACAAATCAAACAACTCAACAGGCATAATTTCTTTTAATGGCATTTCATCCCTTTTAGTGATATTACCAGCCCTTTGACATACATCACATTTTAGCACAAATGATCTAGCATCACGATAAATATTAGGCCAATATAAACCACCTTCGAGTACCTTATGAGCTGTCCTATTCGGTCCAACATGTCCTCCTCCAAGTCCTTCGTGGCAAGCCTTTAATACTTTCTCAAAATCTTCATCAGGGATGCATCTCCTTACGATTTGATCTGAACAGAGTCTAAACAAATAAGGTTCATCCCAAATAAAATATTTAGCATCAGTTTTAAATTTTTGTTTTTGGCTATGCCATTTTAAATGATCAGGAATTACACCACATGCCAAATAATTCACAAAATCAGCAAACCACGGATCAGAGGAAGTGTTATTTATTAAATACAGATTTTCATCAGGAAATGCATCATTAATTAATCTTTCTTCCCCTTTTTCATGCTCCAATCTAGATAAATGATCAGCTACAGGATTTTCATCTCCTTTTCTATCTTTAATTTCCAAGTCAAATTCCTGTAACAATAATACCCATCTAATTAACCGCGGTTTAGCATCTTTCTTTGCAAACAGATATTTAATAGCAGCATGATCAGTGTAAACTACAGTTTTTGAGCCTATCAGATATGGCCTAAACTTTTCACATGCATAAACAACAGATAAAAGCTCTTTTTCAGTAGTGGCATAATTTTTCTGTGCAGTATTTAAGGCCTGACTAGCATAATAAATAACATGAAGTTTCTTATCCTTTCGTTGACCCAATACTGCTCCAACAGCAAAGTCACTAGCGTCGCTCATGATCTCGAATGGCAAACTCCAGTCAGGTGGCTGAATAATTGGTGCTGTCACCAATGCTTCCTTGATCCTATTGAACGCCTCAATACACTCATTAGTAAAATCAAACTCAACATCTTTACATAGCAGCTTAAACAGAGGCAATGCAATTTTTGAAAAATCTTTTATGAACCTTCGATAAAATCCAGCATGACCCAGAAAACTTCTCAGAGTTTTTAAATTATTAGGAGGTGGAATTTTTGCAATCACTTCTACTTTAGCCCTATCAACTTCAATGCCATTTTTAGAAATCCTATGTCCTAAGACAATACCTTCATTAACCATAAAATGATATTTTTCCCAATTAAGAACTAAATTTGACTCTTCACATCTAATCAGAACTTTTTCCAGATTAACTAAACATTTCTCAAAATCAGACCCGAATACAGAAAAATCATCCATAAATACCTCAATGTATGTCTCAATTAAATCAGAAAATATAGACATCATGCATCTCTGAAATGTAGCTGGAGCATTACACAAACCAAATGGCATTCTCCTATATGCAAATGTACCGTAAGGACATGTAAATGTAGTTTTATCTTGATCCTCAGGTGCAATTGGAACTTGATTATAACCAGAATAGCCATCTAAAAAGCAATAAAACTCGTGACCAGCTAAACGTTCTAGCATTTGATCAATAAAAGGCAGTGGAAAATGATCTTTCCTAGTCTTATCATTCAATCTCCTATAATCAATGCATACACGCCATCCAGTAGTAGGTCTAGTAGGTACTAATTCACCATTTTCATTTCTAATCACAGTCATACCTCCCTTTTTAGGCACTACTTGAACTGGACTCACCCACTGACTATCAGAAATAGGATAGATAATACCTGCATCGAGTAGTTTAATAACCTCTGATCTTACAGCTTCTTGTAGATGTGGATTCAATCTCCTCTGGGGCTGTCTCACTGGCTTGTCATCCTCCTCCATATAAATACGGTGTGTACACAATGCTGGACTCAGTCCCTTGATGTCAGCTATCGTCCACCCTATTGCTCTAACATGCTTACTCAACACTTGGGTTAATGCAGTCAATTGATCATCATTTAATTTATTACTTGCAATAACAGGTAAAGTATCATTCTTACCAAGAAAAACATACCTTAAGTGTGACGGCAGCTCCTTCAATGTCAATGTAGGTGGCTTTTCAACAGACGGGACTAACTTGGATTCTTCGATTGCACATGTTACTTGCACAGGTAATCCTCCCTCACACTTACTCTCAGCTAAGTCCTCACAACTCTCCACTAACTGCTCAAATTTCCTATAGGGATCATGCCTAGCAAAGAACTCTCTCTCAATCACCTCATCCTCCTGATAGATAGCTGTGACTCTATTACACGGGTAGGTGTCAGAACTAGCGTGTTGTGTTTTAGTTGTCTTAGAAATGTCAAACGACACTTGTTCATTGCCTACTTTAAGTGTAATTTTACCATCATCCATATCAACCATAGCCCTACCAGTTTGCAAAAATGGTCTACCTAAAATCAGAGGAATGTCAATGTCTTTTTCCATATCAAGAACAACAAAGTCAACAGGGAAAATGAAGCTCTCTACTTGAACAGGAACATCTTCTACAATGCCTAAAGGAGTCCTAATGGATCTATCAGCAAGCTGCAACTGCATCCTAGTAGGCTTCACAACTCCTACTTCTAGTTCTCTAAAGACATGTAGAGGCATCAGATTAATACTAGACCCGAGATCACACAAAGCTTTGTTGAATTCTTTAGTGCCAATAATGCACGGAATAGTATAACTCCCAGGATCTTTTTGTTTAATAGGTTGCCTTCTTTGTAAGATTGCGCTGCATTCCCCTGTCAGTGTCACTTTCTCTTCATCATCAACACTCCTCTTTTTTGATAGAATTTCTTTTAAAAACTTAGCATACACAGGCATTTGTGCAATGGCATCAGAGAAAGGAATATCAATTCTTAAATTTTTAAAGACTTCTAAAAATTTAGCATAGTCTCTATCTTCCTTAGCCCTCTTAAGATGCTGTGGATATGGAATAGGTGGCTGATATGGTTTGACTGAGACAGCAGACTTTCCTTTACCCTTATCTTGTTCAACTTGAAGTTTCTCACTCTCCTTAGGCTCATCAGTGTTTTTATGCTGACTTTCTTTCTCTGTATCCTCATTTTGATCCTCTATAGCATCAGCTAAAACCTCTGGATCATCTAAGGTAGGGTAAGGATTGGGTAATTCCTTTTTGTTTCTTAAAGTGATTGCTTTACATTGCTCTTTTGGATTAGGATCAGACATGCTTGGTAGTGTTTGTAACACCCCGGATTTGATAACCCAGGCCGGGATGTCACCGCCGCATTTCCCTAGCAAGTCACGGCTTCCCGAGCTCGCTAAGGAAACGCAAGGCTTGTGGGTATGGAAAAGATTTAAAACATTTCGAAATTTAGTCCGGAAATTTATAATACTTAGTACGATAGCAGAAATTATCACGTGCGGAAAATAAATAAAGTAAGTGCAGCGGAAAGTAAAATCACGGCCAACATGGCCAAATCCTCGGGTTTAACAGACCCGGTAAAAACAGTACGATGCAGAAATTTAAAATGTCCATTATGATTTCCCCCAAGTGCATATGCAATGCGTCACTCAACGTACTCTGAAAAAAAGAAATGACAACGGTTGTCAGTATAAAAATATACTGAGTAAGTTAATCCCTAACTACAAATAAAAGGGGTTACAAGTGTTTAAACTAAAGATTTCGCTTACCGTACGGGAATTTAAAAATACATGATTCATTTGCAGCGGAAAATCATGACAAAAGAACTTAATTTAAAAAGCGAAATTTAAAGCATAATTTAAGATGCGTAAATTTTAAATGCATAATTAATGACAGGATAAATACGATTTAAGCATAATGAAACACTCACACGAGTCTTTTACTTTTCATCCCGTAAACTAAGAAGAGGACACCATACCGGGAGATCACTAACGAGGCAATCTCAACATAGGACCACTAACGAGGCAGTCCAAACAATGGGAGACCACTAACGAGGCAGTCTCAAAGATAGTAGGACCACTAACGAGGCGATCCAAAAAGATAGTAGGACCACTAACGAGGCGATCCACAAATACAGCGCGCGAGATCACTAACGAGGCAATCTCAGATAGTAAGGAGACCACTAACGAGGCAGTCTCAAAGATAATGATAGTATGAAGATCGGCTCAGCCTAGTGAACGGGATTTTTCGAAAGTTCGTATTTCAAAGTTATCAAAGGATCGATATCGCGTTTTCATAGTTCGAGTTTTCTCAAGTTCGAAAAATCCTATTCGAGGCAGTTCACGCCTTTCTTAATTTAAAATTCGTCTTTTCTCCAAAAATTCTGAAACTTGGCCAGTAATTCAAAAACACACACACGAACAACTTTCATGTTTTAAGTTTTTGGAAATAAGGTTCCGAAGTGAGTTGAAATTTGAGTTTATTGCAAGGAATAATTTATGTCTTGAAAACTGTTTTCGTCACAGGTTCGTGCAACGCCGATTAAAAATTCATTTCAAAACCAATCGATGTGAAATTTTTACAGTAACTACACGACACATTAAGGAACAACTTTCATGTTTTAAGTTTTTGGAAATAATGAAATCTTGGTACTCAAAAATCGAGTGCAACTCACTGCATACTCATGGCCCTTAAAACGAATTCAAAACAGTTCTAAAAACTTGGCCGTTTGACATATCAAATGAACACCAAAATTCGTGAAATTTTGTAGGCATAATCTAGACACAATTATCTACAACTTTTGTTTAGAAATGCAAAGTTAAATCATTCGAAAAATGGGTGAAAAACATGCATCAAGTTGAATGAAGGAATCTGTCACAGATTTAAATCGTTCGGTTTGATACAGAAAGTTCATGGCGAAAATTGGGATAGCAAAACTTAATGTCAATGGCTGAAATTTGGCCACAAGATAGATAAAGTTGTTAGGAACAACTTTTATGTTGAAAAGTTTACGGTTTGAATTCCCGAAGGTCGAGTTTTTGGCGAGTCTTTATAATTGGACGAAAATAGGGTTTTTGAAAACCGATTTTTGTTACAAGCCTATATCTCGAGATTTAAACAACAAACAACCACGAAAATTTGTGAGTAAGGTTTTAACTTACTTAGAATGATGATAGGGTCGCTGGATTGGGTTTCCGGACGTCCTAGGGTCACGACGAACGGCCAACTTCTCCGATCGCTTTTTGTTCGTTTTCCGACGTGAAATCGTAGTAAGGAAATAGTGTTAGAATTCGAGTTTCGGAGACTCATGGACTGATGGAACGATATATTAAGACTTACCAAGGTTCTATGAAGCCGTGGCTCAGTCCCGTTCACCTCGTCGTCGCCGGAATGTTCGCCGGAAAGCTTCGTCGGGAGGGTTTGGCTTGGAGAGGGAGTTTGTAAGTATGGTGGGGATGGGTTTCTGTGGGATTAGGGCTTTTGAGGCTCCCCAGCCGCCCCTAAGCCTTCCTTAAGGCTGGGATTTGGTTTCCCTCGAAGGGAGTTGTAATTTCGGCAAGAAAATCACCCCCGAATGGAAAGATTACACCTTCAGCCCCTTTGGCGCGGAGGTGGCGCACAACCACCCCTATGGTCGCGCGGAGCACGCGTGCCAGGCCTGGCGTCGCGACGCCCTTGGCCGCGCGGTGGCCGCGCGGCGGCGCGCGGACAGTGCGGGCCGGCCGGACCGGCCGGTTCGGCGATCCGCGTGTTCCGTCGGGTCTTCCCTCGCTTTCCCCTATCGGTTTTCTACGTGTTAGCTCGATTCCCTGGGTCGTCTTCGTTGCGGAATCTTCTCCTTAATCTTGTTGCGAGTCCGGCTTATCGCTCGCAACATTTCCGGGTCCTACTTAGCCTAGTCTAAATTGGTTCCAACATCTCCTATCGTCCTTGTGATCTAATTCGTGATGTATTTTGCGATTTATTTCGTGACTGAACTTAGAAATTAGTTCTAAGCTGCCTACGTACCCTGTGAAGGGATCAAGTCATGACGTAGTTCAAAACAATTTGAATTTGTTTTTCCTCGGGTGTTACATCCTCCCCCCCTTAAGAATACAGTTATGTCCCCATAACTGTGGTCGGGTCGTCTTGGAAGAGGGTAGGGTAACGTTGTCTCATGTCGGCTTCCAATTCCCAGGTTGCCGTCTCCGTCTCGTGGTTGGACCACAGGACCTTGACCATCTTTACAGTTTTATTCCTTGTCACCCTTTCCTTGTAGTCGAGTATTTGTACCGGGGTTTCTTCATAGGTCAAGTCATCATCCAATTCGATTACGTCCGGTTGGAGTACATGCGACGTGTCGGGCACATACTTCTTTAGCTGGGAAACGTGAAACACGTTATGGACGCGTGCTAGTTGAGGCGGCAGCGCCAGCCGGTACGCCAGATTCCCTACTCTCTCTAGGATCTCATATGGCCCTATGTATCGTGGGCTCAGTTTCCCCCGCTTGCCAAAGCGCATTACGCCCTTCATTGGCGAGACTTTCAGCATGACCTTGTCACCGACTTGAAATTCCAAGTCCTGCCGTCTCACGTCCGCATAACTCTTTTGCCGGTCCTGAGCGGCTCTCATCTTCCCCTGGATAACCTTAACTTGCTGAGCCATGTCCTCCACCAGTTGTGGCCCTACTGTCATTACTCGATCGTTCTCTTCCCAACTCAATGGGCTCCGGCATCTTCGTCCATACAGTGCCTCGAAGGGCGCCATGCCGATGCTCGCATGGTAACTGTTGTTATAGGAGAACTCGATCAAGGGTAAATGGTGCTCCCAACTTCCCTTGAATTCCAACACACAAGCCCTCAACATGTCCTCCAGCGTCTGTATAGTTCGCTCCGTCTGTCCATCCGTCATAGGGTGGAACGCCGTACTCATCTTTATCTGCGTCCCCAGAGCTTCTTGCAGCTTGGTCCAAAACTGGGAGACGAATCTGCTATCCCTATCCGAGATGATGTCATGCGGCACCCCGTGCCGGCGTACCACATTGTCTATGTATGCTCTTGCTAGTTGGTCCATTGTCCAAGTGTCCTTCATCGGGATGAAAATGGCGGCCTTCGTTAACCTATCCACGATCACCCAGATCTTATTCATTCCTTTTGGCGATCGTGGCAACCCTGAAACAAAATCCATGGAGATGCTATCCCACTTCCAGCTTGGGATCTCCAATGGTTGCATTAATCCTAAGGGCTTTTGCCGTACTGCCTTGATCTTCTGGCAGGTAAGGCACCTTGCCACGAATTCGGCCACCTCTCTCTTCATGTTCGGCCACCAATAATTTTTCTTCAAGTCCTTGTACAGCTTATCCCTCCGGGGTGGACCGAGTAGGGGGTGCTATGGCCTTCCTCCATCACCTTCTTCTTCAGATCTGCGGACTCCCGCGGTATACACCATCTTCCCCTGAAGCGGATGCTCCCGTCCTCGTGAATCTGGAAATCTACTGCCTTCCCTTCGGCAATGCTTCTCCTTATTTCCTCCATCTGTTCGTCACTCGACTGGGCGAGTCGTATTTCTTCGAATACGGTAGGGCTTACTACCATCGCGTTGACGACCTCGGTTACCGTACCGGGCTGCACCAGTTCCAGGCTTAGTTTCGCCAAATCTCTGTACAATTCGGCCGGTATCACCAGTGAGTTCGTGACATGTTGCGCCTTCCGACTCAACGCGTCGGCCACGACGTTGGCCTTGCCCTCGTGATACGCGACTTCTAGGTCGTAATCTTTGATCAATTCCAACCATCTCCTCTGCCTCAAGTTCAGCTCTTTTTGCGTGAATATGTACTTGAGGCTCTTATGGTCGGTAAACATCCGACACTTCCGCCCATAGAGATAGTGTCTCCAGATTTTCAGGGCGAACACGACCGCGGCCAGTTCCAGGTCGTGCGTCGGGTAGTTTTGCTCGTGCGGTTTCAGCTGTCGTGATGCGTACGCTATGACCTTTTGATCCTGCATCAGTACGCATCCCAGTCCTTCTCTCGAGGCGTCGCTATACACCTCGAAGTCTCCATCCTCTGATGGTAACGCCAACACCGGCGCCGTGGTAAGTCGTTTCTTCAGCTCCTGGAATGCGGCTTCGCACTCGCCAGTCCAGTCATACTTCACCCCCTTCTTCAGCAGTTGGGTCAATGGGCGGGCGATTTTGGAGAAATCTTGGACAAATCGCCTGTAGTAGCCCGCCAGTCCGAGAAAGCTTCTTATCTCCGTTGGGCTCTTCGGGGGTACCCACTCGGTTACAGCCGAGATTTTCGCCGGGTCTACCGCCACTCCGCTGGGGGATACGATATGCCCAAGGAATGTTACCTCCCTCAGCCAGAAGTCGCATTTGGACAACTTCCCATATAGCTGATTTTCTCGGAGGATCCTCAGCACTTTATGTAAGTGCTTGGAATGTTCTTCCTCGTCCCTTGAGTAGACCAAGATGTCGTTTATGAATACCACTACGCATTGATCTAACAGTCCTCGGAACACGTTGTTCATGAGGTTCATGAACATCGCCGGGGCATTCGTCAGTCCAAATGACATGACTGTGAATTCGTAGTGTCCGTAGCGAGTCCTGAACGCTGTCTTCGGGATGTCCTTCTCAGCAATTCGCAGCTGATGATATCCCGATCGCAGGTCGATCTTGGAGAACACAGTAGCTCCCTTCAGCTGGTCAAACAGATCCTCGATTCTGGGCAACGGATACTTGTTCTTGATAGTGACTTGATTAAGTCCCCTATAGTCAATACACAGTCTCAGACTCCCATCCTTCTTTTTGACGAATAAGACCGGTGCTCCCCATGGAGACGTACTCGGTCGGATATATCCCCTTTCCAGCAATTCTTCGAGCTGTTCCTTTAGCTCCTTCATCTCCGGCGGTGCCATGCGGTAAGGAGCCTTTGATACAGGTTCCGTTCCCGGGATAAGATCTATGGTGAACTCGAGATCCCTCTCAGGGGGCATGCCAGGAACGTCCTCTGGGAACACATCCGGGTACTCTCTCACCACCGGAATGTTGTCTATCTTTACCCCTTCAGCCTCGAGGTTGTGAACGTAGCATGCGTATAGCGCGTGGCCCTTACGCATTAGGCTACCTAACTCTAGGACGTTGATTAACTTGTTAGATTTCTTAGGGGGTTGAGAGTAGAAGATGACTCTTTTCCCCCTACTTTTTGACAGCGTGATCTTTTGCTTTTGGCATTCGATCACGGCCTTATACCGGGTTAGCCAATCCATTCCTAGTATGACGTCAAAGTCCCTGACGTTGAACTCTACCAAGTTTGCGAAAAACTCTACGTTCTTTATCACTATAGGTATTCCATTGTAGCGTTTAGAGCATGCTATTACTTCTCCAGAGGGCAGTTGGATGCCTAAGCTAATTATCTCGCACTTAGGTAGATCTAGTTCAGTTACGACTCTCGAAGATACAATCGAGCAACTGGCTCCGGAATCAAATAAGACTCTAAGTGGAGTACTTAGGACATGGAAAGTACCTGCCATCACGTCACCCTGCGCGGGTATGTCAGCCTGGTTGATCACGTTCAACCTCCCCATCGGCCTCCCTTGATTGGCTGGCTGGTTTTGATTTGGGTTTGCATTTTGCTGCTGGTTCGGAGGGCGTTGGTTCGGATTCGGAGGAGGCCGATATCCTTGATTGTTGCCATTCCTACCTCCCTGGTTGAACGGCTCGTTAGGTCCAATGACCAAGTCTTCTCTTTTCGTGATGTTCTCGAGTCGGGTTCGACATTCCTCCCTCCGATGGCCAATTCGGCCGCACCGGAAGCACTCGCCCATCTGAGGGCACCTCCTTACCAGGTGCGGCCTGCCACATCGTGGGCACGGCGGCACTCGCCCTCCTTGGTTGACATTCCGACCATTGTTGTTCTGAGCATTCCCGTTCGGCCCTCGCCGAAAGTTGTCCCCGCCAGTAGTGTTGCTTGTCCGGTTATCCCTGTTCCTCTTGTCTGGGCCTTGCGCCCCTCGGCTAGATTCCCCAGCAGCCTTCCTCTTTAGCTGTTGCACTCGTGCTACTGCTACTGCACGATCGTAGACAGATTGCAGGTCCGGGTAGTTAACTCCAGTGATCACCTCTCGAATCGACAAGTTCAATCCCATTTCGAACTTTTGCGCCTTCTCCCCGTCAGTAGGTACCATCCTGGGCGCAAATCTCACCAATTCCTTAAACCGTGCATAGTATTCTTGAACAGATTTCTCTCCCTGCTTCAGGAATGAGAACTCCTCGTACAGTGCTGCCTTAGTACTCATCGGGTAGAAGCGCTCCCGGAGTAACTCCATGAACTCGTTCCACGAGTAAGGTTCATCATCCTCTGCCAGCCTCCCTTGGGTAGCCTGCCACCAGTCGTCGGCCTCGCCACCCAGATAGTACGAGGCCACGTGGACCTTCTCCCCCTCCGGGCATCTTACCGCCTTTAGCAATTTGTCGAAGGTTCTCAACCATTCTTCCAGCTTAGCGGGGTCTTCCTCCCCGACGTAGTAAGGTGGTCGGTAGGGGTTCACCGCAGCCAAGTAGTTGATCCTCGCTTCCGGTGGTGGCGCCGCGGCAGCTCCACCCTGGTTAACGTAAGCATTACCCAGTGCGATTAGTAATTCTTCCATATTTCTCAATCGCCCTTCCGCAGGGTTAGGCATTGGTCCTGCCGGGTTTGGCATCTCCGCGTCAGGTGCCTGCTCATTGGGTTGTCCCGGCGTGCCGTGGGTGTTGGGGGTGGCAGGGAAGGGCCTTGGTCGTCCTCGAGGTGCCATCCTGTTACAACCGAGGAAGGTGTAAAGTTCAGGGAGATTCGATAAAGTGGGAAAAAAAAGTCTTGCTGAATTGTATGGTGCTTATCAGGAGTTGGTCAGTATTTGCATTTATTTATTCAGTCGTTTAGGGTTTAGGGTCTGAGGTACTTGTCGTTTTGTTATGCAGAAATAGATGCGTTGTCTGTCTGTCGGCGCTTTGTTAAGATATAAAGATGGTGTATAAAATAAGTGTTTGTGACTTTATTGCCCAGTAGAAGTTTTTGTTTCGATACAAGCGACAAGTAGCAAAGATCCTGAAAATAGTTTGGGAAAATAGAAAAGGAGAACAATGGGAATAATGCATCAAAAATCTCTAATCCTGCGAAGGGTAGGTGGTCGGGTCCTCCATGGGGTCATCCTCATCACTTGATTCCTCGATGGTGCCCATGCCAAGGGGCCCATGGAACACTGGGCTGGCTGGCCAACTGGGCCCAGCAACAGGAGCAGGATCAACGAATGCAACTGGGGTTTGGACGGCTGCAGAGACAGCGACAGGGTCAATAACGAGGCTAGTGACAGGAGGAGTTCCTGGGTTGAGTGGGGCAGGTGGAAGCAGATCATCCTTCAGGTGATGCAGTTGATGTCCCAAGACCCCTGCTTGGGTCTCTACGTCGTCAATCTGGGTCCGAAGCTCAGTCTCGCGGGTCTGGAGTTCGTTGATTTGGACTTGGAGTTGGGTTATATCTTGGTGTCCTGCTTGGCCCAGATTAGTTAGGTGGCCCAAGTTAGCTTCCATTTGCTCTACCCTTAGTCTGAAGTTGTTCACGTTTTGAGGAGATTCGAGGTATGCTTCAATCAACCTCATTAGTAGGTTGATCATGTTCACGTTTGGGGAAGCCATCTAGTGTTAACAAGGTAGGTTAGAGTTAGATGTTTTTCAGGCAAAGTTAAGATATGCACAATTTAAATCTACATGCAACATGCAAGTGCAAGTCCCTTCCCCCATAAAATTTAGTTTAATATAAATTGCTAAAGGTTGGGCCTCTATAGTGGGCCAAAATTTAATATTTCTTGGGCTAAGATTTGGGCTATGTAAAAAGGATTATAGATTTTTGGGCTAAAAATAGTACTAGTAGTCAAATAAATAATTTTAAAAGAAATAACACTTGGGCTTAAAAATATTGGTTTAAAATAATAGTAGTAGCTTTAAAAATTTTCCGGGCTCTGATACCAACTTGTAACACCCCGGATTTGATAACCCAGGCCGGGATGTCACCGCCGCATTTCCCTAGCAAGTCACGGCTTCCCGAGCTCGCTAAGGAAACGCAAGGCTTGTGGGTATGGAAAAGATTTAAAACATTTCGAAATTTAGTCCGGAAATTTATAATACTTAGTACGATAGCAGAAATTATCACGTGCGGAAAATAAATAAAGTAAGTGCAGCGGAAAGTAAAATCACGGCCAACATGGCCAAATCCTCGGGTTTAACAGACCCGGTAAAAAACAGTACGATGCAGAAATTTAAAATGTCCATTATGATTTCCCCCAAGTGCATATGCAATGCGTCACTCAACGTACTCTGAAAAAAAGAAATGACAACGGTTGTCAGTATAAAAATATACTGAGTAAGTTAATCCCTAACTACAAATAAAAGGGGTTACAAGTGTTTAAACTAAAGATTTCGCTTACCGTACGGGAATTTAAAAATACATGATTCATTTGCAGCGGAAAATCATGACTAAAGAACTTAATTTAAAAAGCGAAATTTAAAGCATAATTTAAGATGCGTAAATTTTAAATGCATAATTAATGACAGGATAAATACGATTTAAGCATAATGAAACACTCACACGAGTCTTTTACTTTTCATCCCGTAAACTAAGAAGAGGACACCATACCGGGAGATCACTAACGAGGCAATCTCAACATAGGACCACTAACGAGGCAGTCCAAACAATGGGAGACCACTAACGAGGCAGTCTCAAAGATAGTAGGACCACTAACGAGGCGATCCAAAAAGATAGTAGGACCACTAACGAGGCGATCCACAAATACAGCGCGCGAGATCACTAACGAGGCAATCTCAGATAGTAAGGAGACCACTAACGAGGCAGTCTCAAAGATAATGATAGTATGAAGATCGGCTCAGCCTAGTGAACGGGATTTTTCGAAAGTTCGTATTTCAAAGTTATCAAAGGATCGATATCGCGTTTTCATAGTTCGAGTTTTCTCAAGTTCGAAAAATCCTATTCGAGGCAGTTCACGCCTTTCTTAATTTAAAATTCGTCTTTTCTCCAAAAATTCTGAAACTTGGCCAGTAATTCAAAAACACACACACGAACAACTTTCATGTTTTAAGTTTTTGGAAATAAGGTTCCGAAGTGAGTTGAAATTTGAGTTTATTGCAAGGAATAATTTATGTCTTGAAAACTGTTTTCGTCACAGGTTCGTGCAACGCCGATTAAAAATTCATTTCAAAACCAATCGATGTGAAATTTTTACAGTAACTACACGACACATTAAGGAACAACTTTCATGTTTTAAGTTTTTGGAAATAATGAAATCTTGGTACTCAAAAATCGAGTGCAACTCACTGCATACTCATGGCCCTTAAAACGAATTCAAAACAGTTCTAAAAACTTGGCCGTTTGACATATCAAATGAACACCAAAATTCGTGAAATTTTGTAGCCATAATCTAGACACAATTATCTAAAACTTTTGTTTAGAAATGCAAAGTTAAATCATTCGAAAAATGGGTGAAAAACATGCATCAAGTTGAATGAAGGAATCTGTCACAGATTTAAATCGTTCGGTTTGATACAGAAAGTTCATGGCAAAAATTGGGATAGCAAAACTTAATGTCAATGGCTGAAATTTGGCCACAAGATAGATAAAGTTGTTAGGAACAACTTTTATGTTGAAAAGTTTTCGGTTTGAATTCCCGAAGGTCGAGTTTTTGGCGAGTCTTTATAATTGGACGAAAATAGGGTTTTTGAAAACCGATTTTTGTTACAAGCCTATATCTCGAGATTTAAACAACAAACAACCACGAAAATTTGTGAGTAAGGTTTAACTTACTTAGAATGATGATAGGGTTGCTGGATTGGGTTTCCGGACGTCCTAGGGTCACGACGAACGGCCAACTTCTCCGATCGCTTTTTGTTCGTTTTCCGACGTGAAATCGTAGTAAGGAAATAGTGTTAGAATTCGAGTTTCGGAGACTCATGGACTGATGGAACGATATATTAAGACTTACCAAGGTTCTATGAAGCCGTGGCTCAGTCCCGTTCACCTCGTCGTCGCCGGAATGTTCGCCGGAAAGCTTCGTCGGGAGGGTTTGGCTTGGAGAGGGAGTTTGTAAGTATGGTGGGGATGGGTTTCTGTGGGATTAGGGCTTTTGAGGCTCCCCAGCCGCCCCTAAGCCTTCCTTAAGGCTGGGATTTGGTTTCCCTCGAAGGGAGTTGTAATTTCGGCAAGAAAATCACCCCCGAATGGAAAGATTACACCTTCAGCCCCTCTGGCGCGGAGGTGGCGCGCACCCACCCCTATGGTCGCGCGGAGCACGCGTGCCAGGCCTGGCGTCGCGACGCCCTTGGCCGCGCGGTGGCCGCGCGGCGGCGCGCGGACAGCGCGGGCCGGCCGGACCGGCCGGTTCGGCGATCCGCGTGTTCCGTCGGGTCTTCCCTCGCTTTCCCCTATCGGTTTTCTACGTGTTAGCTCGATTCCCTGGGTCGTCTTCGTTGCGGAATCTTCTCCTTAATCTTGTTGCGAGTCCGGCTTATCGCTCGCAACATTTCCGGGTCCTACTTAGCCTAGTCTAAATTTGTTCCAACATCTCCTATCGTCCTTGTGATCTAATTCGTGATGTATTTTGCGATTTATTTCGTGACTGAACTTAGAAATTAGTTCTAAGCTGCCTACGTACCCTGTGAAGGGATCAAGTCATGACGTAGTTCAAAACAATTTGAATTTGTTTTTCCTCGGGTGTTACATCCTTGCTGTCTATTTGAAGTGTCCCTAGCAATTTGACCAACTTGCACTTCTAAATTTCTCATTGAGGCTTGCATTTGCTGAATTGTTTGTTGTTGAGACACGATTGTGCTCATTAACTCTTTTAAATTAACTTCATCACTTACTTGATTTTGTTGCAGCTGTTGTTGAGGTTGAAAGTTCCTAGGCTGTTGGTTAGGGTAAAAAGATTGATTCTGATTTCTGTTTTGATTATAGTTTTGGTTTTGATTTTGGTTTTGATTTGGGTAATTTTGATTTTGGTTTTGTGGATAAGATTGACGGTTGTTTTGTGGATAGGTGTTTTGTTGAAATTGAGAACTCTGATTTGGGTAGAAGTTTTGATTTTGAGGACGGTTTTGGTTGTAGTTTTGCTGCCTATTTCCCATGTAGTTCACATCTTCCACTTGCTCCTCAGTCCCCTCACACTGCATAGTCTCTTGAAGTCCTTGATCAAGCAAGTGACAAGCTGATGACTCGTGAGGTCCATGACAAATACCGCATCTCACAACTTTAGCTTGACCTTTCTTAAGTGTAGAAACTTCCCTCATCAAAGCATCTAACTTAGAATCTATAGCAACTGCCTTCTCTACCTCATAGATTCCCCCTTTTGTTTTATTTCTAGCATTTTTCTTACCAGGAAATTTTTTCATATTAGAAATCTTTTTCTCTATGATTTCCTTAGCTCTAGAGGGCCCTATAGACAGAAACGAATCTCCAGCTGCTGCATCCAACAAGTTCCTCCAATGATCAATCAACCCATTGTAGAAGAAGTGCATTTGCTGCCAATCTTCAAAGCCATGATTCGGGCATCTTGCCAATAAAGTGTTATATCTATCCCATGCTTCAAGTAAAGTTTCACCCTCATCTTGCACAAATTCTTTGATTTTTTCTTGCAATTCAATAACCTTAGATGGTGGGAAGAATTGTTCTTAGAAAGCTTCTAACATTTTATCCCAAGTAGTGACATCCCTTAATTGAAGTGAGTTATACCAAGTTTTAGCCTTATCTCTGAGTGAAAACGAGAACAATCTCAACTTAATTTCATCACTAGTAACACCATTTATTTTCACTGTGTCACAATAGTCCAGAAAGTTCCTTATGTGTTCTACAGCATCATTCGTAGGTGATCCATTATATTGATTAGCTTGAACCATAGTGATTAGTGCAGGCTGAAGAGTAAAGCTTAAAGCATCTACATCAGGCCTAGGAGTTCTATTAAGCAGATTTCCACTAGTTCCTTGTAAGTGTTCTTCAATGGTCATTTCAGCTTGATCATCGTGCTCCAAATCGCCACCGTTACCTCCGTTATTACCCTGATTATCATTATTATTCGCTGCCATGTTTAACCTATTGAACTGAGCAACTAATTGATTAGTTTGAATTGTTGAAACTCCAGTCGTTGGAGAATAGTTTTCTTCATCAGAGGATGAATTAATTAAAATTTCCAACTGAGCTGGTCTCCTACGTTTTCCTAATCTAATAGCTCTAAAAGTACGCTCAATTTCAGGATCATAAGCTATTTCTGCTTGTTTGCTTCGCACTGCAAGTATAAAATAAAATAAAATAAAAATAAGTAACAGTTAAATTAATATTTAACTTAATAGATTTAAATTAATAAACTAAAAATAATTAAAAATTCACAACAAATTCCCCGGCAACGGCGCCAAAAACTTGATGGGTGATTTTCACTACTCATATTTTACCACAAGCGGATGGTTGTCATCAAGTAATAAAAACCGGTGAATACCGGGTCGAATCCACAGGGAATTTCAGAATATTATTTCATTCTGGAGAAATTTTAATTGTTCTTAAGTTCATTAATTATATTTAATATATTTGAAAAGATTTTGATTAATTCTAATGGTGATTTAATTAAAAATAGTGACATTAAATTTAACATAAAGCAAATTAAAATTATATTTAATAAAAATATAAATGGGAGATGCTCGTAATATTTTAAATATTGTCATCTTTATATGAAATAGAAATTGTGTAATAATTTGACATTTCCCAATGTTCTAAAAATCAATTTCTTAAAATTAATTATTTTATAAAGATTAAAAATATTATAATCTGCCAATAATCAAATTATGCTTAGACAGATTTCATGGAAGTTGGTTAAATTATCTAACATTCTGCAATCATTATTCTAGGCTTAAATTTGAATCTTTCCCAAGCTTACAAATTTTCCTATAGTAATTAATAGGCACTTTTCATTTCCCAAATCATTGTGCACATGCTAGAATCTATTTATAATGCAATTTATTCCCAATTCCGGTACTAAAATACTAATTCCACTTTTTATCTCCCGGTTTAGCAAAGCAGAATTTATAAAATTAGATTCTAACATTTAATTATGCAGAATAGTGTAAATAATTTAACAATTATGGTAAAATAATAGCAAAACATGGTAAACTGGATTTAATTAATATTAAAATGCAGATAAATTAGAATTAATGCCAGATTACTAAAAATAGATTATACAGATTGATCGATCAATTATATTTCTTAGCAGATTAACATTTCAGATAACATATTTGATGAAAACATGAATTCTCGATCAATTTGCAGGCATCTGACATACAATCCTAATACAGAATCTAACATTATAACAAATTTATCCAGTTTAAGCGATCAGAAATATCAGATTCTTATTCCTAAACACAGAACATCGATTAAAAACATATTAATCAGAATTCCAGATTTCAGAATAAAGCATCGACATATTATATACTTCCATAAAAGATGAATTCGTACTTCAAAGTGATTCTGAACTCCCGTTCTAGAACACTTCTAACACGAACATTACAGAAATCCGTCTACAAATTAAAAACATGATAGCAGATTACTTTTAAAGGCAAATTCAATTCATTACAAAGCAAGAAAAAGAAAGGCAACACCTAGAATAGGAAGAACACGCCCAGAACAGTGTCATTGATGCATTCCTCCGGCATGGATTTGTGTTTCCGGCCTTCTTCTCCCATTTGCAGATGATTTCAGAGCGTTTCCCTTCGAATTTTTCAGTCTGCTTCTCGAAGAAATGAAGAAAACGGTGTTTAAAACCGAGTTCAGGAGGTTAAGAAACTGCTCAACCGCGACGATGGCGCATAAAATGGCGCTCGGAGAGGGTTTTAGGCGCCACCAAAGAGCACTGGCGCATACGTTGATTTTCCGAATTTTCCAAAACGGCGCAAAAAGTGGCGCTCCAAGGTGGTTCCAGGCGCCGCCAAGAAGAAGCGGTGCATTCTGACAATTTCCTAAAATTTGACCTCGGCGCAAAAAGTGGCGCTTGAATGGCTTTTTATGCGCAGCCAAGAAGAGCTGGCGCATCCTGAAGCTTTTCCCATCCGAAATTTTCCCGTGTTGAAATGGCACATAAAATGGCGCTGGAGAGCATTTTTATGCGCCGCCATGCCTATGTGGCGCATTCTGGAACCTTCCAATGTTGAAAATTCCGAATTTTGCATCCTTTGACCTCCGAACATCTTCTTTCTTCCTTTTAATGCCTGAAACATCATTGCAATGTATTAGAATTGCCAAAGTCTTATTAAAAAGCATAAAACAAGGTAAATTAAACTCAAATAAGCTCAATTTAATCAGTCTTATTAATATTTACACATCACATGAAATGTACACTAAAAAGCAGTAAAATAGGATCTCATGCATGCAATTTAGGTTCATTTTATCATAATTTAAGCTTATTTAAATGTGGTTTCACAGGGTGCATCACTGCACTCTCTCCATCCTATTCTTTGATCAGAATTTTTGCACCTACATTGTATTTGGATGCCACATTAGGCAGTCAATTAGTGGCTACAATTCTTTTATTTAAATGCTCTGTTTTCTTTTCTGTTTTTACCCTAGTTTTTAATTATTTTTTTTCCCTATTACAAATGCTACACCTCAAAAAGGGCAACAAATGAGATAAAAGATCCCTGATGAGCCTTCCATTGATTTCTACTTAAAAATATGACACGCGAATATGTTGCTTATTGGTTTGGCTTTGGTTACAGTGCGGAGAGATAGCCACAGTACTGTAGTTCAATATCAACCATTGATGTATTTTGGAATTCGATGGTTCATATTATGTTAGGTGGTGCGTAATGATGGTGGTTGGGGGTTGAGGGTTGGGCAGTCCCCTCATAAATGCCAGCCCATGCCTTTTCTGCCTATATATACGGGCACTTCCTACTGCACCATAACACACCAAGCAGCAAAAGCAAAAGCAATCCTGAGGCTTTTTTCTGCCTGCTAAATTTAGTGGGGAAATTTGCCCCAGAGAGTCTTATGGTGTTTTTGGTAGGCTTTTCTTTTGTGAGGAGTCTACATTTATTGAGTGGGTTTTGTGGGTCCGGAAATTATTGTCCAAACCCTTTTGTAATATTTCCCCTCATAGTAAAAATTTGATTCTTCTTTTGCCTGTGGATGTAGGTCGATTTGACCGAACCACGTAAATTCTCTGTGTCTATTTATTTTGCTGCATTTGGCTAATTTGGGTACACTTCCGTAACAAACAGGTATCAGAGCCCTGATTGCGTAGTATGCTCTGTGGTCGCAGTTAATCTGATCTTCCACATCAGAAACGCATCTCGGTTAAGCTACCCTTTTGTGAGCTTTGTTTGTGCCTCTTGTTAGCAAAATGTCGGCCATAAATATTAAGGTTGACAAGTTCACAGGGAGGAATAGTTTTAGCCTTTGGCAAATTAAAATGCGGGCTTTGTTAAAGCAACAAGGCAAGTGGGCTCCATTGAAGGAAAAGGTAGATCCAAATAATGCTGAGATGGTGAGCCTAGAGGAGAAGGCTCATTCAACCATCTTACTGTGCCTAGCAGATGATGTTATTACCGAAGTTGCGACGGAAACAAAGGCGTCTGGTTTGTGGTTAAAACTAGAAAGTCTTTACATGACTAAGTCTTTAACCAACAAGTTGCTATTAAAGCAACGTTTGTTCAGCCTACGGATGCAGGAAGGTACATCTCTTCGGGACCATCTCGATAGGTTAAACACTATCTTGCTGGAGTTGCGTAATATTGATGTGGCTATCGAAGATGAAGATGCCGCATTAATATTATTAGTATCTTTACCACTATCATTTGAAAATTCTGTACAGTCATTTATAGTTGGTAAAGATACTGTCAGTTTAGAAGATGTACGTGCTGCTCTGCATAATAGAGAATTGCGCCATAAGGCATCTTCGAGTAATGTAGATGATCAGGCAGCTGGGCTCGTTGTTAGCAGTGGCAAGGGACATGGAAAATTTGTAAAACAAAAGAAGAAAAAATCTTTTGTTAAAGGTCCCAAGCCAGGTGATGTCTGCAATTATTGTAAAGAGAAAGGACATTGGAAGACCCAGTGTCCCAAGATGATGAAGAAGCAACAACAGGGAACACAACAGGAGTCTGTCTCTGTTGCGGTCAACGGCGATACAGATCCAGAGGATCATATGGCTTTGGTCACAAGCGTGCAACCATCGCAAGATGATGTATGGGTTCTTGATTCTGGAGCATCATACCACATGTGTCCTAACAAAGAGTGGTTTTCGAGCTACGAACCAGTCGATGGAGGAAATGTTTTTATGGCAAATGATTCTGTCTGTAAGACAGCTGGGATTGGTACTATCAAGCTTAGAACACATGCCGGTGAAATTGCAACTCTGCACGATGTCAGACATGTTCCAAAGCTGAAGAAGAATCTGATATCCTTAAGAGTCCTTGACAATAAGGGTTTCAGATATGAAGAGGAGCATGGAGAACTCTACATCATGAAGGGATCGTCCGTGGTTTTGAAAGGAGTCTTGCATGTATCTCTGTATGTTGTGCAGGGATCTACTGTAGTAGATTCTGTAGCTGCTGTTGCTGATACTTCTGATATGTCCAAGTTATGGCATATTAGACTTGGGCATATGAGTCAGAGGGGAATGCAGATCCTGTTAAGTCGTGGTCTTCTTGAAGGTCACAAGTTAGCTGAGTTCGGGTTCTGTGAGCACTGCACATTTGGTAAATTACATCGTACCAAATTTGGAAAGGCAACTCACAGAACGAAGTCGACGTTGGATTACATTCATTCTGACTGTTGGGGTCCTTCACGAGTTGAATCGCTTGGAGGCAGCAGATATTTTTTGTCCATTATCGATGATTATTCAAGGATGACTTGGTTAATCATGATGAAGGAAAAGGGTGAAGCTTTCTTGAAATTCAAGCAGTGGAAGCGTTGGTAGAGAACCAATGGAATTGCACAGCATCACACAGTCAGGAACACTCCACAGCAAAATGGAGTGGCAGAGTGTATGAATCAGACGCTTTGGGAGAGGGCACGCTGCATGCTCTCAAATTCTGGATTACCAAGGAGCTTTTGGGCAGAAGCAGTTAACACTGCTTGCTTTCTGATCAATCGGGGACCTCATACTGGAATTGATTGTCGGATTCCTTATGAGGTTTGGTCGGGTAATTCCTATGATTACTCGAATTTGAAGTCTTTTGGATGTGCGGCTTATTATCACGTAAACGAGGGAAAATTGGACCCCAGAGCAAAGAAGGGCGTTTTTGTAGGGTATGGAGACGGAGTCAAAGGATTCAGAATTTGGTCACCTTCTGAGAAAAGAGTTATAATGAGCAGAAGTGTGGTGTTTGACGAGAATTCTATCCTCAATCTGCCTATGAATGTGGTGAATGTCTCAGAAAATTCGGGTGCTGACAATAAGGTGGAGCTTCAACTTTCACCTGATGATTCAGATGAACAACGAGAGGTTGAGCAAGAGCAGGAAGTGCACTTGGATTCTAATCAATCACCCAAAGTTGAGCTACCTGAAACCAATCTACCATCGAGTTCAGCTGATGTGCCGAAGCAAGGAATTGCTTATGATCGTGCTAGAAGGGTGGGTGTCCAACCTCCTAGCAGATATCAAGATTTTGTCTGCTATGCTCTACAAACAGCTGAAGATTTAAATTATTCTGAGCCCTCCACTTACAACGAAGCCGTATCATGTGGCGAGTCTGTACAGTGGCTTGCTGCAATGGGAGATCAAAATGAGTCGTTACATAAGAACTACACTTGGGAGCTAGTCAAACGACCACCTGAAAGGAAGATTGTCACTTGCAAATGGATCTTCAAAAGGAAGGAAGGTGTCTCACCAGCTGAGGGCGTACGATATAAAGCCCGACTAGTTGCTAGAGGATTTACTCAGAGGCAAGGAGTTGATTACAACGAGATTTTCTCAGCTGTGGTCAGACACACTTCCATACGTGTCCTGTTGGCTATGGTAGCGCATCAGGATCTGGAGCTCGAACAAATAGATGTGAAGACAACCTTTCTTCATGGGGAATTGGAGAAGGAGATCTATATGTCTCAGCCTGAAGGTTTTCTTGTACCAGGAAAAGAAAACCATGTTTGCAAATTGAAGAGACCATTATATGGTCTGAAGCAATCTCCGAGACAGTGGTATAAAAGATTTGATAGCGATATGGTTGAGCTTGGCTACAACAGAAGTCCATATGATTGTTGTGTTTATCACAAGAAGTTGGAAGATGGTTCGATCATCTATTTGCTTCTGTATGTAGATGATATGCTCATTGCTGCATGGAACAAGGCCGATATTCATAAATTAAAGGGTCTACTGAGTGCAGAGTTCGACATGAAAGATTTGGGTGCAGCGCAGAAAATTCTGGGGATGGAGATCTATCGAGATAGAGATCAGAATAAGCTTTTCTTGTCACAGAAAAGCTACATCCAGAAGGTTCTGTCAAAGTTTGGAATGTCTTCGGCGAAACCTTTGAATACTTCATGTGCTACTAATACGCAACTCTCAGCTACCTTTGCACCTAAATCTGAAGCTGAGAAGGAGTATATGGCAAAGGTTCCATATTCTAGTGCAGTGGGCAGCTTGATGTATGCCATGGTATGCACTAGACCTGATTTGCCACAGGCAGTCAGCGTGGTTAGCCGATTCATGGCGAACCCAGGAAAAGAGCAATGGCATGCTGTGAAGCGAATTTTTCGCTACTTGAGAGGTACATCTGATGTTGGTCTCATCTATAGAGGCGACTTGCAGTGTTCGGTGGTTGGGTATTCTGATTCTGATTATGCTGGAGATGTGGATAGCATGAGATCAATGACTGGTTATGTTTTCACTCTTGGAGGCTCTGTCTTCAGTTGGAAAGCAACTTTGCAAGCTACAGTAACACTGTCTACTACGGAGGCAGAATACATGGCGTTGACAGAGGCCGCCAAAGAGGGAATTTGGTTAAAAGGACTGGTTGGCGATCTTGGTCTACATCAAAATCAAGCAGTTGTGTTTTGTGATAACCTCAGTGCAATATGTTTGGCTAAGGATCATGTTCATCATGAGAGAACCAAACACATTGACGTGAGATATCATTTTCTGAGATCAGAATCGAGGATCAAAGTGCAGAAGATTGCTACGGCAGATAATCCTGCAGATATGTTCACTAAACCTGTACCTTATAGCAAGTTTCGACATTGCTTGGACTTGCTAAATGTTTTGAGCCACTGATTGCCTCTCTGAGGCATTTTGTTTTCCCATGGTGGGAAATATGGAGGCGAAAGAAGAGTTTGAGTACCGTTTGGCACATTTGTGTGCATGATTTAGGTACATTTGTTTTCGGGAAAGGTTTGAGATCAAGGTGGAGCATACTCATCGTTCGACAATGCTTAGGACGCACCAAGATGGAGATTTGTTAGGTGGTGCGTAATGATGGTGGTTGGGGGTTGAGGGTTGGGCAGCTCCCTCATAAATGCCAGCCCATGCCTTTTCTGCCTATATATACGGGCACTTCCTACTGCACCATAACACACCAAGCAACAGAAGCAAAAGCAATCCTGAGGCTTTTTTCTGCCTGCTAAATTTAGTGGGGAAATTTGCCCCAGAGAGTCTTATGGTGTTTTGGTAGACTTTTCTTTTGTGAGGTGTCTACATTTGTTGAGTGAGTTTTGTGGGTCCAGAAATTATTGTGCAAACCCTTTTATAATATTTCCCCTCATAGTAAAAATTTGATTCTCCTTTTGCCTGTGGATGTAGGTCAATTTGACCGAACCACGTAAATTCTCTGTGTCTATTTATTTTGCTGCATTTGGCTAATTTGGGTACACTTCCGTAACATATTAATTGCGAGGTTAATTTTGTAATTTCATCAAGAACACCATACCGCACAACACTATCTCTCTTCACAATCTGCGTCACCTAAACCCAGAAGCTCTATGTCATCATCAAAACTTTTGTCTTCTAGTAAGTCTGGATTGTAGTAAGAACTGTTTATGGTGTCCGATAAAATCATCAACTGATTGAGAACTAGCCTCATAAATGCCTATCACTGGACTTAGAGCTTTTATTCTCTAAGGAGCTTTTCGTTATAAAGTCTTGGGCTTCGTCTTCAGGTTATAGAATATCTTCTTTATATTTCAGTGGCCGAATATAATGCATTTCAGCGACTTTTGTTGTGTCTTCCAGCAACCTCATTCACCTCGGACTTGTGACGTTAAATTGGTGGCTTTAACTTATAACTTGATAATAGAGAATTAGGTTTAAGAAAAATTAATCAAAATATCCATTAATTACTTTTAAAATGTTAGTACGCATGAGATTTTCATTTCTAGTTCATTAAAGTTTTTTAGTATGGCTTCTGAGTGAACCACTCTTCTTTGTCTGCCATTAGCTCTTATTATTAGATATAGGGGGCAATACAATAGAATTCATGGACTTGTTTTCCTGACGTAATTGAGATTCTCTGGTTACGTATTTATTTATATTATTCGGTGTGAGCCAACTCGGTGTGAGCCAACTGACAACCATAATTTATTGTCTGGTGCCGACGCTACAGTAGAATGTCTTGTTTATATTCTCAGCGACAAAACTATATGTCTTTCAGCGAAGCATAATGTATATTTTAGCGACTTGTGACATGCATTTCAACGATGTGTTAAAATATTTTTCATCGATATACTATATGTATTTCAGCAACGCACTGTAGTATATTTCAGCGATTTGTGAGGTGCATTTCAGCGATGTATATTAGTACTTTTCAGCGACACCCTGTGTGCATTGCATCGATATGATAATGTATATTTCAGCGACTTGATAATGTTCATTTCAGCGACCTACGAATGTGGTTGATGTCTCATTTTCTTGAGGATCGTCAAAACTTTTTTTCTTTTTTTGAAGGGAAATTGATATGTTGGATGCAAATCATTATAATTCTTAAATTCAAGATATAAATCATTAAAATTCTTAAATTTGAAAATTGATTTTGTGAAAGATTGAGTTAAGTTATATATTGGTTTGACATATTTACCCTTTTTGTATTAGAACCATTTTTTGGATGGTTAAGATTATTTGTCTTGACATACTATTTTCACATTGGTAGTACCCTAACTGCTACCTATTGGTTCTCTTCATTTTGATCAAATAAAAAATAAGTAAACGAAGTAATTATGATGTGCTAAGCCTCCAATCAATTAATCACAAGCAATGCACCTGTCCTCTACCAAAACCATATGACAATTGACAGCCTCCCGAGGTCCAACCCCCTAAAAAAACATATCATTATCAAACCTTCTTACTATTTTTATCTGCACTTCATAAGTTGCTCGTGAAAACAGGCAGTCGTGTAGGATTTTGATTTAATGAATTTTTTTTCTATATTTATATATTTTTAATTATAACAAATTATTCAGAAGCTCAAGACAATAAAAATAAATAAATAAAAAAACAAGTGTTTTTTGTGTGAAGATTTAATCAGAATCAACCTGGAGTTGTAAAATTGGGTAAAAGGGGGCGATCAAATTTGGAATATGGGCTTTCCCTGAATAAGACGAGAACATACCAGACAAGCTCACTCAGATTCTCTCGGACTTGCCACACTTCTTCGTTTTTGTTAGATTTGGATGACGAATTATACATATATATGCAAGTATTCCCACTATGACTTTTAAATTTTTTTTTTTAAAAGGAGTTGAAGACAGAGAAAATGTGATGGGAGTCCATGCCATATAAGTTACAAAGAAATAAAGGAATAAAGGGGAGGGATAGAGCCCCCACCTCTAAGCAGTGGCGAACGTGTGTTGGGGCTTGGGGGGGCCGCCGTGGCATGAAAGCCGGATCGAGAGCACTACGGATCCCCGCATTTCCAGAAGGACCGGTGTCCCAGAAACGTTCCAGGAAGTTCACATTCAAAGTTGCTGAGTTGTTTACGCGGAATTTTGAGGACGAACTGATAAAGGCCAAAGCTGGAAAAATGGGCCTGAAGCTGCTAATCCAAATAGAGGAAGATCCCAGACCCACCCAAATGGATCCGGAAATCCACAACTGATCAAGAGCAGCCGGATGTCGATCACTGGAAGTTGGCCGCAATCCCCGCCGGAATATTGAACATTTTTAGATAGTTATTTAATTTGTATTTCAACAAGTGCATGCATGCACATAGACATTTAAACAATCAGGAGAGAGAAACCACCAGGTGGACCCCGTAGGTATGAAGAGAAGGAAGGGCTACGACGCGATCCTCTTCTTACGATGCGAGACCCAACTTACGAGGTGAAACCCCTTTCGCGTCGTAACCCTCACGATGTCTCTGAAGTTCCCATGCCCTACGACGCGATCCTCGTCTGACGTCGCTAGACCTGTTCCACGACGTAAGGATCACGTCGTAACCTCGGACCACGGCGTAAAGCTGCCAAAAGACCCTACGACGCGAGACCTCACCTACGACGCTACACAGTCTCACGACGTAATTGTCTACCGTCATCACAATAGTTTTAGTCAAGGGTTTTCTCACTTGTTTATTCTTTCTTTTAGATTGTTGAATCATTTGTAATTGGGTTGACAATATATAGGATCTCCCCAACATTTTATCATTCACCTTTGAAATGAATACATTTTGAACACAATTGAGAGTGTAATATGCTTTGTTTGAAAGGTCATCTTGAATTCATCCATTCGGCTGGACTCCTTTCGGTCTTGAGGTGTGCTCGATCGTATCGCCACCATTTGCATTAACGGTAGAGGAATTAGGCGGCACACACGGTGCAGTCGAATCCAATATTGTGTTTTCCGAGTTGGTAATCTCAATCTATCCCTTTATTTTCCCTTTTCGATTTTGGTGTTCTTATTCACAAATCGTATCCAATCCTCGATCCATGGCATCCTTTGGAATCAGAGCCTAGATTGGATCGATTTATCCATCTTTTGAAAATCAAAAATCCAAAATAATAATAATAATAATAATAATAATAATAATAATAATAATAATAATAATAATAATAATAATAATATTTTGTTCTTCATTTTCACCAACTTTTGCAAAATTTCCACCATGGCCGAGACCTTGTTCTTGTTCTAGGTTAGGGTTTTGTTTTAATCTTGTTGTGTTTGTGGTTCATTTGGATTGATTGTTGGTTTTAAGTGTTAATCGGTCTTATATGCTTGTAATATCAAAATTCGAGAGCCATCCGAGAGCTTGGGATTTTTAGGGTTTTTCATGAACACTATGAATCTTCAAATATTTCTTGAGTATTCTTGTTTTAATCCGAATTAGGGTTTGGGGTTGAGTGTTATTTTGTTTGTATTTGGGGACAAGGGTATGTAAGGGTAGTGCATGTTTTTTGGGGTTTCAATTAGGGGTGTACTAGTACAAGTTTGTTGGAAACTAGTAGTGAGTCAATATCACATGACAAAAGGACAAGAAAATTCAAACAGGCAACTACGACGTCAGACACTACAACGCCAAGCACCCCTACGACGTTACACACAATCACGTCGTAAATTCGTCTCACAACGTCAAGGGCAGCAACATCTACGACGCTAGTCGCACGACGCGAGACCAAGTGTCACGTCGTAATACCCTTAGCGACGTAAGGTCGAATTGAGGCCAATGTGAAGTATTCCCGAGTATGACGCGAAGCCCTAATCACATCGCGGACCCAAGGTCACGACGTAACATCGTCTCACGCCGTAAGTCCAACCGAGGCCCGCACGATGCCAACCCCGTACGACGCCAACCCGTCTCACGTCGTAGCACAAGTCTCACGTCGTATGCCCAGTTTCACGTCATCTCAGCCGAATCAGGGGCCAATCCGCGCGCGACACGCGTGCCATCTCCAACTTCAAGGCTAACGGTCACATTTCAAATTCAAATTCAAAATTTAAATATTGGCTATTTGGGACATTATTTTACTGTACGATTTTTACTGATTTAAATCACGAACAATTTATCGGGTTGAAGTTCTGTCAGAGTTTATAACTGTCAGTGGAATTCCTCGAGAAATAAGTGTTTGTCAATGTTCCTCTGATTTATTTCACAAATCACAGAGTTGAAGCTCCGTCTGCAATTGCAGATAGTGGAGTTCGTCAACAGTAAATATTACCGGGTTACTTCCAACAGCTTGGTGATATTTATTTTGGGATTGTGTGAGTGAGGCAGATATTTTTGTTCCGAGAATTTTATTTTTGTGAGATTTATACGTTACACTTTTAAATTGCGAGGGGTCGGATATTTGCTTGCATAGCTGATTGACGCCATAAACTGATAATTAATTCAGATTAATCACACTCCACACACAACTCTTGTCTTTCCTTGATAGAGTTGAACTCAGCAAACTGTTTCTTGCACTATGCGTCCATTTCTACATTTTCTCACCGTCCGATAGTTGGTCTATACGATTGTGCACTTTCTGTCTGATTGGAACCAACTGGTGGAGAATCAGGACCTTCAGTGATAAATACATCTGTGAGATCACTCTACAAATTCTTGCATATTTTTCACTAACTCTGTATACTTATATCTAGTTTCCTTTTCTCATGATTTAATATGGCAGGTAATACTGATCAGAGGCTAAATGAAATGATGGACATGCTCCGAGCCTTGACTACACCACAGCTGAAACCGCCAAGAGATCTGATTTAGATTCTTTTAGGCGAACTGTAGATGACAATTTAACTGCTGTAAATGATCGTGTAGATGGGATTGTAACTGATTTTACTAATAGGCTTACCATGCATGGAGAAGCCTTAACTGCACAAGTCACACAACAAGTTGAGCGAAGTTTGGAAGAAACTTTCTACCCAACACCATCACCTCCGAACATCACTCCTGGCAGTACATGTGGAGTCAACCGGTCGGAAATGGAAGAGGCAAAAGCTACCATTGAGGAGCAAGAGTTACAATTTGGAACACATGGCAGACAACAAGGTCCTCGAGGTCCGCGAGCACCACCCCCGCCGCCACCTCGGCCGCGAGTCTCAACAAATGCGCAGTTCCAGAATCCACCACCACCTCTGGCACCAGCCGTAGCTGCAAACAGACAGCCAATTTATCCCCCTGTCTGCCAGAGGCTAAACCTGAATCCAGTCCAAGGGGATCCACCCGTGGTCGATCTTGCAAATGAAGGCCAAGTACCTGTCGAGCAGAACCGATTGGAGGCTGATCTACGAGGGATCAAATTCACAATTCCGGATTTCAAGGGCACGAGTGACCCAGAGGAGTTCATTGCCTGGAGGTAGACCATTGAATTGATCTATGACTGCCAACAATACAATGAATCCACAAAAATCCAGCTTGTTGTTTGTGAATTCAAGAACTATGCTCTGATATGGTGACAGAAAATTCAGTATGACGGACAACGTCTAGGACTCCCCACTATTACTACTTGGGCCGAACTCATGCACGCTTTGGAAACGAGGTTTTTTCCTAGCAGTTACTTTGATGACTTGTACATGAAGGTTAATTTTTGTGTGCATGACAATCAAACTATAGATGAATACTATGAGGACTTGGAACGCCTCATGATGAGGGCCCGGATCAACGAGGATGAACCGCTAATGATGGCGAGATTTAAGAGGGGTCTAAAAAGAGAAGTTCTAGCTGAAGTCAAGTTGAGGACATATACTGGATTGGAACATTTAGTCCAGATTTCCATTGAAATTGATCGGCAACTGAGGGACTGGCCCGTCAAATCCACCGTCATCTCCAACACTTCAAAGTACTGGACGACAAGGACAAATGAGTAGCCCTCAAAGCCTATAGACCGATATGCCAAACCCAATGCAACCAAAGATGATAGGCCTAATCGACCCAAGGCATTCGAAATGGGCAAGAAATTCAAGGATCCCTATTGGTACAGAAAGGATGATCGGGAGAAGCCTAAGAGGGATGTCAAGGACATCACACATTTCAAGTGTGGGCAGAAAGGCCATCATCTCCGAGATTGTCCTAGACGAGAAAGAAGAATGGTTATGATAGAACCAGGGACATGGAAAGAGATTGATTAAGAGGATGAATATGAAGAATCTGGACCCGCCGAAGAAGCAGATGATCAATACCAAGACGAAGGGGATCTGGACCAAGTAGTCTTGGAAGAGAACAAAGAGGAGTATGTGACCAACTTCATCACCATGAGGGCCTTGAATGCTGAAAAAGCCGACGCACCCGTTAGTAATGCTCCGGAACAAAGGGAGAATTTATTTCATTGCCATTGCAAGCTAAAAGGAAATGTTGCTTCATTAATTGTAGACAATGGTAGCTGTGTTAATGCTGTCGGCCTTTATACTATACGCATGTTGGGAATACCAATGCAGGATCATGTAAAGCCATATCAACTTCACTGGATGAGTGAGTGTGGGACTACGAAAGTTGCCAAGCAGGCAAGGGTACCAGTCACCATTAGACCCTATTCCAGGATATCCTATGTGACGTAGTACCCATGACGGCGTGCCATATCCTGTTGGGACGACCATGGATGTACGACAAAAGGGTGATTACAGAGGCACAGAGAATGATATCTCCTTCCTCGACTGATAGAGCCGCATCTTGATGAAGTCACTACCGCAAAAAACTGTCAGGATTGATCATCGAAAAGAAGAGGAAGAGTTCAAAAGGAAATAAAAGGGTAAAGAAAAGGTCGATGCCGATAATCTATCCCCATTGCTTTCATCTGGTCGTAACCGGTGCTTACTGTTCAGAAAGCAAGAGCTAGAAGTAGCCATTGAAGATGCGCCAATACCAGGTCGTTGTTTCCTAGCTTTTGTAAAACCTGCTGAAGATATTTCTAAGAACTCCCCTACTACACTTAATGTTCCTGATAATTTTCGCAGGATGCTCGAGGACAATATGGATGTTTTTCTAGAGGAGCTGCTAGCTGGCCTACCACCTTTAAGAGGTGTAGAACACAGAATCGACTTCGTACCAGGAGCGTCAATACCAGATCGGCCTGCGTACCGTATGAACCCCGAGGAGACCAAGGAGATCCAAAAGCAAGTCCAGGAACTGTTGGACAAAGGCTGGGTTCGAGAGAGTCTGTCTCTGTGTGCAATACCCGTACTTTTGGTACCGAAGAAAAATGGAACGTGGAGGATGTGCGTTGACCATCAAGCTGTTATTGCAATAACCATAAAATACCGCCATCCAATTCTGCAATTAGATGATATGCTCGATGCGCTTGGTGGAGCAAGTATCTTCACAAAGATAGATCTGAAAAGCGGCTATCACCAGATCCGCATGCAGCCGGGAGATGAATGGAAAACAGCATTCAAAACAAAGTTCGGACTGTATGAGTGGCTCGTGATGCCCTTCGGACTCACCAACGCTCCATCCACATTTATGAGACTTATGAACAAAACACTTAGGGGGTTTATTGGAAATTTCATTGTTGTGCAGGTGATCATCAAACTGAGTAAGGCCGAACTATACACGAACTTTGAAAAGTGCACCCACGTGCCCGAAGTCACATTTCTGGGATTTTTCGTTGGAGGAAATGGACTGAAGGTGGATGAGTCCAAGGTCAAAGCTATTTCTGAATGGACACCACCAACCAACGTCAATGAAGTTCGAAGGTTTTTGGGCATGTGCGGGTTCTTGCAACGATTTGTACCTCAATTCAGTGTGATCGCCGCGCCAATGACCTCTTTGCTAAAGAAGGGCTTACAATTCAAATAGGGATCAAAGGAGCAGCAGTCATTTGATGATTTGAAAGAAAAACTCACCTATGCACCAGTGTTAGAACTTCCAAATTTCTATCTTCCTTTCGAGATCGAATGTGACGCATCCGCAACCGGCATGGGCGCGATATTGTTGCAAGATGGCCGACCTATTGCATACCACAACAAGAAATTTGGAGGAGCCCAACTGAACTACTCCATATACGACAAGGAATTGTATCGGTCGTACAAGCCCTAAGGACATGGAAACATTATCTGCGAGGACGTGAGTTTATCATCCATACAGATCACGAGACGTTGAAACACATCAGAGGACAAGGACAGTTGAAGAATGCAAGACATGCCCGATGGAGCTCTTTTATAGAATCATTCCCGTACGTGATTGAAACTTTTTGACAATTTCCCACACGAGTATTTTCGAAAGAATAATAATCCCGGTTTAATCTTTATTTAATAAAACCACTTTATGAGGATTGAGTTGGGATTAGGAATATATTTATAGGTTGTCACGTTTTTATTACTCGTGTTAAGAAACTGTGGCCCAAAAGCGTACGGTGTCAAAAATTGCAGTAATTTATAGTAAGAACGGATCGTTCACTGGAGGATGTGCAATAGAAGCAGGTCCCACGTCATTTTATAAGATTTTCCACTCGTATTGCTCAAATTGGTTTATGGTTTGAAAACTAACATCTACTGACAGAATTTAATCTGAGGTATGAAAGCAAATAAAATTACCTTACAAAGCATTTTAAGCTATTCTAGAAAGCAGATAAATTTATTCTAAGATAACAATTAAAATTATTCTAAGAAAGCAATAAATTATCCTAAGGAAGCGGTAAAAATTATGCTATACTACCTATCATTAATCTAGAAAGCAGATTTAAAATATGACAGAAGGGACAGGAAGAAAAGAATAAAGATTGGACAAGATTCAGATGAAACACAATTAAACTTCCATTTTGTTACTCAGATCTTTGTTTGGGATAATCCTGTCAGATAGCTAACTCTCATGCTTCCTATACCATATTCCCTTTAACAGACAGGTACTTACAGTAAGGATTTACATGCTCTTAAGACAACAAATTCTAAGATACCACAGATGCATAACTGCCCCAGCCAGAGTATGTTATTTATCTGTGGTGGACAAGCAACACCTGACAAATTATTAATTGAAATGCCAAGTACTCCTATCATCCCCCTGGTCACACCCAAAGATTCTAATCAATCCCTGAACTATTCCATAACTCTCAAACCTAGTAGCAGATAGAGCTACTCTCAATAGATCTGAGTGACCTCTATAGAAAGCATTTAAAAGAAAGCATTTTAAATCCTATCACTCGGAAATTTCAGAAGCATAGTACACTAGTAGTATAGGAGAGCCCCAAGTCATAATGACTAGAAGTGGATGAAGAATTCCCGAACATCAGTAAACCACTCGCAGTGTTTACCTACTTTCAGGTGGTTATGAGATACAAACTAATGAAACAAACCAATAAATTGGTTTTTTTCCGGATGCACTCACTCAAGACTCAAAAATAGGTTTTGGCTGAAGAGGATAGCAGTTGAAAGAATACTCAACTCTATCTTAGAAAATAACCAAGGCCCATATGTTGTTCCTCTAGTATTATCTACCACATCTTATCTGAATCCATGGACCTATTTAATGTAATATTTAATATAAGATTTCCAACACACAACAATTTGGAAAATAACAGATATTTGAAAATCATTCCCTAGACAGGTACTAGACTCTCAATCAAAACACGGACCCTTTCAGTCTAGGTGAGACCTAATCGCTGACTATACTTCTAACTTCCCAAAATCAACCCACAGTTAGATATGAATTAGTCATAACTGTGGAATTTATCCCTTACTCAGATCCGAATTTTATAAATGAATTTTTGTTGGAAATTTATTATGAGGCATTTGATTAAAAATCAAGACTTCTATGTCCAATGGAAGGATCCCAAAATGATTAGACCACAATATCTACATAATATTATCATGCATACATTTATACGGAAGTGTAAAATTAAATTAACCCAAAATATAAGGTGGATTTAGACAGAATGTGATACACAGAAATCGAATAGCCGGAGGTGAGAAGAATTTATTTGGCTAAAAAGATGGCGAAATGATTGGGGTTAATTGGATTGCAGTTATCTGTGGTTCAATACCCTAATCATTCAAGTGGGATGATTTTAGATGGCAGAAAACCCTATAATGGTAGTGTCGCTACCAGTTGGGCCTCTACTATATGTGAAATCGGATAAAAACCTACATGTTTCCTCTCTGCAACGATTATCAGAAGATATTGACAGATATCGACTGACTCTCTTTACAGATTGGAATTCAGGTTTGAAATTAAATTAAGGAGAATAAAACTGTATCCAGATAGGAGCTGGCTGAGTAGCTATTTAATTTTTCGGTGAAGGGACCATTCGCCAAAGCTTCCACCAACCACTATCTAGACCATGCAAAATAACGAGTGATAATTAATACACAAACCACGAGCTATTTAATTTCTCGGTGAAGGGACCATTCGTGAACATTAGTCTGTGATACTTCTCATCACTCGTTTCACACAACACGGGAAAAGACAAAATAAAATAAGAAAAATATTTTTGGGGTTTTTAAAAAAATAAAAATTGTCTTGTTTGAGAGACATTGGTTTCTCATGCAAGGTATGGAAATTAATACATAATTGCTCATTAATGCTCTAAATAATCTTTCATCCCATAATTAATCACAGTCCGAATTATATTCTTAGAGTAGTAAGCATTTATAGAAAATTCTTTTAATGAAAATTGAACAAAATTCCCTATATGAAATTAATCATCGATCTTAATTATTGCTAATCTTGATCTTTAATTAATGACACAAGGGTTCAATCAATTAAGTGAGAAAAATGGAGAAACAGAAACATTTAGGGAAACCCTAGGCCCATGGGCCCATTTGGTCTTGAATTTGAATCTGGCCTCTTGACGACGTGATCCTCTTTGTTACGACGTGAGACATTTACGTCGTGAGCCTCATCTCACGTTGTAAGTCTTCAGTGTTTGAATCTGTGTTGCTTACGACGCCAGGCTCGGGGTTTACATCGCTAACTCGAAAACACAACTTGTCCCTAGCTGGACAACTTACGACGCGATCCTTCATGTACAACACTATTCTCCACTTACGACGTGAAGCTTGGATCACGTCATAAGTCTCTTTCTTTAAATTTTCCATCTGCTCTTACGTCGTGGAATATGAGATTTACGTCGCTAGGCATAGTGTGCGACGTGAGCCATGCTTGGCGTCGTACACTCGGCTAGCGTCGTACTTGCAACAGAATATATATTTTTGTGGGTTTTCATTTATTTTCCCATCTTTTTCATTACTTTTTCTTTTCTTTTCTTTTTCTCATGTTTTTGGATTTTTCTAACACAAATATGTAATAAAATAACACATTTACGTATTTTTCATACCATCTTATTATTTTTACAAGCATGCATATATCAGTTCAATTCAACTACTTTCTTATTTAATATAAGACCGGAATGCGATGAAATGCCCATTTTAGACACGGAAATAGATTGTAAATAATGGACAATTTTGGCCATTATCAGTGATCTGCTACAAAAAGGGAAAGGACAATGTGGTTGCTGACGCACTATCAAGGAGAATGAGCCTAGCAGCTTTCGTAACCACACATTTGATTGGATTTGAGCACATCAAGGATTTATATGCTCAAGATACTAATTTTGAGGAAATATGCAAGAAAACCGAGAAAATAGCTTTCAAAGAATTCTCTCAACTGAATAGTATTCTGTATTTTGGAAACAAGCAATACGTATTAAAAGGATATGTCAGAGAACTTCTGATTACTGAGGCGCATTTAGACGACATGATGGGTCATTTTGGTAGGATTGCTACAATGAGCATATTGACAAAACGTATCCATTGGCCAGGGATGCAAAAGCAAGTGGCGGACTTCGTCAACAAATGCATCACCTGTCTCCGCGCCAAGTCAACCGCCAAGCTGCACGGATTATATCAAGCTTTGCCAGCACCAGAGGGCCCATGGATTGACTTGTCTATGGATTTTGTTTTAGGGCTACCTCTCACCGCAAGGGTTAAAGACTCTATTTTTGTTGTGGTTGATAGGTTCTCGAAGATGTCGCATTTTATTCCCTGTGCCAAGACAAATGATGCACACCACGTGGCCAAGATATTCTATAAGGAAGTTGTAAGACTCCACAGTGTGCTAAGAACAATTGTTTCCAATAGAGACATAAAGTTTTTAAGTTATTTTTGGAAATCCTTATGATCCGAAATAGAGACTAGACTGTTATTTTCCACTGCTTATTATCCACAAACTGATGGTCAGACTGAGGCAGTTAATAGAGTCTTAGGTAATTTACTTAGGATAATTACTGCTTCTAGCAGCAAAAGCTGGGATGAATGCTTGCCTTACATCGAGTTTGCCTATAATAGACATGTACACACTGCCAGACACATGTCACCTTTCGAGGTCGTGTATGGTTTTAACCCACTGACGCCACTTGACTTGTCCATTGCCCTGCAATGATCATTTGAACATCAATGGCAGGAATAGGGCACATGCGATTAAAGAGATGCATAAGGATGTAAGGGACAGTCTAGTGAATGCTGCAGAAGGATATGCCAAATATAACAACAGAGGTCGGAAGGAGCTGAAACTGAACCCCGGGGATTGGGTCTGGCTCAATTGGAAAAAGAAGCAGTTTCCCGCCAGCCGATGCAACAAGTTATCTCCAAGAGGAGATGGGCCATTTAAAGTTTTAGAAATGGATTAATAATAACGCGTATAAACTGCAATTATCTGAAGAATACGGTCATATTAATCCTCTTTTTAATGTTGCAGATCTGACTCTGTTCGAAATGGACGAGGAAGATCATGGTTGGACGAGGAAGATCATGGTCCTCCCCACGGGGGTGGGGATGGCATGGAAGCCGGATCGAGAGCACTACTGATTCCCGCATTTCCAGAATGACCGGTGTCCCAGCAATGTTCCAGGAAGTTCACATCCAAAGTTGCTGACCCGAAATTTTGAGGTCGAACTGATAAAGGCCAAAGCTGGAAAAATGGGCCTGAAGCTGCTAATCCAGATAGAGGAAGATCCCGGACCCACCCAAATGGATCCGAAAGTCCATAACTGATCAAGAGCAGCCGGATATCGATCACCGGAAGAAGCGCCGGAATCCCCGCCGGAACAACCGCCGGAATATAAAAAATTTTTAGATAGTTGTTTAATTTGTATTTCAACAAGTGCATGCATGCACATAGATATTTAAACAATCAGGAGAGAGAAACTATCAGTGGACCCCGCGGGTATAATGAGAATGAAGGGCTACGACGCGATCCTCTTCTTACGACGCGAGACCCAACTTATGACGTGAAACCCCTTTCGCGTCGTAACCCTCACTACGTCTCTGAAGTTCCCATGCACTACGACGCAATCCTTGTCTGACGTCGCTAGACCTGTTCCACGATGTAAGGATCACGTCGGGACCTCGGACCACAGTGTAAACACTGCCAGAAGACCCTACGACGCAAGACCTCACCTACGACTCTAGACCAGTCTCACGACGTAATTGTCTAGCGTCGTCACAACAATTTTAGTCTAGGGTTTTCTCACTTGTTTATTCTTTTTTTTAGATTGTTGAATCCTTTGTAATGTGGGTTGCCTATATGTAGTACCTCTCCAACATTGTATCATTCACCTTTGAAATGAATATATTTTGAACACACTTGAGAGTGTAATATGCTTTGCTAGAAAGGTCATCTTGAGTTCATCCTTTCGGCTGGACTCCTTTAGGGCTTGATGTGTGCTCGATCGTATCGCCACCATTATGATTAATGGTGGAGGGATTAGGCAGCACACACGGTGCAATCGAATCCAATATTGTATTTTCCGAGTTGGTAATCTCAATCTATCCCTTTATTTTCCCTTTCGGTTTTGGTGTTCTTATTCACAAATCGTATCCAATCCTCGATCCAGGGCACGCCACCCCCCCGAGTTCGAAGTTTGCCTATTAATTTTTATATAACAATGTTTATTTTAGCTACAGTAGAAATTTTTATGTATAATTTCTAGCAGACGCACTATCAAGGAGAATGAGCCTCGCAGCTTTCGTAATCACACATTTGATTGGATTTGAGCACATCAAGGATTTATATGCTCAAGATACTAATTTTGAGGAAATATGCAAGAAAACCGAGAAAATAGCTTTCAAAGAATTCTCTCAAATGAATAGTTTTCTGCATTTTGGAAACAAACAATGCGTACCAAAAGGATATGTCAGAGAACTTCTGAGAACTTCTGATTACTGAGGCGCATTTAGACGACATGATGGGTCATTTTGGTAGGATTGCTACTATGAGCATATTGATAAATCGTATCCATTGGCCAGGGATGGAAAAGCAAGTGGCGGACTTCGTCAACAAATGCATCACCTATCTCCGCGCCAAGTCAACCGCCAAGCTGCACGGATTATATCAAGCTTTGCCAGCACTAGAGGGCCCATGGATTGACTTGTCTATGGATTTTGTTTTAGGGCTACCTCTCACCGCAAGGGCTAAAGACTCTATTTTTGTTGTGGTTGATAGGTTCTCGAAGATGGCGCATTTTATTCCCTGTGCCAAGACAAATGATGCACACCACGTGGCCAAGATATTCTTTAAGGAAGTTTTAAGACTCCACAGTGTGCCAAGAACAATTGTTCCCAATAGAGACATAAAGTTTGTAAGTTATTTTTGGAAATCCTTATGATCCAAAATAGGGACTAGACTGTTATTTTCCACTGCTTATCATCCACAAACTGATGGTCAGACTGAGGCAGTTAATAGTCTTAGGTAATTTACTTAGGATAATTACTGCTTCTAGCAGCAAAAGCTGGGATGAATGCTTGCCTTACATCGTGTTTGCCTATAATAGACATGTACACAGTGCCACACACATGTCACCTTTCGAGGTCGTGTATGGTTTTAACCCACTGACGCACTTGACTTGTTGCCATTGCCCTGCAATGATCATTTGAACATCAATGGCAGGAATAGGGCACATGCGATTAAAGAGATGCATAAGGATGTAAGGGACAGTCTAGTGAATGCTGCAGAAGGATATGCCAAATATAACGACAGAGGTCGGAAGGAGCTGAAACTGAACCCGCGGATTGGATCTGGCTCAATTGGAAAAAGGAGCAGTTTCCCGCCAGCCGATGCAACAAGTTATCTCCAAGAGGAGATGGGCCATTTAAAGTTTTAGAAATGGATTAATAATAACGCGTATAAACTGCAATTATCTAAAGAATGCGGTCATATTAATCCTCTTTTTAATGTTGCAGATCTGACTCTGTTTGAAATGGACGAGGAAGATCATGGTCCTCCCCACGGGGGTGGGGATGGCATGGAAGCCGGATCGAGAGCACTACTGATTCCCGCATTTCCAGAATGACCGGTGTCCCAGCAACGTTCCAGGAAGTTCACATCCAAAGTTGCTGACCCGAAATTTTGAGGACGAACTGATAAAGGCCAAAGCTGGAAAAATGGGCCTGAAGCTGCTAATCCAGATAGAGGAAGATCCCGGACCCACCCAAATGGATCCGAAAGTCCATAACTGATCAAGAGCAGCCGGATATCGATCACCGGAAGAAGCACCGGAATCCCCGCCGGAATATCAAAAATTTTTAGATAGTTGTTTAATTTGTATTTCAACAAGTGCATGCATGCACATAGACATTTAAACAATCAGGAGAGAGAAACTACTAGTGGACGTATAATGAGAATGAAGGGCTACGACGCGATCCTCTTCTTACGACGCGAGACCCAACTTACGACGTGAAACCCCTTTCGCGTCGTAACCCTCACTACGTCTCTGAAGTTCCCATGCACTACGACGCAATCCTTGTCTGACGTCGCTAGACCTGTTCCACGATGTAAGGATCACGTGGGGACCTCGGACCACAGTGTAAACACTGCCAGAAGACCCTACGACGCAAGACCTCACCTACGACTCTAGACCAGTCTCACGACGTAATTGTCTAGCGTCGTCACAGCAATTTTAGTCTAGGGTTTTCTCACTTGTTTATTCTTTTTTTTAGATTGTTGAATCCTTTGTAATGTGGGTTGCCTATATGTAGTACCTCCCCAACATTGTATCATTCACCTTTGAAATGAATATATTTTGAACACACTTGAGAGTGTAATGTGCTTTTTTTGAAAGGTCTTCTTGAGTTCATTCATTCGGCTGGACTCCTTTAGGGCTTGATGTGTGCTCGATCGTATCGCCACCATTAGGATTAATGGTAGAGGGATTAGGCAGCACACACGGTGCAATCGAATCCAATATTGTATTTTCCGAGTTGGTAATCTCAATCTATCCCTTTATTTTCCCTTTCAGTTTTGGTGTTCTTATTCACAAATCGTATCCAATCCTCGATCCAGGGCACGCCACCCCCCCGAGTTCGAAGTTTGCCTATTAATTCTTATATAACAATGTTTATTTTAGCTACAGTAGAAATTTTTATGTATAATTTCTAGCAGACGCACTATCAAGGAGAATGAGCCTCGCAGCTTTCGTAATCACACATTTGATTGGATTTGAGCACATCAAGGATTTATATGCTCAAGATACTAATTTTGAGGAAATATGCAAGAAAACCGAGAAAATAGCTTCCAAAGAATTCTCTCAACTGAATAGTTTTCTGTATTTTGGAAACAAGCAATGCATACCAAAAGGATATGTCAGAGAACTTCTGAGAACTTTTGATTACTGAGGCGCATTTAGACGACATGATGGGTCATTTTGGTTGGATCGCTACTATGAGCATATTGATAAAACGTATCCATTGGCCAGGGATGGAAAAGCAAGTAGCGGACTTCGTCAACAAATGCATCACCTGTCTCCGCGCCAAGTCAACCGCCAAGCTGCACGGATTATATCAAGCTTTGCCAGCACCAGAGGGCCCATGGATTGACTTGTCTATGGATTTTGTTTTAGGGCTACCTCTCACCGCAAGGGCTAAAGACTCTATTTTTGTTGTGGTTGATAGGTTCTCGAAGATGGCGCATTTTATTCCCTGTGCCAAGACAAATGATGCACACCACGTGTCCAAGATATTCTTTAAGGAAGTTTTAAGACTCCACAGTGTGCCAAGAACAATTGTTCCCAATAGAGACATAAAGTTTGTAAGTTATTTTTGGAAATCCTTATGATCCAAAATAGGGACTAGACTGTTATTTTCCATTGCTTATCATCCACAAACAGATGGTCAGAGTGAGGCAGTTAATAGTCTTAGGTAATTTACTTAGGATAATTACTGCTTCTAGCAGCAAAAGCTGGGATGAATGCTTGCCTTACATCGAGTTTGCCTATAATAGACATGTACACAGTGCCACACACATGTCACCTTTCGAGGTCGTGTATGGTTTTAACCCACTGACGCACTTGACTTGTTGCCATTGCCCTGCAATGATCATTTGAACATCAATGGCAGGAATAGGGCACATGCGATTAAAGAGATGCATAAGGATGTAAGGGACAGTCTAGTGAATGCTACAGAAGGATATGCCAAATATAACAACAGAGGTCGGAAGGAGCTGAAACTGAACCCCGGGGATTGGGTCTGGCGCAATTGGAAAAAAGAGCAGTTTCCCGCCAGCCGATGCAACAAGTTATCTCCAAGAGGAGATGGGCCATTTAAAGTTTTAGAAATGGATTAATAATAACGCTTATAAACTGCAATTATCTGAAGAATACGGTCATATTAATCCGCTTTTTAATGTTGCAGATCTGACTCTGTTCGAAATGGACGAGGAAGATCATGGTCCTCCCCACGGCGGTGGGGATAGCATGGAAGCCGGATCGAGAGCACTACTGATTCCCGCATTTCCAGAATGACTGGTGTCCCAGCAACGTTCCAGGAAGTTCACATCCAAAGTTGCTGACCCGAAATTTTGAGGCCGAACTGATAAAGGCTAGAGCTGGAAAAATGGGCCTGAAGCTGCTAATCCAGATAGAGGAAGATCCCGGACCCACCCAAATGGATCCGAAAGTCCATAACTGATCAAGAGCAGCCGGATATCGATCACCGGAAGAAGCGCCGGAATCCCCGCCGGAACAGCCGCCGGAATATCAAAAATTTTTAGATAGTTGTTTAATTTGTATTTCAACAAGTGCATGCATGCTCATAGACATTTAAACAATCAGGAGAGAGAAACTACCAGTGGACCCCGCGGGTATAATGAGAATGAAGGGCTACGACGCGATCCTCTTCTTACGACGCGAGACCCAACTTACGACGTGAAACCCCTTTCGCGTCGTAACCCTCACTACGTCTCTGAAGTTCCCATGCACTACGACGCAATCCTTGTCTGACGTCGCTAGACCTGTTCCACGATGTAAGGATCACGTGGGGACCTCGGACCACAGTGTAAACACTGCCAGAAGACCCTACGACGCAAGACCTCACCTACGACTCTAGACCAGTCTCGCGACGTAATTGTCTAGCGTCGTCACAGCAATTTTAGTCTAGGGTTTTCTCACTTGTTTATTCTTTTTTTTAGATTGTTGAATCCTTTGTAATGTGGGTTGCCTATATGTAGTACCTCCCCAACATTGTATCATTCACCTTTGAAATGAATATATTTTGAACACACTTGAGAGTGTAATATGCTTTGTTTGAAAGGCCATCTTGAGTTCATCCATTCGGCTGGACTCCTTTAGGGCTTGAGGTGTGCTCGATCGTATCGCCACCATTAGGATTAATGGTAGAGGGATTAGGCAGCACACACGGTGCAATCGAATCCAATATTGTATTTTCCGAGTTGGTAATCTCAATCTATCCCTTTATTTTCCCTTTCGGTTTTGGTGTTCTTATTCACAAATCGTATCCAATCCTCGATCCAGGGCACGCCACCCCCCCGAGTTCGAAGTTTGCCTATTAATTTTTATATAACAATGTTTATTTTAGCTACAGTAGAAATTTTTATGTATAATTTCTAGCAGACGCACTATCAAGGAGAATGAGCCTCGCAGCTTTCGTAATCACACATTTGATTGGATTTGAGCACATCAAGGATTTATATGCTCAAGATACTAATTTTGAGGAAATATGCAAGAAAACCGAGAAAATAGCTTTCAAAGAATTCTCTCAACTGAATAGTTTTCTGTATTTTGGAAACAAGCAATGCGTACCAAAAGGATATGTCAGAGAACTTCTGAGAACTTCTGATTACTGAGGCGCATTTAGACGACATGATGGGTCATTTTGGTAGGATTGCTACTATGAGCATATTGATAAAACGTATCCATTGGCCAGGGATGGAAAAGCAAGTGGCGGACTTCGTCAACAAATGCATCACCTGTCTCCGCGCCAAGTCAACCGCCAAGCTGCACGGATTATATCAAGCTTTGCCAGCACCAGAGGGCCCATGGATTGACTTGTCTATGGATTTTGTTTTAGGGCTACCTCTCACCGCAAGGGCTAAAGACTCTATTTTTGTTGTGGTTGATAGGTTCTCGAAGATGGCGTATTTTATTCCCTGTGCCAAGACAAATGATGCACACCACGTGGCCAAGATATTCTTTAAGGAAGTTTTAAGACTCCACAGTGTGCCAAGAACAATTGTTCCCAATAGAGACATAAAGTTTGTAAGTTATTTTTGGAAATCTTTATGATCCAAAATAGGGACTAGACTGTTATTTTCCACTGCTTATCATCCACAAACTGATGGTCAAACTGAGGCAGTTAATAGTCTTAGGTAATTTACTTAGGATAATTACTGCTTCTAGCAGCAAAAGCTGGGATGAATGCTTGCCTTACATCGAGTTTGCCTATAATAGACATGTACACAGTGCCACACACATGTCACCTTTCGAGGTCGTGTATGGTTTTAACCCACTGACGCACTTGACTTGTTGCCATTGCCCTGCAATGATCATTTGAACATCAATGGCAGGAATAGGGCACATGCGATTAAAGAGATGCATAAGGATGTAAGGGACAGTCTAGTGAATGCTGCAGAAGGATATGCCAAATATAACAACAGAGGTCGGAAGGAGCTGAAACTGAACCCCGGGGATTGGGTCTGGCTCAATTGGAAAAAGGAGCAGTTTCCCGCCAGCCGATGCAACAAGTTATCTCCAAGAGGAGATGGGCCATTTAAAGTTTTAGAAATGGATTAATAATAACGCGTATAAACTGCAATTATCTGAAGAATACGGTCATATTAATCCTCTTTTTAATGTTGCAGATCTGACTCTGTTCGAAATGGACGAGGAAGATCATGGTCCTCCCCACGGGGGTGGGGATGGCATGGAAGCCGGATCGAGAGCACTACTGATTCCCGCATTTCCAGAATGACCGGTGTCCCAGCAACGTTCCAGGAAGTTCACATCCAAAGTTGCTGACCCGAAATTTTGAGGCCGAACTGATAAAGGCCAAAGCTGGAAAAATGGGCCTGAAGCTGCTAATCCAGATAGAGGAAGATCCCGGACCCACCCAAATGGATCCGAAAGTCCATAACTGATCAAGAGCAGCCGGATATCGATCACCGGAAGAAGCGCCGGAATCCCCGCCGGAACAGCCGCCGGAATATCAAAAATTTTTAGATAGTTGTTTAATTTGTATTTCAACAAGTGCATGCATGCACATAGACATTTAAACAATCAGGAGAGAGAAACTACCAGTGGACCCCGAGGGTATAATGAGAATGAAGGGCTACGACGCGATCCTCTTCTTACGACGCGAGACCCAACTTACGACGTGAAACCCCTTTCGCGTCGTAACCCTCACTACGTCTCTGAAGTTCCCATGCACTACGACGCAATCCTTGTCTGACGTCGCTAGACCTGTTCCACGATGTAAGGATCACGTCGGGACCTCGGACCACAGTGTAAACACTGCCAGAAGACCCTACGACGCAAGACCTCACCTACGACTCTAGACCAGTCTCACGACGTAATTGTCTAGCGTCGTCACAGCAATTTTAGTCTAGGGTTTTCTCACTTGTTTATTCTTTTTTTTAGGTTGTTGAATCCTTTGTAATGTGGGTTGCCTATATGTAGTACCTCCCCAACATTGTATCATTCACCTTTGAAATGAATATATTTTGAACACACTTGAGAGTGTAATATGCTTTGTTTGAAAGGTCATCTTGAGTTCATCCATTCGGCTGGACTCCTTTAGGGCTTGAGGTGTGCTCGATCGTATCGCCACCATTAGGATTAATGGTAGAGGGATTAGGCAGCACACACGGTGCAATCGAATCCAATATTGTATTTTCCGAGTTGGTAATCTCAATCTATCCCTTTATTTTCCCTTTCGGTTTTGGTGTTCTTATTCACAAATCGTATCCAATCCTCGATCCAGGGCACGCCACCCCCCCGAGTTCGAAGTTTGCCTATTAATTTTTATATAACAATGTTTATTTTAGCTACAGTAGAAATTTTTATGTATAATTTCTAGCAGACGCACTATCAAGGAGAATGAGCCTCGCAGCTTTCGTAATCACACATTTGATTGGATTTGAGCACATCAAGGATTTATATGCTCAAGATACTAATTTTGAGGAAATATGCAAGAAAACCGAGAAAATAGCTTTCAAAGAATTCTCTCAACTGAATAGTTTTCTGTATTTTGGAAACAAGCAATGCGTACCAAAAGGATATGTCAGAGAACTTCTGAGAACTTCTGATTACTGAGGCGCATTTAGACGACATGATGGGTCATTTTGGTAGGATTGCTACTATGAGCATATTGATAAAACGTATCCATTGGCCAGGGATGGAAAAGCAAGTGGCGGACTTCGTCAACAAATGCATCACCTGTCTCCGCGCCAAGTCAACCGCCAAGCTGCACGGATTATATCAAGCTTTGCCAGCACCAGAGGGCCCATGGATTGACTTGTCTATGGATTTTGTTTTAGGGCTACCTCTCACCGCAAGGGCTAAAGACTCTATTTTTGTTGTGGTTGATAGGTTCTCGAAGATGGCGCATTTTATTCCCTGTGCCAAGACAAATGATGCACACCACGTGGCCAAGATATTCTTTAAGGAAGTTTTAAGACTCCACAGTGTGCCAAGAACAATTGTTCCCAATAGAGACATAAAGTTTGTAAGTTATTTTTGGAAATCCTTATGATCCAAAATAGGGACTAGACTGTTATTTTCCACTGCTTATCATCCACAAACTGATGGTCAGACTGAGGCAGTTAATAGTCTTAGGTAATTTACTTAGGATAATTACTGCTTCTAGCAGCAAAAGCTGGGATGAATGCTTGCCTTACATCGAGTTTGCCTATAATAGACATGTACACAGTGCCACACACATGTCACCTTTCGAGGTCGTGTATGGTTTTAACCCACTGACGCACTTGACTTGTTGCCATTGCCCTGCAATGATCATTTGAACATCAATGGCAGGAATAGGGCACATGCGATTAAAGAGATGCATAAGGATGTAAGGGACAGTCTAGTGAATGCTGCAGAAGGATATGCCAAATATAACAACAGAGGTCGGAAGGAGCTGAAACTGAACCCCGGGGATTGGGTCTGGCTCAATTGGAAAAAGGAGCAGTTTCCCGCCAGCCGATGCAACAAGTTATCTCCAAGAGGAGATGGGCCATTTAAAGTTTTAGAAATGGATTAATAATAACGCGTATAAACTGCAATTATCTGAAGAATACGGTCATATTACCCTCTTTTTAATGTTGCATATCTGACTCTGTTCGAAATGGACGAGGAAGATCATGGTCCTCCCCACGGGGGTGGGGATGGCATGGAAGCCGGATCGAGAGCACTACTGATTCCCGCATTTCCAGAATGACCGGTGTCCCAGCAACGTTCCAGGAAGTTCACAACCAAAGTTGCTGACCCGAAATTTTGAGGCCGAACTGATAAAGGCCAAAGCTGGAAAAATGGGCCTGAAGCTGCTAATCCAGATAGAGGAAGATCCCGGACCCACCCAAATGGATCCGAAAGTCCATAACTGATCAAGAGCAGCCGGATATCGATCACCGGAAGAAGCGCCGGGATCCCCGCCGGAACAGCCGCCGGAATATCAAAAATTTTTAGATAGTTGTTTAATTTGTATTTCAACAAGTGCATGCATGCACATAGACATTTAAACAATCTGGAGAGAGAAACTACCAGTGGACCCCGCGGGTATAATGAGAATGAAGGGCTACGACGCGATCCTCTTCTTACGACGCGAGACCCAACTTACGACGTGAAACCCCTTTCGCGTCGTAACCCTCACTACGTCTCTGAAGTTCCCATGCACTACGACGCAATCCTTGTCTGACGTCGCTAGACCTGTTCCACGATGTAAGGATCACGTCGGGACCTCGAACCACAGTGTAAACACTGCCAGAAGACCCTACGACGCAAGACCTCACCTACGACTCTAGACCAGTCTCACGACGTAATTGTCTAGCGTCGTCACAGCAATTTTAGTCTAGGGTTTTCTCACTTGTTTATTCTTTTTTTTAGATTGTTGAATCCTTTGTAATGTGGGTTGCCTATATGTAGTACCTCCCCAACATTGTATCATTCACCTTTGAAATGAATATATTTTGAATACACTTGAGAGTGTAATATGCTTTGTTTGAAAGGTCATCTTGAGTTCATCCATTCGGCTGGACTCCTTTAGGGCTTGAGGTGTGCTCGATCGTATCGCCACCATTAGGATTAATGGTTGAGGGATTAGGCAGCACACACGGTGCAATCGAATCCAATATTGTATTTTCCGAGTTGGTAATCTCAATCTATCCCTTTATTTTCCCTTTCGGTTTTGGTGTTCTTATTCACAAATCGTATCCAATCCTCGATCCAGGGCACGCCACCCCCCCGAGTTCGAAGTTTGCCTATTAATTTTTATATAACAATGTTTATTTTAGCTACAGTAGAAATTTTTATGTATAATTTCTAGCAGACGCACTATCAAGGAGAATGAGCCTCGCAGCTTTCGTAATCACACATTTGATTGGATTTGAGCACATCAAGGATTTATATGCTCAAGATACTAATTTTTGAGGAAATATGCAAGAAAACCGAGAAAATAGCTTTCAAAGAATTCTCTCAACTGAATAGTTTTCTGTATTTTGGAAACAAGCAATGCGTATCAAAAGGATATGTCAGAGAACTTCTGAGAACTTCTGATTACTGAGGCGCATTTAGACGACATGATGGGTCATTTTGGTAGGATTGCTACTATGAGCATATTGATAAAACGTATCCATTGGCCAGGGATGGAAAAGCAAGTGGCGGACTTCGTCAACAAATGCATCACCTGTCTCCGCGCCAAGTCAACCGCCAAGCTGCACGGATTATATCAAGCTTTGCCAGCACCAGAGGGCCCATGGATTGACTAGTCTATGGATTTTGTTTTAGGGCTACCTCTCACCGCAAGGGCTAAAGACTCTATTTTTGCTGTGGTTGATAGGTTCTCGAAGATGGCGTATTTTATTCCCTGTGCCAAGACAAATGATGCACACCACGTGGCCAAGATATTCTTTAAGGAAGTTTTAAGACTCCACAGTGTGCCAAGAACAATTGTTCCCAATAGAGACATATAGTTTGTAAGTTATTTTTGAAAATCTTTATGATCCAAAATAGGGACTAGACTGTTATTTTCCACTGCTTATCATCCACAAACTGATGGTCAGACTGAGGCAGTTAATAGTCTTAGGTAATTTACTTAGGATAATTACTGCTTCTAGCAGCAAAAGCTGGGATGAATGCTTGCCTTACATCGAGTTTGCCTATAATAGACATGTACACAGTGCCACACACATGTCACCTTTCGAGGTCGTGTATGGTTTTAACCCACTGACGCACTTGACTTGTTGCCATTGCCCTGCAATGATCATTTGAACATCAATGGCAGGAATAGGGCACATGCGATTAAAGAGATGCATAAGGATGTAAGGGACAGTCTAGTGAATGCTGCAGAAGGATATGCCAAATATAACAACAGAGGTCAGAAGGAGCTGAAACTGAACCCCGGGGATTGGGTCTGGCTCAATTGGAAAAAGGAGCAGTTTCCCGCCAGCCGATGCAACAAGTTATCTCCAAGAGGAGATGGGCCATTTAAAGTTTTAGAAATGGATTAATAATAACGCGTATAAACTGCAATTATCTGAAGAATACGGTCATATTAATCCTCTTTTTAATGTTGCAGATCTGACTCTGTTCGAAATGGACGAGGAAGATCATGGTCCTCCCCACGGGGGTGGGGATGGCATGGAAACCGGATCGAGAGCACTACTGATTCCCGTATTTCCAGAATGTCCGGTGTCCCAGCAACGTTCCAGGAAGTTCACATCCAAAGTTGCTGACCCGAAATTTTGAGGCCGAACTGATAAAGGCCAAAGCTGGAAAAATGGGCCTGAAGCTGCTAATCCAGATAGAGGAAGATCCCGGACCCACCCAAATGGATCCTCTTCTTACGACGCGAGACCCAACTTACGACGTGAAATCCCTTTCGCGTCGTAACCCTCACTACGTCTCTGAAGTTCCCAGACGCAATCCTTGTCTGACGTCGCTAGACCTGTTCCACGATGTAAGGATCACGTCGGGACCTCGGACCACAGTGTAAACACTGCCAGAAGACCCTACGACGCAAGACCTCACCTACGACTCTAGACCAGTCTCACGACGTAATTGTCTAGCGTCGTCACAACAATTTTAGTCTAGGGTTTTCTCACTTGTTTATTCTTTTTTTTAGATTGTTGAATCCTTTGTAATGTGGGTTGCCTATATGTAGTACCTCTCCAACATTGTATCATTCACCTTTGAAATGAATATATTTTGAATACACTTGAGAGTGTAATATGCTTTGTTTGAAAGGTCATCTTGAGTTCATCCATTCGGCTGGACTCCTTTAGGGCTTGAGGTGTGCTCGATCGTATCGCCACCATTAGGATTAATGGTTGAGGGATTAGGCAGCACACACGGTGCAATCGAATCCAATATTGTATTTTCCGAGTTGGTAATCTCAATCTATCCCTTTATTTTCCCTTTCGGTTTTGGTGTTCTTATTCACAAATCGTATCCAATCCTCGATCCAGGGCACGCCACCCCCCCGAGTTCGAAGTTTGCCTATTAATTTTTATATAACAATGTTTATTTTAGCTACAGTAGAAATTTTTATGTATAATTTCTAGCAGACGCACTATCAAGGAGAATGAGCCTCGCAGCTTTCGTAATCACACATTTGATTGGATTTGAGCACATCAAGGATTTATATGCTCAAGATACTAATTTTGAGGAAATATGCAAGAAAACCGAGAAAATAGCTTTCAAAGAATTCTCTCAACTGAATAGTTTTCTGTATTTTGGAAACAAGCAATGCGTATCAAAAGGATATGTCAGAGAACTTCTGAGAACTTCTGATTACTGAGGCGCATTTAGACGACATGATGGGTCATTTTGGTAGGATTGCTACTATGAGCATATTGATAAAACGTATCCATTGGCCAGGGATGGAAAAGCAAGTGGCGGACTTCGTCAACAAATGCATCACCTGTCTCCGCGCCAAGTCAACCGCCAAGCTGCACGGATTATATCAAGCTTTGCCAGCACCAGAGGGCCCATGGATTGACTAGTCTATGGATTTTGTTTTAGGGCTACCTCTCACCGCAAGGGCTAAAGACTCTATTTTTGCTGTGGTTGATAGGTTCTCGAAGATGGCGTATTTTATTCCCTGTGCCAAGACAAATGATGCACACCACGTGGCCAAGATATTCTTTAAGGAAGTTTTAAGACTCCACAGTGTGCCAAGAACAATTGTTCCCAATAGAGACATATAGTTTGTAAGTTATTTTTGAAATCTTATGATCCAAAATAGGGACTAGACTGTTATTTTCCACTGCTTATCATCCACAAACTGATGGTCAGACTGAGGCAGTTAATAGTCTTAGGTAATTTACTTAGGATAATTACTGCTTCTAGCAGCAAAAGCTGGGATGAATGCTTGCCTTACATCGAGTTTGCCTATAATAGACATGTACACAGTGCCACACACATGTCACCTTTCGAGGTCGTGTATGGTTTTAACCCACTGACGCACTTGACTTGTTGCCATTGCCCTGCAATGATCATTTGAACATCAATGGCAGGAATAGGGCACATGCGATTAAAGAGATGCATAAGGATGTAAGGGACAGTCTAGTGAATGCTGCAGAAGGATATGCCAAATATAACAACAGAGGTCGGAAGGAGCTGAAACTGAACCCGCGGGATTGGGTCTGGCTCAATTGGAAAAAGGAGCAGTTTCCCGCCAGCCGATGCAACAAGTTATCTCCAAGAGGAGATGGGCCATTTAAAGTTTTAGAAATGGATTAATAATAACGCGTATAAACTGCAATTATCTGAAGAATACGGTCATATTAATCCTCTTTTTAATGTTGCAGATCTGACTCTGTTCGAAATGGACGAGGAAGATCATGGTCCTCCCCACGGGGGTGGGGATGGCATGGAAGCCGGATCGAGAGCACTACTGATTCCCGCATTTCCAGAATGACCGGTGTCCCAGCAATGTTCCAGGAAGTTCACATCCAAAGTTGCTGACCCGAAATTTTGAGGACGAACTGATAAAGGCCAAAGCTGGAAAAATGGGCCTGAAGCTGCTAATCCAGATAGAGGAAGATCCCGGACCCACCCAAATGGATCCGAAAGTCCATAACTGATCAAGAGCAGCCGGATATCGATCACCGGAAGAAGCGCCGGAATCCCCGCCGGAACAACCGCCGGAATATAAAAAATATTTTAGATAGTTGTTTAATTTGTATTTCAACAAGTGCATGCATGCACATAGATATTTAAACAATCAGGAGAGAGAAACTATCAGTGGACCCCGCGGGTATAATGAGAATGAAGGGCTACGACGCGATCCTCTTCTTACGACGCGAGACCCAACTTATGACGTGAAACCCCTTTCGCGTCGTAACCCTCACTACGTCTCTGAAGTTCCCATGCACTACGACGCAATCCTTGTCTGACGTCGCTAGACCTGTTCCACGATGTAAGGATCACGTCGGGACCTCGGACCACAGTGTAAACACTGCCAGAAGACCCTACGACGCAAGACCTCACCTACGACTCTAGACCAGTCTCACGACGTAATTGTCTAGCGTCGTCACAACAATTTTAGTCTAGGGTTTTCTCACTTGTTTATTCTTTTTTTTAGATTGTTGAATCCTTTGTAATGTGGGTTGCCTATATGTAGTACCTCTCCAACATTGTATCATTCACCTTTGAAATGAATATATTTTGAACACACTTGAGAGTGTAATATGCTTTGCTAGAAAGGTCATCTTGAGTTCATCCATTCGGCTGGACTCCTTTAGGGCTTGATGTGTGCTCGATCGTATCGCCACCATTAGGATTAATGGTGGAGGGATTAGGCAGCACACACGGTGCAATCGAATCCAATATTGTATTTTCCGAGTTGGTAATCTCAATCTATCCCTTTATTTTCCCTTTCGGTTTTGGTGTTCTTATTCACAAATCGTATCCAATCCTCGATCCAGGGCACGCCACCCCCCCGAGTTCGAAGTTTGCCTATTAATTTTTATATAACAATGTTTATTTTAGCTACAGTAGAAATTTTTATGTATAATTTCTAGCAGACGCACTATCAAGGAGAATGAGCCTCGCAGCTTTCGTAATCACACATTTGATTGGATTTGAGCACATCAAGGATTTATATGCTCAAGATACTAATTTTGAGGAAATATGCAAGAAAACCGAGAAAATAGCTTTCAAAGAATTCTCTCAACTGAATAGTTTTCTGTATTTTGGAAACAAGCAATGCGTACCAAAAGGATATGTCAGAGAACTTCTGAGAACTTCTGATTACTGAGGCGCATTTAGACGACATGATGGGTCATTTTGGTAGGATTGCTACTATGAGCATATTGATAAAACGTATCCATTGGCCAGGGATGGAAAAGCAAGTGGCGGACTTCGTCAACAAATGCATCACCTGTCTCCGCGCCAAGTCAACCGCCAAGCTGCACGGATTATATCAAGCTTTGCCAGCACCAGAGGGCCCATGGATTGACTTGTCTATGGATTTTGTTTTACGGCTACCTCTCACCGCAAGGGCTAAAGACTCTATTTTTGTTGTGGTTGATAGGTTCTCGAAGATGGCGTATTTTATTCCCTGTGCCAAGACAAATGATGCACACCACGTGGCCAAGATATTCTTTAAGGAAGTTTTAAGACTCCACAGTGTGCCAAGAACAATTGTTCCCAATAGAGACATAAAGTTTGTAAGTTATTTTTGGAAACCCTTATGATCCAAAATAGGGACTAGACTGTTATTTTCCACTGCTTATCATCCACAAACTGATGGTCAGACTGAGGCAGTTAATAGTCTTAGGTAATTTACTTAGGATAATTACTGCTTCTAGCAGCAAAAGCTGGGATGAATGCTTGCCTTACATCGAGTTTGCCTATAATAGACATGTACACAGTGCCACACACATGTCACCTTTCGAGGTCGTGTATGGTTTTAACCCACTGACGCACTTGACTTGTTGCCATTGCCCTGCAATGATCATTTGAACATCAATGGCAGGAATAGGGCACATGCGATTAAAGAGATGCATAAGGATGTAAGGGACAGTCTAGTGAATGCTGCAGAAGGATATGCCAAATATAACAACAGAGGTCGGAAGGAGCTGAAACTGAACCCCGGGGATTGGGTCTGGCTCAATTGGAAAAAGGAGCAGTTTCCCGCCAGCCGACGCAACAAGTTATCTCCAAGAGGAGATGGGCCATTTAAAGTTTTCTAAACGGATTAATAATAACGCGTATAAACTGCAATTATCTGAAGAATACGGTCATATAAATCCTCTTTTTAATGTTGCAGATCTGTCTCTGTTCGAAATGGACGAGGAAGATCATGGTCCTCCCCACGGGGGTGGGGATGGCATGGAAGCCGGATCGAGATCACTACTGATTCCTGCATTTCCAGAATGATCGGTGTCCCAGCAACGTTCCAGGAAGTTCACATCCAAAGTTGCTGACCCGAAATTTTGAGGACGAACTGATAAAGGCCAAAGCTGGAAAAATGGGCCTGAAGCTGCTAATCCAGATAGAGGAAGATCCCGGACCCACCCAAATGGATCCGGAAGTCCATAACGGATCAAGAGCAGCCGGATGTCGATCACCGGAAGAAGCGCCGGAATCCCCGCCGGAATATCAAAAATTTTTAGATAGTTGTTTAATTTGTATTTCAACAAGTGCATGCATGCACATTGACATTTAAACAATCAGGAGAGAGAAACCACCAGGTGGACCCCGCGGGTATAAAGAGAATGAAGGGCTACGACGCGAGACCCAACTTACGACGTGAAACCCCTTTCGCGTCGTAACCCTCACGACGTCTCTGAAGTTCCCATGCACTACGACACGATCCTCGTCTGACGTTGCTAGACCTGTTCCATGATGTAAAGATCACGTCGTGACCTCGGACCACGGTGTAAACCCTGCCAGAAGACCCTACGACGCAAGACCTCACCTACGACTCTAGACCAGTCTCACGACGTAATTGTCTAGCGTCGTCACAACAATTTTAGTCTATGGTTTTCTCACTTGTTTATTCTTTTTTTTAGATTGTTGAATCCTTTGTAATGTGGGTTGCCTATATGTAGGACCTCCCCAACATTGTATCATTCACCTTTGAAATGAATATATTTGGAACACACTTGAGAGTGCAATATGCTTTGTTTGAAATGTCATCTTGAGTTCATCAGTAGAAATTTTTATGTATAATTCCCCCCCCCCCCCCCCCCCCCCCCCCCCGCTCCGAAACTCAAACTTTGATATTAATATTTTAAACAGTCGTGTTAATTTTAGTTATAATATAAATCATAGGAAAACGAAGGAAACATGTTTCTTTGTTAGTGAGATTTTTAAATATTGGCTCATATATTTTTTATCTTAATCAAATAAATAATAAATTAGGCTCATTATTTAAAGTTGTAACTAGAATAGGGAGAGCTTATTTTTTTTACTTTAGCAATACTAATAAGAAGGCTCGGGTAGAGTTAGATGAAGAGAGAGACTTTATTGACGATACGGAAAAATGAAAATCAACTGATAGTTATCATACGCAAAATAAAAAATAAAATAAGGCGACAACATTTGGTCGCATCCCCCGCCCCACACAGTCTGCGTCCGCCACTGCCTCTAAGGTTGGAAGACATGGACTTAACCATTTGGGTAGGTCTTCATCACCACTTTTAAGGGCAAGGTTAGGGTGCTGACGCATTGTCCGTGCGGACGTACGGACGACATCCTCCGCCATTGATCATCATCCAATGGTTGAGATCAGTTGTAGGGTAAATTTTGTAATTTTACATTGGATATACAATTCAGAGACATAGCATACACAACTCAGCGACGGATCCAATTCAATTCAGCGACGCGACATACGCAATTCAGCACATTATTGTGTTCATCTCAGTGACGCTTTTAGAGCCGGTTGAAGTTCATTGCGATTTAAACGCATCTCAGCAACGAGCCCTTCTCACAATTCAGCGACATGGCCAAATGCAATTCAGCGACATCATCGTATTCATTTCAACAGCACAATTTTATACATTTCAGCAACGTAGTGCTATGCATTTGAACACATCTCAGTGACAGAGCATACACATTTCAGCGACATGGCATATGCAATTCAGCGACATGGCCAACAATATTCAGCGACTTGATATAATATTTCTCAGCAACATGCTATATAAAATACCTAACAAGTAAAATTACGAAACTCACCCTACAAATGATCTCAACCGTTGGATGATGAAATTGATCAACGGTTGAGAAATGGCCTCCGCATGTCCGTACGCGGATATGTCCGCACCTTAACGTCTACGCACTTTTAATATTAATATTATAAATGAAAAAGATAAGTATTATTGCATTGTATTTTTTCGAAAAGTGTTTTTTTTTGGGAAAGCTATTGCACTGTATTTGAGGTGGAGAAGGAGGATTTGGATTGACTTCGTAGGTCGGTGGTGGTAGAATTAATAAATCTTGAAAAATTGGTAGAGTTTCAAGAGTGGTTTTTTAGAGAATATAAGGATGGTGGGGATATCATTAATGGGATGGGGGACATTCGGTAGTCCTGGTGTTCAACAGCGCAGGGGATATGGATCGTTGTTATACATCTGAGCAGAGAGATGAACGGTTCATTGCATGGAAAAGGAAATGGAAGCCCGGAGAAAGGGTGAGAAAGCAATTAGCTTGGGTATATATCTTCGGGTTACCTTTCTCTGCATGGTGTGAAGAAAATTACCAGAGGGTGGTAAAGGTTGGGGCAGAGTGATTAATATTGATAGAGTTATGCTGGGAAGAAAAAGATTGGACGAAGCGAAACTACTGGTAGCTTTGGATATAGACGTAAATGTCCCATCGGAGTTGGTCATTGAAGTTGGAGGACACACTTCGGCTATAAGGATTGTAGTGAATTATGGCGAAACAGTGATAGAGGAGGATGTTGCATGGGAAGAGCGGCGGGCCAATAGAGGGACAAAACAGCAAACGACAAAGTTGACATAAATTTCGCTAGAAAAGATGGTGACGGGGCCATGGGGGGTCTGGGAGGTCCAGGGTCAATGATTTTAGGGAAGCGGAATAGTCTGAAGAAGCAATGCATGGGGTATTGAAAAATTTTAAAATGCCCGCAGTAACAAAAGATGCTATTATTGTGGCGTGCGGGGAATATTCCTAAGAAGGGATTGGGTGTACAATCGCAGAGTTGAAGAGTCAAGTTGAACGAGAGGAGTACAAAGAGGATGGGACTTATTCTGACGAGATTAATTTGTTATGGGCCGAGGGTAGTGTTAAGTTGAATAATCTGGACCATGACATCTAGAAAGTGGGCCGGTGGAAGAAAATAATTGTGGGGTTAAAAGGGTCGAAGGGGACAAGAATAATTATATCCAATATGTAACACATAGAGTTAATACGACAGAAGCACAAGATGGATTTGAGGGCGTTGAGATTTATGTTGAAAACGATGGGGAGAGAGTGTTCTCGTCAGGGACGACTTTGGTAGTGGAAAATGGAGAAAAGGAAGTGGCGAAAGCTCCGGAGTTGGGCTAATTGAAGGAAGGAGACTTGGGGGCAGATGGGGGGGTTCTAGCGGGGATAGGTGGGAGCTTCCAACTGGGGTTGGGGTGAGAACTGGGGAATCGATGGAGGCTGAACTGAGGGCTGTCAAGGCTGCGATCGCCAAGCTGTTAGCTGGACGAAAGGGGGCTCAAAAAAGGGGCTGTGAAAAAGGTAGAAGGGCATGTGGTGTAGGGAGACAGGGTTGTGCGATTGGTCAGGCTGTCAGGGGTAAGGGGGAATATGACTTCGCTCAACTTAATTTATTTAATGTTCGTTTGAAAGATGGGGTTAAGCTAGTGGATCTTTCAAAAGCGGAAAAGATTGTCGACCTTGCAAGTAAGTTGGGGCTAGGCTGTCAGTTGGGAAGGGAGGAGACAATTGCAAAAATTAGGGGTCATTTGGGGAGGGAACGGTGATTTAGAAGGGAGGTGTTTTTGCGTGGAGGGGGGTTAAGGATGAGGATAATTACATGTAATTTAAGGGGATTGAATGGGGGGTTAGACAAAGGGCAGTTATGCGGTTGTGTAAGAAATTTCGATCATCGATTCTATGTTGTCAGGAGACAAAAGTGAGCGAGATTAAAGATGGAGTGATTTATAGATTATAGGGTGCAAAAGGATGTAACTTCTTCTTTCAATCAGCTTTGGTGGTTTCTGGTGGATTACTAGTGGTGTGGGATGAGAGGAGTGGGTCGTTTAATGTTGTTGAGAAACGGAAGAATCTTATTTGGATCAAGCGCAACATGCAGGGAGTGAGTGGTTTATGAATATCATTTGAATCTATGCACCAAATGTTAGGAGTGACAGAGCTGAACTGTGGAATCAGCTGGTTCAAAAATGCGATTTGGGCAATGGAGAGCTATGTGTTTGGCGGGGGATTTCAATGCAGTTAGTAAGGAGGGTGAAAGATTTGGGGCAAGTGAGGATATTAGATCTATCAGAGAGTTCATTGACCAATTGGGGTTGGTAGATCTACCTATGGAGGAAGGTCAACTCACATGGTTTGGTAGGGGGAGAGGGGGGAGTAGATTGGATAGGTTCATCTGTCACCAGGGTGGCTGTGTCAACAGAGTAATATTATTCAGAGGAAAGGGGATTTCGTGCTTTTAGACCTTTACCCAGTGTGTTTAAAAGCTGAGGAGAGGTCATGGGGTCCTAAACCCTTTCGGTTTTTTAATTATTGGATGGAGAAGAAAGGTTTTGCCAATGTAGTTCGTGAAGCTTGGGAGGGGAGGGTTCTAGCCGAGGCGTTAGGTTGTTTTGCAGGCTCAGATGCTTGAAAATTAAAATTAGATCTTGGGAAGGATATGGGGCATTTGAGTTAGAAAATAGGATTAAGAGGTTATTGGAAGAAATATGAGAGACAGAAGAAAAATTCAATGGGTCGGATGCTGCAGATGAGGGTCGGGAGGCCTGGTGGAATAAGAAAATGGAATTAAAGAGGCTATTGTTGGCAGAGGGGAGGAGATGGCTTCAAAAGTCGAGACTGCGGTGGATTAAGGAGGGTGATCAGAATACGAGGTTTTTTCATACGGTGACTGCCATTAACAGGCATCGGAATTATATTGGGGCGATTAAAGTAGAGGGCGTCATGGTTGATGATCCAAGGGTGATTAAAAAAAGGGCTTTCTCTTTTTTTTTTTTTTCAGGCCATGTTTTCTAATCGGAAGGAAACACTTCTTCATATAAATAATTTAGGGATGGCAAGGGTTGGTGAAGATGTAAGGGGCTGGCTAGAAAGCGATTTACCGAGGAAGAGGTTAGAGCAGTCTGGTGTTGTGTCGGAAATAAGGGGTCGGGTCTAGATGGTTTTAACATCGGGTTCTTCAAGAGATATTGGGAAGTGATCAAAGGGGACGTCATGGATATTTTTCAAGGGCTGGAGAATGGGCAAAAATTACCAAATGAAGTTGGAGGCTCTTTCATAGCACTAATTCCTAAGGTGGATACCCCATTGCAGTTTAGCGATTTCAGACCGATTTCACTGGTAGGGAGTATATATAAGATTGTTTCTAAAGTGCTATCCAGGAGGTTGCAGGAGGTACTAAATAATTTGGTAGGATAATCACAACTGGCCTTTGTTCAAGGTAGGCAGATCTTGGATGCAGTTTTCGGTGAAGTTAGATTTCACCAAGGCGTATGATAATGTGTAATGGGATTTCACATGCTCTTTTTGGTGTTTTAGAGGCGATGGGCTTTGGGGATAGGTGGATGATATAGTGCATAAATTGTGACATGTTCTTGTGTTTAATTGATAAGCTAATGGTTTAATTGGTGGAAATTGTGCAATTATTTGCTAGAAACAATGAATTTGAGTATAGATGATTAATTGCTGCAAAGCGCTTACCACGCGCATAGTGCGCATGTTCGGCCCAATTTTATGCTTTTCGAGGTTTTCGCGTCCCGGAGTATAAATAGCACGTTTTCAGACCTAATCAGGGTTCTGTATTCATTATTCTTCCAGCAAATCATCCACCATCTTTCATATAATCTTTCATCCATCATCCGGGCAAGAGAGAAGAGGAGAAGAAGGCAATCCATTGTAGATCTGACAATATTCCTACATTGGTGTTCCTTCACCAGATGTTTCACTAGACTATGTTTTCTATTCTTTTCTGTGTTTTCTATTCTTATTGCATTCTGTCTTTGTTTGAGCATGTCAGGCTAAACTCATCATTTGGGGAGACCTAGAATTTAATGTTGTTAACATTGCTTTTATCGTATGAATTTCGTTAATTTAATGTTAATCTATTTAATTCTTATGTGTGTTTGGTGAGACCGAAAGGGGATCTGAACTAGGGCTTTATAGAGTTTAGGTGATTGAAAAATACTTAACTGAAGATAACTGGCAGATTAATTCTAATAATTTGTAGTTTGAGAAAGTGCAAACTTTGTTGGAACAAACTTAGGATAATCACTAGCCGGATGAGTTACATGTCATTAAAACCGAGATGTTTCTAAATTGTGATTGTTCTGAGTAGGCAATAAATTGATTAAAAATTGGATTTTTATATGCAACTGCAAGTTTGTCAACAATTGAAAGATTTAGGGATCCCCATTCATCATCTAGTATATTAATTCAGGCTTCGCTCTTGATTTGTGGTGTTGGACATTTTTATTATTTATTCTAATTAATTGCAATTAGGATTTTAGATAAACAAACAATTCAGGCACTTTAATTTTATTCGCTGCTTAAATTTGATAAATTATTGAAAATTCCCTGTTCCCTGGGGATTCGACCCGGTTTCACCGGTTTATTACTTGGACCGTACACTGTGGGTTGTGTTGGAAAATATTCCACGCACCAAGTTTTGGCTGGTGGATAAGTTGGATAAAGGACTGTGTTACTTCTGCTATAGCCGCGGTTCTCATTAATGGATCCCCCACCAATTTTTTCAAAATGCAAAAGGGATTAAGACAAGGCGACCCGCTCTCCCCGTACCTCTTTGTATTAGTAGCAGAAGTTCTAAATAGAATCATAACCAGAGCAAGGGAAATTGGGATTTTCCAGGGGCTGAAATCAGGGGGTCCGGGTCTGATCATTTCACATCTCCAATATGCAAACGAAACAATCCTTTTCTGTGAAGGTGATCTTCAACAGGTGGTCATTATGAAGAGGCTGCTTAATTGCCTAACGTTTACCACGGGCTTGGAAATGAATTTCGGGAAGAGCTATATATGGTATCAATTGCCATGAAGAGTGGACAAGGGAGGCAACCTCCATTTTTGGATGCGGAGTTGGTAAATGGCCTATGAAGTATTTGGGTATTCCGATTGGGGAAGGAGCAACGGATTGAGTATATGGAAGCCGGTATTAGAGAAGGTGTAAAGTAGATTGGCCGGATGGAAGGGTAGGATGCTCTCTCAGGCCGGAAGATTATGCTTGATCAAGTCGGTGCTCAATAACCTCCCGGTATATTTTTATCACTGTTCAAGGTCCCAAAAACTGTAGCGGACAGATTAGAAAATGCAATTCTTTTGGAATGAATGGGACGGGACAAGAAAATTTCATACGATAAATTGGGATAAAATCTATCTTCACAAGGATGATGGGGGACTCGGCATCTGGAATGTGGAGAGATTGAACTCGGCATTATTATTCAAGTGGAAATGGAGATTTGGGAAAGAAAACTCACTGTGGAAGAAGTTGATTAATGCTAAATATTATGAGATGGAGATGCCCCTGGTGCCGGTGCCAACAGTGGGGAGATCCCTGTGGGGGTAACATATGTAGTGCATGGGAAGTTTTAAATACAGAATACCAAAATCATTACTTTAAAATCCTTGTGGGGAATGGTCTTCGGACAAGATTTTGGCTTGATGTGTGGGTGGAAGAGGGACGATCATTAAGTGTAATGTTTCCCCGCCTATTTGCACTTGCTACAAACAAGGTTGGGAATATTGCAGAGGATGGGATTTGGAGTGCTTTTGATTGGGAATGGAGGATTATCTATCAAGAAAGCTGTTTGAATGAGAGCTTGGGGTTTGGAATGATTTTATGCAAGTGATAAATCGGCATATGATGTGTAGTTATTCGGAAGATAAGGTAAGTTGGGTGAGGGAGGGGAATGGCCAGTTTTCCACACGGTCCTGCTGGAATCGTGTAGCCGTCGGGGAGATGGGAGAAAACACGTGATTTTGGAGGCGCTTATGGAATATTAGACGTCCTATGAAAGTGAAATTATTGATGTGGAAATTGATCTATTATGCAGTCCTAGTCCGCGACATACTTGCCAAGAGAAATTGCCTCCAGGTAACACATGCTTTGTGCCCTTATTATGATAAGGAAATTGAGACTGTAGATCATCTTTTTTGCACATGTGAAAAGGCTGTTTCTTTATGGTACAAAAGGGTAGATTGGTTTGGTGCGGATTGGGCTATACCGAGAAAGGTTAATAGCCTAGTGGCATGGTGGTTTGGCTTTGACATTAAGAAAGGACGAAGGGCAGCTTGGTTATTGATGGGTTTGGCCATTATTTGGACGGTATGGAAGATGAGAAATGAGGTAGTTTTTAAGGGACTTCAATTTAGTAGCAATACAACAGCTGAAGTTGTAAAATGGAGTGTTGGGACTTGGTGGAAAGCTGAAGGGAATTCTCTTGATATGTCCTTGGTTAGTTTGGAAGATAATTTCCCTATGGGACTACTACAAACGAGAGGGTCGGGTGCCATGGTTCGTCAGAGAGGGTTGACATGGGAATGTCCTAAGAAGGGTAGGTGGAAAATAAACTCGGATGGATCATCATTGGGTAATCCCGGGCCAGCAGAGGTCGGTGCCATAATTAGGGACAAAGAGGGGAAAGTGATTTTCATTCTTTCGGATAACATAGGGTGCCAGGACTCAAATGAAGCAGAGCTAACAACGGTTAATATAATATGCAGGGCCCTTGTGCGTGACCAAGGCTTTCCGCTTCAAAAATTAATTTTTGAACGTGACTCTTATAACGTTGTATGCTGGCTGAGAGATCCAAGGTCTGTACCGTGAAGGCTGTACAATCTTATGGGACCAATTCTAGAGGTGACAAACTTTGCTGGAATGGTGAGGGTGCAGCACATATTGAGGGAAAGTAATGAGCTCGCAGACTATTTGGGCGAACCAAGGTGCTTTGGGTGCTGAACGGATTGAAGAATGGTTCTGTTAGTGGGCGAGCGGTGGAAACGGTTGATTGGTATGCAGAGCATTTTTGTTTAAGTTGTTCTTAACTTGTGTGGCTTGGAGTCCTGGTTGTTTGAAGTGTTGGTGTATTTATGTATTGTGCGTAATCTGTGTAATGTTTATGTTAACGCAGAGCATTAGTGTTGTTGGGTGAACCAAATAGCAGTTGCGTATTTCGATTGTTGAAATAATAACATTTCCTTTCCCACAAAAAAAGGATCTATTATTGCATTGTTTACATATTCTCTTGCACGAAGTGTGTGGATTTAACATCCAATGGCTCACGAATTTTTATTAAAATCAAATTAATTGGTTACTGTTCGAATTGAAAGATGTTTAAGAATTCTTTCGGTTTAAAAAAATAAGATTTGGGTGTGGTAACTAAATATTTAAGGAATTTAATCGTCTAACTAATTAGAATTTTAAAATAGAGCTTGTTTCACAATTAACTGTTATAGATTAGTCAAAATTTAGCTCTTTAGTAGGAAACCCTACGATGGCTGAACCCTCTTTGGTGCCGCCCCTTCAACCGCCTCCGGCGTCTCCGGATCCCGACACTCCGCCCTGCAAACCCTCGTTCCGAGATATCGCCATTCCCAAGCCACCTTCTGCTGCTGTGCCTGCTGGTATGAACATCCCGCTCTGTGAGTTAGTCTCGTACGACATTGTGGATGATAATCCTCTTCTGCCTCAGATTATCATTGAGCCGGCCGCACTTAACAGGTTGAGTATTCCGTTTGAAGATGCCTTGTGGTACGGGTTTTGGGAAAACAACTGAGCCTCACGTTGATGCAAGAAAAGCTTGTGGCTTTATGGAAACCTAAGGGTTTTCTGCGAGTGGTTGACAGCGATAAAGGCTACTTCATTGCCAAGTTTGCTTCCGAGGAGGATCGGCGCCATGCATTGTATGATGGCCCATGGTCGTTGTTTGGCCACCATCTAGCCGTGGCACCATGGTCGAAAGATACTCACGCCACAATGGGGAAAATCACGAAGACCTCTGTCTGGGTGAGATTCCCAGGGCTTGATCCAATACTCTATGAGGAGGAGATGCTTCTACTTATTGCGAGAATGGTTGGTAAACCTATGCTAGTGGATATTGACTCGAAGGACCTCAACTGAGCGAAGTTTGCACGTGTGTGCGTGGAAATAGATCTTCAGAAACCTGTTATTGGTAGAGTTATGGTGAATTCGGAATGGATTATGGTTGCATATGAGGGGCTTCACCATATATGCACGACCTGTGGTCGCTTCCGGTTTGATCTTGGAGAATGCGTTCATCATGATTGGGAGGAGGTGTTGTCAACGCCGCCTAAGGATGTTGGGACATCGGGTCCGTCGGAGTCGGCTGCGCATTCCGGTTCAGTGGCTGGCGAGGATCAAGGGAGCGACACTGGAGTAGGCGCAGATAATCCAGACGTGAATGATTCGGATGCTAGTATGGTGGAGGCAAATTTGGCAGTAAATCAGGCCACTTTGGAATCCAATCTTCCTAGCAAGGAAACTAGGGTTTTCTCCTCGGTAAACCCTAATTCAAGTGCGGCGCCCATTGCTACCCATGGGGATTGGATAATGATTACTCGACCACCTCGGCCGCCCCGGCGTCATCCTCCGGTAGGGGGGGAGCGAGCGCCTCTACAGGATCGGACTAACCTCCCAGATAGGCCCAAGGGGGCGGTTCAGGAGATTAGTGAAAATGCTCACCTTCGCGATGCAAGTCGGCGGTTCAAGGGGAAACAGGCTCGATATTCTGATCCTCAACAGACTAAAAATCGGCCTGAGTCACATCCTGATGCTATTACCCTTTCGAAGAACTCTTTCCTTGCTTTGACATGGGAGGGGAATGAAATGGATGTTGAAACCTCTGACAAGGGGAAGGCCTCGCAGGACCATCGGGACGCTGTTTCCCAATGACGGAGTTCAACGACTTCTCTATCCTTGCATGGAATATTCGTGGCGCCATGCATAGGAACACCCAACGCCACCTTGGTGATATGCTACGTCCTTTACGGCCGTCCGTCTTGATTATTATGGAACCCCGGGGTCCTTTTGATAGGCTTCGTGTGCAACTTTATCGATGGAATTATGAAGCGGTTCATGTTATTGAGAGTGTGGGTCAAGCTGGAGGCCTTTGGTTTCTTCAAAGGATTGGCCAACAAGCTGGAATCTCTATTACATCTATAATGCCTCGCATTATTACTGCTCGGATATAGTGTGGGGCTACGGCTTGGCATCTCTCGGGGGTATATGCCAACCCTCGCGCAGGGGATCGACTTGCGGATTGGCATGACATTGGAGATTGGAATTATGTATTGTGTATGTCGGAGGCGACAGGTGTGCACAATGATCCCCGACGATGTGGCGAATTTAGGGACATGTTGGACGACTGTGGCCTCCGGACTATCCACACGGTTGGTGATCCATTCACATGGCAACGCAACAACTCGGGTGGGCTGCTCGCTCGTAAGCGGCTTGATCGGGCTGTAGCTAATGTTTCTTGGTCGGCCCTATTCCCTGGAAGCATGGTGGAGGTTCTTCCCCGGAGGTTGTCGGACCATAATGCACTTTACATGAAGTGTTGTCAAATGTTCGGAGCTGTCGGGGATCGGCCGTTTCGCTGGGAACTTGCATGGTCGACACATCCCCATTACAGTCATGTTGTTGATGCTACATGGCATGGGGGTCATCCGAGTCTGTGTGCTCGCATACACTAGATTCAAGAGGCGTCGAAATTTTTTAACAAGCACACTTTTGGTCATATTCGGAACAGGAAATCTCGTCTATTGAGACGATTGGCAGGTATCCACAGGGTACTTGGGAGAGTTGACTCGGCTGTGTTACACCTGTTGGAAGCTAAACTTAATAAGGAACTAGATGAGGTGCTTCGGCAGGAGGAAACGCTGTGGTTCCAGAAGTCTCGGAATAAATTGATTCGGCATGGGGATGAGAATACCCGATACTTCCATGCACAGACACTCATTCGGCGAAAGAGGAGCAATATTTTGGGGCTTGAAGTTGATGGGGAATGGATCACCAATGAAGACACCCTTCGAGAACACAACCGGGCACACTTTCACTCTTTGTTTGCTGCTTCGCTTCGGCCGCCCTGCCCGCCAACATCCTTGGCTCCGCTGCCTGTTTTAATGGATGCTCATAGTCTTGACCAAGACGTGCGCATGGATGAAGTTAAGGTGGCTGTGAAAGATATGAAGAGCTACGCTGTAACACCCCGATTTTTGGTCAACCAGGGCGGGATGTCACAGCCACACCTCCCTAGTAAGACACGGTTTCTCCGGCTTACTAAAGAAATGCAAGGCTAGGTATTTCAGTATTTAAAATGTTTAAAACATTTGCAAACAACCCATACAATATAAATTCGAAAATAATAATATCATAATGCAGCGGAAATAATATTTAAGTATAATATTGCAGCGGAAATGTAAATAGGACCGACATGGTCAAAACACGGGTTAAACAGGCCCGTTTATTCTATAGTCTAATGCAAGAATTTAAAAATAAAGTTTCCCAAAAATATAATTTCCCCCATGCATGAACGTGCTCATGTTCATTCCACATACTCTGTAAGGAAAAGGAAAAATAAACGGTTTGGTCAGCACAACTTGCTGAGTAAGTTAACACATGCATGATCGTAGGGTTATCATTAATTTAATATTTACATAAAAACATGATAATAATATATCATAAGCAACTCAATTTAATTTAACTAACCATCCAATTTGCATAATTTAATTCATGGCCCTATTTAACAGCACATTTCACATCATTTAAAATAAAGACCATAACTAATTTAAATAAAGCATTTAAATAATTAAATTGGACAATGATAAATAATTTATTTTAATTTAATTTCTCCATTACATCCCAGATTTAGTAATTTCAAGTATTTCACGATTGCATCGCAATCTCGACAAGTTTAGCCGGTAGCCCAGCGGCCGCAACCGTATCCGCCATACCCAGTACCACTCCGGAGCCTAGGGAAACCCAAATGGATATTCACGAGAGTGTAGGCCATATATCTTGTGCCGTTTTGGTAATATCGTATCTCAATTTTCGCGCGGGGTCACCATCGTCCATGAAGGCACAATGTGAAGCAGTTAGGGGGCACCCTGCAGAGCACTCACCCCTAATTTTAATTTATCATGTTTGTAAGGGGATTTATTTCAAAAATTCTGATTTCACTAAATTTGTTTAAAAGGAGATTTGACTCGTTTCAACCTTAAAGGCTAATTTCATCGTTTCAACAAAATTTCAAGATTTGACTCCGGTAAACCGCTGTTTACTCTAAAAATAATTTAAAATCAGATTTAAGTCCAAAAATTCCGAAAATTCACCACTGACTCGGAAACACATGGATGAACAACTTTTGTGTTTCATGTTTTAACTTTTTCGATCCGAGTTACAGAAACAGGTCAAAAACATCAATTTTCGTCATATCATTAATCTGTCCGAATTTCATGTACAACAGTTTCAAAATTTCGTGATCTACCATAGCAATTCAACTCCAAATTTAATGAAATTTCACAGAGACCTTCTTAAGACAATTATCTACAACTTTCATGTTCGGCTAAAGATCTAAATCGGCCTAGAACCCTAGTCAAAAACGTCTACAAGTTCAGACCTAAGTTCTGTCAAGAAATTCAAGATTCAAATTTAAATAGTCCGGTTCCGGGTTGATTTCAGATACCAAATCATCACGAACAATTCTGAAAATTTTATAGGAGATAGATCTAAGCCTTAGGAACGTTTCTTGTGTTTTAAGTTTTCTCGTTTGAAGACATTTAAGGGTTCGGAAAAATTGTACAAAGTCGCTGCGCCGGTAAAAATCTCACGTTGACAGATTTTCGAAATTCTTGATCAAACTTTTAGATTTAAGTGTTTTAATTACTCCCAAAACCATGTAAGTGTCAACTTACAGATTTCCAGTCGTCCAGGAACATCGATTTCGGAGGCGTGGCTTCCAGTCTACCGTTTATCTCCTCGGTTCGACGGGTTATTCGTTCTAGATCCGATTCGGGGTGTAGAGAGGAAAGAAACTAAGTTAGAATCCGTTTTCGGATTGAGAACGTAAAAGATTGAATGACCAGAACTAACCACGACGTTGGCTTCCCAAATTTCGTCCGTAACAGTCTCTTGCTTGGTTTTGGTGCCTCCGACGACTTCCGGATCTAGGGTTTGAAGTATAGAAAGTATGGAAAGTTTGAAAAGGGATTCGGGATCGAGTAGGGGGGCTATTTATAGATACAAGGGACCTAGGGGACGTCCCAAGTCGGCCTTGGTGAGTCTTGAGCCGAGAGGAATGTAACCGAAGCCGAAAAATTCGGATTCGGGCGAGTGAATCTCGCACAGGGCATATCTGTCCGTTGGCGCGGTCGTGGCGCGCCGGTTGGCCTTTCACCGCGCGGCCACCGCACAGCCCACGCCTGGACTTTGGTCCGGGCGGGTCGTGCAATCCGTCATGCTTTTCCTCCTCTCTTTCGGACTTCTATCCCTCTATGCTCCCGGATTCTAATTTCCGGGCCATCTTTGGGTTCCTATTCCGTATCGTCATTTCCCTCGGATCTAAATTTATGTTTGGACTCGAGTTTTCGAGTCCATTGGTGTCGGGTATTTAGTGTTGACCTCGCATTCTCGAGTTCATTAGTGTCGGGTACACGGGAACCCGATATTTGATTAAATCGTCTTTTGGCTTTACAGGTATTGGAATTTAAATTCCATTTCCCATTTCCTTATCTATGTATTATGTTTATTTATTTATTGTATTCTATTTATTTTATGTGGCAAAATTCTCGGGCATTACAGTCTACCCTCCTTAAGTATCAACCTCGTCCTCGAAGTTGTGTTTCGGCTTTTCTCGTGTTAGGAATGAATCCTTTTGTTTGTTTTATTATTGTGTGACTAAACTTAGAATTAAAACTTCTAAGCTGCCTACGTACCCTGTGAAGGGATCAAGCCATAACGTAGTTCAAAATAATTTGAATTTGTTTGCTTGTATACAAAATGCACGAAAAATACATGGTGTGACATCCTCTCCCCCTTAAGATTGCAGTTATGTCCCCATAACTGTGTCGGTGTCGGTTTGGAATAATGTCGGGTAGCGTTCTCTCATGTCGGATTCTACCTCCCAAGTTGTCGTCTCACTTTCGTGGTTCGACCAAAGAACCTTGATCATTTTGACGGTTTTGTTCCTCTTTACTCGCTCCTTAACGTCTAGAATTCGCACTGGGACTTCTTCATAAGTCAAATCCTCATCGAGTTCGATTCTCTCCGGTTGAAGTACATGTGTCGGGTCCGGCACATACTTCTTTAGTTGTGAAACATGGAAAACATTATGAACTCGATCTAACTGTGGCGGTAAAGCCAGTCGGTAGGCTAAATTTCCGACTCGTTCTAGAATTTCGTAAGGTCCTATGTATCGAGGACTCAACTTTCCTCGTTTACCAAAGCGCATCACCCCCTTCATGGGTGATATCTTTAGCATAACCCTATCTCCCACTTGAAATTCTAGGTCTCGTCGTCTCACGTCAGCGTAACTCTTCTGACGGTCTTGAGCGGCTCTCATTTTTCCTTGAATCACCTTGATTTGTTGAGCCATGTCTTCGATAAGTTGTGGTCCCACTACCACAGACTTATCATTTTCTTCCCAGCTCAACGGGCTTCGGCACCTTCGTTCATACAACGCCTCGAATGGTGTCATGCCAATGCTAGCATGGTAGCTATTATTATAAGAAAATTCGATTAAGGGTAAATGAGCTTCCCAATTTCCTTTAAACTCCAACACACATGCTCTCAGCATGTCTTCTAGTGTTTGGATCGTTCTCTCGGTTTGTCCATCCGTCATCGGGTGGAATGCGGTGCTCATTTTGATTCGAGTACCGAGAGTTTTTTGTAATTCCATCCAAAAGTGAGAGACAAATCTACTGTCTCTGTCGGAAATGATGTTATGTGGTACTCCATGTCGTCGTACCACATTATCGACATAGGCTCGGGCCAATTGGTCCATAGTCCACGTGTCTTTCATTGGGATAAATAAGGCCGTCTTCGTTAGCCTATCCACAATCACCAAAATCTTGTTCATGCCATTAGGTGATCGCGGTAATCCCGAGACAAAATCCATTGAGATGTTGTCCCACTTCCATCTTGGAATCTCTAGTGGTTGCATCAACCTTAAGGGTTTATGTCGCATTGCCTTAACCTTTTGGCAGGTGAGACATTTCGCCACGAAGTCTGCCACTTCCTTCTTCATTCCCGGCCACCAATAGATCTTCTTTAGATCTTTGTAAAGCTTGTCACCTTCGCTTCAACTCGGCACATTTATGGGGCACGCACCATCTCCCTTTGAAGCGAATGCTTCCATCCTCGTGGACAGCAAATCCTATTGCCTTTCCCTCGGCAATATACCCCTTTATCTTTTCCAATTTCGCGTCGCCCGGTTGGGCGTGTAACACCCCGGTTTTCGGTAACCCAGGTCGGGGTGTCACCACCACACCTCCCTAGTAAGACACGGTTTCTCCGGCTTACTAAAGAGATGCAAGGCTAGGTATTGCAGTATTTAAAACATTTAAAGCATTCAAAACAGCCCATACAATATAGTTCGAAAATAATAATATCATAGCGCAGCGGAAATAATATTTAAGTATAGTATTGCAGCGGAAAATGTAAATAGGGCCGACATGGCCAAAACACGGGTTAAACAGGACCGTTCATAATGTAGTCTAGTGTACGAATTTAAAAACAAAATAATGTTTTTCCCAAAGATAAAGTTCTCATGCATGAAGTGCTCATGTTCACTCTACATACTCTGTAAGAAAAGAAAATAAAAAGAAATGGTTTGGTCAGCACAACTTGCTGAGTAAGTTAACACATGCATGATCATAGGGTTTAAAAGCCATTAATTTAGTACTTAAATAAAGCATGATAATAAACATAATAACTCAGTTTAATCTAAACAACTATCCAATTTCATAATTTATTTCGGGGCTTTATTTAACAACACATTTCACATAGTCTAAAATAAAAGCCATAATTTAAATAAAGCATTTAATTGGACAACAAATATAATTTAATTTAATTTCCCCATTACATCCCAGATTTAGTATTTCAAGTATTTCACGATTGCATTGCAATCTCAACAAGTCTAGCCGGTAGCCCGGCGGGCGCAACCGTATCAGCCATACCCAGTACCACTCCGGAGCCTCGGGAAACCCATGTGAATATTCTCGAGAGTGTAGGCTCTATATCTCATGCCGTTTTGGCAATATCATATCTCAAGTTTAGCGCGCGGGGTCACCATCGTCCATTAAGGCACGAAGTGAATCGTTAGGGGGCACCCTGCAGAGCACTCACCCCTAATTTTAGTTTATCAAGTTTGTAAGGGAATTTAATTTCAAAAATCTGATCTCAATTATATTTATTTAAAAATAATATCTCAACTCATTTCAACCCTAAAGGTTAATTTCATGTTTCAACAAGATTTCAAGGTTTGACTTCCGGTAAACCACAGTTTACTCTAAAATTCGTCTAAAATTAGATTTAATTCCAAAAATTCCGAAATTTCACGACTAACTTAGAAACGTCGAGATCTACAACTTTCATGTTTTAACTTTTTCAATCCGAGACACTGAAGTAGGTCATAAACACCAATTTTCACAAACACACAAATCTGTCCGAATTTTACAGACCACAGTTTAGAGATATTGAAATCTACCATAGTAATTCAACTCCAAATTTGATGAAATTTTACAGAGACTATCTTAAGGCAATTATCTACAACTTTTATGTTCGGCCAAAGATCTAAATCGGTCTGGAACCTATGTCAAAAACGGGATCAATATCGGACCTAAGTTCTGTCAAGAATTCCAAGATCTAGTTTCAAGCAGTTCGGTTTCGGTTGGTTTCCACAAATCAAATCGTCTCTAAAAATTCTGAAAATTTTACAGTAGATAGATCTAAGTCTTAGGAACGTTTTTTGTGTTTTAAGTTTTTCCGTTTGAAGTCGTTTTAAGGTTCGGAAAAATTCGTCAAAACTATTGCGTCGGTAGAAAACTTAAGTTGGCAGATTTACGATCTCTTGTTAAATCTTTTAGTTTCGAACGTTTTAATTCCTCCCAAAACCATGTAAGAGTTAACTTACTGATTAATCATCGTCTGGGGTCGTCTATTTCGGAGGCGTGGCTTCCAGTTCACCGATTATCCTCTCCGCTCGTCGGGTTCCTCGTTCTAGATCCGATTCGGGGTGTAAAGAGAAGAGAAACGAGGTTAGAATCCGTTTTCGGATTGAAACGAACAAGGATTATTCAGACTAGGGCTTACCACACGTTGGAGATCTCCCGATTTTCGTCCAACAGCCGCTGTCTCGGTCTTTTGGTGCCTCCGTTGACTCCGGGATTACGACTTTTGTATATAGAGAGTATCGTAGGGTTTTGAAAAAGGGTTTAGGGCTTCCGAGGGGTTTATTTATAGATAGCTAAGACCTAGGGCGTCCAAGATCTGACCCTAAGGGTCTTGAGTCGAGAGACGTTCAACCGAAAGTCGAAAAATCCGCGTTCAGGCGAGAGATTCGCGCAACGGGCGAATCTGCCTTCTGGCGCGGGGTTGGCGCGCCTTTTCCCCTATTAGCGCGCGGCCAGCGCGCGATTAACGCCTGGACTTCGGTCCGGGCGGGTCGTGCGATCCGTCGTGCTCTTCCGCCTCTCTTTCGGGTTTCTATCCCTCTATGCTCTCGGATTCCAATTTCCGGACTCTCTTCGGGTTCCTATTTCGTCTCGTTATTTCTTTCGGATCTACATTTACGTTTTGGCTCGAATTCTCGAGTTCATTTATATCGGGTATCCGTGTAACGACTTATTTAACTTTATTTAATTTCTTTTGTTTAATTAAATTCCTTTAATTAATTTCATTTCTCATTTCTTCTATATTTATTTATTTAATGTATTTACTGATTTATTTATTTGTTTATTTATTTATTTATGTTGTAAAATTCTCGGGTATTACAGTCTACCCTCCTTAAGAATCAACTTCGTCCTCGAAGTTGTGTTTCGGCTTTTCTCGTGCTAAGGTCTTTTGTTTATTTTATTATTTTGTGACTGAACTTAGAATTAAGACTTCTAAGCTGCCTACGTACACGGTGAAGGGATCAAGCCATGACGTAGTTCAAAACAATTTGAATTTGTTTGTTTGATTACAAGAATGTATGAAAAATACACGGTGTGACATCCTCTCTCCCTTAAGATTGCAGTTATGTCCCCATAACTGTGTCGGTGTCAGTTTGGAACAGTGTCGGGTAGCGTTCTCTCATGTCGAATTCTACTTCCCAAGTTGCCGTCTCACTTTCGTGGTTCGACCAAAGAACCTTGATCATTTTGACGGTTTTGTTCCTCGTTACTCGTTCCTTAGTGTCGAGAATACGCACGGGGACTTCTTCATAAGTCAAATCTTCATCGAGTTCGATTATTTCGGCTTGAAGGACATGTGTCGGATCCGGCACATACTTCTTTAGTTGTGAGACATGGAAGACATTATGAACTCGATCTAATTGTGGCGGTAAAGCCAATCGGTAAGCTAGAGTTCCGACTCGTTCTAGAATTTCGTAAGGTCCTATATATCGAGGACTTACTTTCCTCGTTTGTCGAAGCGCATCACCCCCTTCATGGGTGATATCTTTAGCATGACCCTATCTCCCACTTGAAATTCTAGGTCTCGTCGTCTCACATCGGCATAGCTCTTTTGACGGTCTTGAGCGGCTTTCATTTTCCCTTGAATCACTTTGATTTGTTGAGCCATGTCTTCGATAAGTTGTGGTCCCACTACCACGGACTTATCGTTTTCTTCCCAGCTCAACGGACTTCGGCACTTTTGTCCATACAACGCCTCGAATGGCGCCATGCCGATGCTAGCATGGTAGCTATTATTATAGGAAAACTCAATTAAGGGTAAATGAGATTCCCAATTCCCTTTGAATTCCAACACGCATGCCCTCAGCATGTCTTCTAGTGTTTGAATTGTCCTCTCGGTTTGTCCATCCGTCATCGGGTGGAATGCGGTGCTCATTTTGATTTGAGTACCGAGAGCTTTTTGTAACTCCGTCCAGAAATGAGAGACAAATCTACTGTCTCTATCAGAAATGATATCATGTGGTACTCCATGTCGTCGTACCACATTATCAATCTAGGCTCGGGCCAATTGGTCCATAGTCCACGTGTCTTTCATTGGGATAAATATGGCCGTCTTTGTTAGCCTATCCACAATCACCCAAATTTTGTTCATGCCTTTAGGTGATCGGGGTAGTCCTGAGACAAAGTCCATCGAGATGCTATCCCATTTCCAACTTGGAATCTCTAGTGGTTGCATCAATCCTAAGGGTTTATGTCGCACTGCCTTAACCTTTTGGCAGGTGAGACATTTCGCCACGAAGTTCGCCACTTCCTTCTTCATTCCTGGCCACCAATAGACCTTCTTCAGATCTTTGTACAATTTGTCACCTCCGGGATGTACGGAATATGGTGTGTTGTGCCCTTCCTCCATCAACTTTTGCTTCAATTCGGCACACTTCTGAGGCACACACCATCTCCCTTTAAAACGGATGCTTCCATCCTCGTGGATAGCAAATCTGGTTGCCTTTCCTTCGGCAATATACCCCCTTATCTTCTCCAATTTCGCATCGCCCGGTTGATCGAGTCGAATCTCGTCCAATATTGGAGTTTTTACGACCATCGCATTGATCGTTTCACTCACTGTGCCAGGATGCACAAGTTCTAACTCTAATCTTGCTAACTCCATGTACAGTGCCGGCGGAATTACCAACGAGTTTGTCACATGTTGGGTTTTCCGACTTAGGGCATCGGCTACCACATTCGCCTTCCCCTCGTGGTATGCTATCTCTAAATCGTAGTCTTTAATAAGTTCCAACCACCTTCGCTGTCTCAAATTCAACTCCTTCTGAGTGAATATATATTTCAAGCTCTTGTGGTCGGTGAACATTCGACACTTCCGCCCATAAAGATAATGTCTCCATATCTTTAGAGCGAAAACGACCGTTGCCAACTCCAGGTCATGTGTCGGATAATTCTCCTCGTGAGGTTTTAGTTGGCGTGATGCATACGCTACGACTCTCGAGTCTTGCATTAAGACACAACCTAAACCTTCCTTCGAAGCATCGTTGTAAACTTCGAAGTCACCATTCTCTGATGGTAGTGTTAATACGGGTGTGGTTGTGAGTCGTTTCTTAAGTTCTTGAAACGCAGTCTCACACGCTTCGGTCCACTCGTAATTTACGAGGCAGCGGAGGGGGAAAATGGGATAAAAGAAAAGAGGAAATCGAAAAAAAAAAAATCCCATTCGTTACCCGCGCGGGGTCCGCGCGCTTAATGGGCCTTTAGCGCGCGGGGACCGCGCGACTACAGCAGTGGGGTTAATTAGGGCTCGCGCCCCGCGCGAGCCATTTCACCCTTTTCACTTCCGAAATCCCTCCTCACTTTCTCTCAATTTCGTTCTTCCGTGCTCGGATTCTCCCGGTTTCGACTTCGATTTTTCTTTGTAAGGTATGTATCTTCTACTTCCACTTGCCAATTTCAATTTTTATACCTTAATTGTTAGATTTTTGGGTGAATTATGCAATTAGGGTTTTGGCATGTAAATTGGGGATTTGTAATTTTCGGCTTAATTCTTGCGAATTAGTGAGTTTATATAGTACTTTGGTGCCATTTCTATTGTTTAGGAAGTATTGGTATGAATATATATACCCAAGTTGTGGAATTTCTTGCTAGAATTTGGATTTTTAGGGAAACTATGAAATTTCCGATTTTGTTGGTGTTATTGGTGTAAAGGTGGTTTCGTTGGTGTTGTTTGTTGACACTTGTGATTATGAGTCGTTGTTCAAGTAATTGTTTGGTTTTGTGGTTAACTGCAATGTGTTTACAAGCAAATTTTTTAACTTAATTTATTGCGCACATAAGGTGTTCGATGAAATGCCACAATGGGTTTTTGAATTTGTTTGGGCACATTCCTGGATTTGATTCTCTTCTGATATGTATTGATAAACTGTTGGGTCTGAAACCCTCCTAGATTTTCCCCGTTGGAACTTTATATTTATGATGTCTTTATGTATTTTTGCTTGGGAATTAATGTGTTGAAAATTAGCCTTACCATTGATATTGGGTGTTCGCAGGATGTTGCTTTTCCTGTGGTTCATCTTGGCGTTCCTTATGGTCCTTCCGGGGGCCAAGAGACGGGCTACTCGACGTGATGCGGCCGGCCCTAGCACTGCCGCTCCGGTGATGCCGGATAGTGACGACAGTGAGTCCGAGGAGGACGAGGAGCGGGAGCCGAGGCTCAGGGGTCTCCCTGATGAGGTGCATCCTTGCCGGCATGATAGGTTCCGTTTCTCGATGATGGCCGCCCAGGACTTCTATTTCGACGAGCTTCATCGAAATAGGGCTTATGTTCCCGAGCGAGGCTTGTTCCCCGATCATATGGGCGATGACCGGATCAGTGCAGTTTGGAGCATCTCCAGTGGACCGGTCTTGCACGTCATCCCGAGGGCGTTGCCTCCGGCTATCTAGCCATGGAGGTTATCGCCAACATCAGTGGTCTTGGGGTAGACGACGACCTTTCTCGAGTCTGGGTTCGTGGTCACTACTTAGACTTCAGTGCTCGGGCGATCAACATCTATTTCGGCCTTCCAGATGATGGCGCGTTCCGACCACAGCCAGAGGGTCGGGTTTATGCTCCTGCCTGGGGTGTCATGTGTACCGAGGTACCCCCGCGGACTGGGTACCCTCACGAGTTGCGACTGACGTCTTTGGATGCTCCTTGGCGTGTACTTGCTCAGCTTTGGTTAGGACGCATCCGGCCGATCACCCGGAGTCATATCGTCATAGATCATGTCTTTGAGACTATTTGCTTTATCGCACAGGGCGGTAGGGTAAATGTGGGCGCTTGCATTGCGGACAACTTGAGGGGTATACGACGGGGGCGAGGGAGTAGGGTGACCACTCACGCACACCTCATTTGTGGGCTATGCGCTGCCCAGGGAGTCCGTACGTCTCCCGTGACGAACCCCTATCCTTTAGCTCCAGGTGAGCACTACCGTGTTCCGTCTTATGCCGCCCGGCGCAGTACATTGCGTCGTGGAGCGCCTCGGGCTATACTGCGCCCGCAGCCTGATGATGGTGGTTTGATTTTAGTTGTCCCTCCAGAGCAGCCACCTCCTCCTCCTGTGGTTCCACAGCAGGGTGTGGTTCCACCGCAGAGTCAGGACATGGCGCAGATGCTCCAGATGATGCAGGAGATGCGTATCAGTATGGATGCCGGGTTTGCAGCTGGGCAGGCTCGCTACGACGCCTTGGATGCTAGGATGGATCTCTATCAGGATCGTATGGACACGCTCACTGTGAGACAGGCGGAGCAGCAGGCCACCATGACTGACATGTATGCCTACATGCGTCAGATGGATTACTACATGCGTCGCCAGTTCCCTCCTCCTGATCAGTGACTTTATGTTTCCCGTTTTATGTTTTCATCTAGACTCGTGTCAGAAGCGGCTGGCTTAGTATTTCCCATTTGTGTTTTCAGTTAGACTTGGTTTGGTATTTCTCTTAGGATGTAGTACTGTGACGTTCCTATGATTATGTGTATGTCTCTGTTATGCACTGTATGGTTTGATGCATCGTGTGTTTGTATGATTCCAAGTTTTTTTTTTTTTGGGCTAAGGATTTAAAAAAAAAATCAACTCGCATTTTATTCCTTTACAAGAAATTTAATACAAGTAATAGGATGCGCAAAATAAATGTACTATCTAAGACAAAGTATCTAAATGATCTCTGCACCATCTGGCAGAGTAGTGGAATCTTCCATTGGATCATCCTCATCAGAGACTTGGCCGGTGCCCAAGGGTCCATGAAACACGGGGGATGGTGGATTGACGGCTTCCGAAACTGGTTCGGGTGACTCCTCCAGATGGCTCTCCACGGGGCTCGGGTTTGGCGACGGGCGGACCATGTAGGGCCAGAGTCCAAGGGTTCCGTAGCGTCCATGGATAAGGCCGGATGGGCTCTCTGCTGGGGGTGTTGGGCTTCGTGGTCCCATCAAATGGTCTTCCACCGGGCTATATGGTACTACTATGTCGGTGAGGTCAAGCAGGTCCGTCCCTAGATCCTCGATTCTATCTACCACAGCATCGCTCCGTTCGGTGAGTTTTTGCACTTGATTTTTTAAGTCTTTTATGCGATCTTGATCAGCGGCTCTCAAGTTCAGGAAGTATTGGAGGTCAGCTTCCCTTAGGTCTCCCATTTGGTGCAGATTTGCCTCCAAGTGAGCTATACGATTTTTCATTTGTTGTATGGTTTGTTGGGAGTCAAGGTGAGCGTTCATCATCTTGATCATGAACTGCATCATGTCTTGACTAGCCATCTAGCGCAAGCAAAGATCTAAGTTAATATTCGCCAAGATTCTAAGTTAAATTCGACAAGATTCTAAGTTCAATTTTTGCCAAGATTCTAAGTTCAATTCGCCAAGATTCTAAGTTCAAGTTTTGCCAAGATTCTAAGTTCAATTCGCCAAGATTCTAAGTTCATAGAAGAGATGCAATATGCAAATGCAAATGATGATTCCCCCCAAAAATAATTTAATGCACTATATATATTTTTTTTCCCATGGGGTTTTAAAATAAAATTTTTCCATGGAAAGAATACTTTTAAAATTTAAAATAATAGTCAAAATATTAATAGTACTTTAAAAATAATAATGGTTTAAAGATAATAGTTTAAAAATAATAATGGTTTAAAATAATACTTTAAAAATAGCCGGGCTCTGATACCAACTTGTAACACCCCGGTTTTTGGTAACCCAGGTCGGGGTGTCACCGCCACACCTCCCTAGTAACACACGGTTTCTCCGGCTTACTAAAGAGATGCAAGGCTAGGTATTGCAGTATTTAAAACATTTAAAGCATTCAAAACAGCCCACACAATATAGTTCGAAAATAATAATATCATAGCGCAACGGAAATAATATTTAAGTATAGTATTGCAGCAGAAAATGTAAATAGGGCCGACATGGCCAAAACACGGGTTAAACAAGCCCGTTCATAATGTAGTCTAGTGTACGAATTTAAAAACAAAATAATGTTTTTCCCAAAGATAAAGTTCCCATGCATGAAGTGCTCATGTTCACTCTACATACTCTGTAAGAAAAGAAAATAAAAAGAAATGGTTTGGTTAGCACAACTTGCTGAGTAAATTAACACATGCATTATCATAGGGTTTAAAAGCCATTAATTTAGTACTTAAATAAAGCATGATAATAAACATAATAACTCAGTTTAATCTAAACAACTATCCAATTGCATAATTTATTTCGGGGCTTTATTTAACAACACATTTCACATAGTTTAAAATAAAAGCCATAATTTAAATAAAGCATTTAATTGGACAACAAACATAATTTAATTTAATTTAATTTAATTTAATTTCCCCATTACATCCCAGATTTAGTATTTCAAGTATTTCACGATTGCATTGCAATCTCAACAAGTCTAGCCGGTAGCCCGGCGGCCGCAACCGTATCAGTCATACCCAGTACCACTCCGGAGCCTCGGGAAACCCATGTGAATATTCTCGAGAGTGTAGGCTCTATATCTCATGCCGTTTTGGCAATATCATATCTCAAGTTTAGCGCGCGGGGTCACCATCGTCCATTAAGGCACGAAGTGAATCGTTAGGGGGCACCCTGCAGAGCACTCACCCCTAATTTTAGTTTATCAAGTTTGTAAGGGGATTTAATTTCAAAAATCTGATCTCAATTATATTTATTTAAAAATAATATCTCAACTCATTTCAACCCTAAAGGTTAATTTCATGTTTCAACAAGATTTCAAGGTTTGACTTCCGGTAAACCACAGTTTACTCTAAAATTCGTCTAAAATTAGATTTAATTCCAAAAATTCCTAAATTTCAAGACTGACTCAGAAACGTCGAGATCTACAACTTTTGTGTTTTAACTCTTTCAATCCGAGAGACCGAAATAGGTCATAAATACCAATTTTCACACACACAAATCTGTCCGAATTTTACAGACCACAGTTTAGAGATATTGAAATCTACCATAGCAATTCAACTCCAAATTCGATGAAATTTTACAGAGACCATCTTAAGGCAATTATCTACAACTTTGATGTTCGGCCAAAGATCTAAATCGGTTTGGAACCTATGTCAAAAATGGGATCAAGATCGGACCTAAGTTCTGTCAAGAATTCCAAGATCTAGTTTCAAGCAGTTCGGTTTCGGTTGGTTTCCACATATCAAATCGTCTCTAAAAATTCTGAAAATTTTACAGTATATAGATCTAAGCTTAGGAACGTTTTTTGTGTTTTAAGTTTTTCTGTTTGAAGTCGTTTTAAGGTTCGGAAAAATTCGTCAAAACTGTTGCGTCGGTAGAAAACTTAAGTTGGCAGATTTACGATCTCTTGTTAAATCTTTTAGTTTCGAACGTTTTAATTCCTCCCAAAACCATGTAAGAGTTAACTTACTCATTAATCATCATCCGGGGTCGTCTATTTCGGAGGCGTGGCTTCCAGTTCACCGATTATCCTCTCCGCTCGTCGGGTTCCTCGTTCTAGATCCGATTCGGGGTGTAAAGAGAAGAGAAACGAGGTTAGAATCCGTTTTCGGATTGAAACGAACAAGGATTATTCAGACTAGGGCTTACCACACGTTGGAGATCTCCCGATTTTCGTCCAACAGCCGCTGTCTCGGTCTTTTGGTGCCTCCATTGACTCCGGGATTACGACTTTTGTATATAGAGAGTATCGTAGGGTTTTGAAAAAGGGTTTAGGGCTTCCGAGGGGTTTATTTGTAGATAGCTAAGACCTAGGGCGTCCATGATCTGACCCTAAGGGTCTTGAGTCCAGAGACGTTCAACTGAAAGTCGAAAAATCCGCGTTCGGACGAGAGATTCGCGCAACGGGCGAATCTGCCTTCTGGCGCGGGGTTGGCGCGCCTTTTCCCCTATTAGCGCGCGGCCAGCGCGCGACTAACGCCTGGACTTCGGTCCGGGCGGGTTGTGCGATCCGTCGTGCTCTTCCGCCTCTCTTTCGGGTTTCTATCCCTCTATGCTCTCGGATTCCAATTTCCGGACTCTCTTCGGGTTCCTATTTCGTCTCGTTATTTCTTTCGGATCTACATTTACGCTTTGGCTCGAATTCTCGAGTTCATTTATACCGGGTACCCGTGTAACGACTTATTTAACTTTATTTAATTTCTTTTGTTTAATTAAATTCCTTTAATTAATTTCATTTCTCATTTCTTCTATATTTATTTATTTAATGTATTTACTGATTTATTTATTTGTTTATTTATTTATTGTATTTATTTATTTATTTATGTTGTAAAATTCTCGGGTATTACAGGGCGAGCCTAATCTCGTCCAATATTGGGGTTTCTACGACCATTGCGGTGATCGTTTCACTCACTGTGCCCGGATGCACAAGTTCCACGTCCAATCTCGCTAAATCCATGTACAATGCCGGCGGAATTACCAACGAGTTTGTCACGTGTTGGGTTTTCCGGCTTAGGGCATCGGCTTCCACATTCGCCTTCCCCTCGTGGTAGGATATCTCCAAATCGTAGTCCTTAATAAGTTCCAACCACCTTCGCTGTCTCAAATTCAACTCCTTCTGAGTAAATATATACTTCAAGCTCTTGTGGTCGGTAAACATTCGACACTTCCGCCCGTAAAGATAATGTCTCCATATCTTTACAGCGAAAACGACCGCTGCCAACTCCAGGTCGTGTGTCGGATAATTCTCCTCGTGAGGTTTTAGCTGCGTGATGCATATGCTACGACTCTCGAGTCTTGCATCAAGACGCAACCTAGACCTTCCTTCGAAGCATCGCTATAAACTTCGAAGTCACCATTCTCTGATGGTAGTGTCAATACGGGTGTGGTTGTGAGTCGTTTCTTCAGCTCTTGAAACGCTGTCTCACACGCCTCTGTCCACTCGTATTTGACTTCTTTCTTCAGTAGCTGGGTCAAAGGACGCGCGAATCTCGAGAAATCCTTCACGAATCGCCTGTAGTACCCAGCCAATCCAAGGAAACTCCTTATCTCAGTTGGGCTCTTTGGGGTTGCCCATTCCGTTACGGCAGAAACTTTTGCCGGATCCACTGAAACTCCGTCAGTGGATACAATATGTCCAAGAAATGCTACTTCTTTCAACCAGAAATCGCACTTGGACAACTTGCCGTATAGTTGATTCCTTTGCAAGATCCCTAACACTTGGTGTAAGTGTTGGGCATGCTCCTCCTCACTCTTCGAGTAGATCAGGATATCGTCAATGAACACCACGACACACTGATCTAACAACTCTCGAAACACGTTGTTCATGAGATTCATGAACATTTCTGGAGCATTTGTTAACCCAAAGGATAACACTGTGAACTCGTAGTGGACATATCGAGTTCGAAACGCCGTCTTTGGGATGTCCTTCTCGGCGATCCTCAACTGGTGATACCCAGATCACAAGTGGATCTTCGAGAATACTGAAGCTCCCTTCAGTTGATCAAATAGATCCTCTATTGTCGACAACGGGTATTTATTCTTGATAGTCACTTGGTTCAATCCTCGATAATCTATGCAAAGACGTAATCCTCCGTCTTTCTTCTTGACGAATAAAACCGGTGCTCCCCAGGGGGAAGTACTCGGCCTTATGTACCCTTTTCCTAACAGCTCCTCGAGTTGGTCGTTTAACTCCTTCATTTCCAATGGTTAGGGATGTCAACTTTACCCGTAGGGTCGGATAACCCGTCGGGTAATCGGGTATCGGGTAGAGTAGGGTAGAGATAATCGGGTAATCGGGTAGGGTATTACCCGAAACCGAAATAAATCATATCGGGTGCGGGTAGGGTACGGATTTCATATATTACCCGATTACCATACCCAATTACCCGATTAAATATATATATATATTTATTTATCTATATATACTATATATATATCTAATTTATATTATATATTGAGATATATTTATATGTTTGTTTATTTATTTATTTATTTTTATATTTTAAATTTATTAACATTTGAGATTTGACAGTAAAAAGATTTATGAATTTTTTACTGAATATTCTTAAATATTACAGTATTTATTTATGTTGCTTTAGTGGTTTCTTTTAAATATTCTTTTAAATTTTGTTTTCGTGCAATAATGAAGGTTTTATTTATTTTTTATGGTGAAAAATAAGTTTTTTCTTTATTAAAGTTGGGTCGGGTAGAGTCGGTTAACTATGTAATATTAAAGATTTCGGGTACCCGTTTACCCGCGGATAATCCGCATACCCGACGGGTATTACCCGAATCCTACCCGATATTTAATTTTAGGGTAATAAGGTAGGGTAAGGGTAGAATAATTATATTTCGGGTAGTGAGTGGAGGTGGCCTACCCGTACCCTCCCCTACCCGTTTACATCCCTACCAATGGTGTCATCCGGTAAGGAGCTCTTGAGACAGGCTCTGTGCCCGGGATGAGATCTATAGTGAACTCAAGATCTCTCTCAAGTGGCGTTCCCAGAACGTCCTCAGGGAACACGTCCGGGTATTCTCTTACCACTGGAATGCTGTCAACCTTGTTCTCTTCCGCCTCAAGGTTGTTCCCATAGCACGCATACAAATCGTACCCCTTACGCATCAAGTTACTTAGTTTGAGTGCACTAACGATTTTGTTACTCTTCTTAGGGGGCTGAGAGTAAAAGATAACTCTCTTTCCCCTACTTTTTGACAAGGTGATCTTTTGCTTTTGGCATTCGATCACCGCCTTATACTGGGATAACCAATCCATCCCCAGTATAATGTCAAAGTCTCTTAAGTTAAATTCTACTAAGTTCGCGAAGAATTCTACGTTCTTTATCACTATAGGAATTCTGTTATATTGTTTAGAGCAAGATACTACTTCTCCTGAAGGCAATTGAATTCCTAAGCTAATTCTCTCGCACTTAGGTAGATCTAACTCAGGCACTATTCTTGATGCTATGATTGAGCAACTAGCTTCAGAATCAAATAGAACTCTAAGGGGTGTATTCAAAACATGAAATGTACCTGCCATCACTTCTCCTTGTGCAGGCACGTCCGCTTGGTTAACCACGTTGAGCCTCCCCATAGGGCGTCCTGGGTTGCCCTGCTGATTCGCATTCGGCTGCTGATTTTGCTGTTGGTTTTGATTCTGCGGTGGTGGAGGTCGTTGGTTCTGGTTCTGATTCGGCGGCCTAAATTAGTTTTGAGGGGGTCTATACCCCTGGTTATTTCCATTCCGCCCGTTTTGGTTTTGAGGTTGTTCCGGCCCCATGACCAAATCTCCCTCCTTGTTATATTCTCGATCCTCGTCCGGCAATCCCGACGAATGTGACCCAGTCGACCACATCGGAAGCAGGCGCCCTGTTGAGGGTATCCCCTCGCCAGATGGGGTCGTCCACATCTCGGGCAGGGTAGTACTAGACCTCCCTGGTCAGTCCTCCTTTCGTTGTTCGCTTGCTGTGGCCTATTCGGCCCTCCTCGTCGCTCATTTCTGCCCGTATTGTTCTCACTCCTTGTGTCCCGGTTGCTCTTGTCTTGGGGTCCCCGGTTGGACTCCCCACTCACCCTTCTCTTCAGTTGTTGCACTCGTGCTACTGCCACAGCGCGGTCATACACAGCTTGCAGGTCGGGGTAGTGTACCCCCGCGATCACCGCGAACAAACAGGTTCAGTCCCATCTCGAACTTTTGTGCTTTCTCCGCATCTGTGGGTACTAGCCTTGGTGCGAACCTTACCAGCTCCTTGAAACGAGTGTAGTACTCCTGCACGGTATGGCCTCCTTGCTTCAGCGACAAGAATTCCTCGTACATTGCTGATTTAGTACTCAAGGGATAGAATCGATCCCTGAGCATCTCCATCATCTCCGCCCATGAATAGGGCTCGTCGTCCTCCGTCAGTTTGGCTTGTGTCGCCTGCCACCAGTCGTCCGCTTCGTCTCCCAAGTAGTACGAAGCGACGTGCACTCTCTCTCCTTCCGGACATTTGACTGCTCCCAGCAGCTTGTCGAAGGTCCGGATCCACTCCTTCAGTTTAGCTGGATCCTCCTCACCAGCATAGTGGGGCGGCTGGTAGGGATTCACTATTGCCAAGTAGTTGGGGCGAGCATGAGGCGGAGGTACCGCCGCAGCTTGCCCTTGATTGACTTGTGCGTTCCATAGCGCAATCAAAACTTCTTCTATCGTCCGAAGACGATCGCCCACATTGTTCGGTGCGGGGGCGTCCTGCGCACCTTGGGGTTGTTCCCCTACAGGTTGAGCCGGTTCCGTGACATTTGGAGGTGTTTCAGTAGTAGTTTGGGGAGCGGGTTGAGTTCTTTCTCTTCCTCTGGGTGCCATTCTGTAGCAAATGGTGTAGATTAGGACACAGAAATGTGTTGTTTAAGCACATAAATTAGAATTTTTTTTTTCGATTTTATTTTAATTTATTTGGTTTTATTTTATTTTATTTTATTTTATTTCGATTTTTTTTTTCGGTATCAGACTGGTCTGTCCAGATTTTTTTTAAAAAAAATATATATATTTTTTTTAAAATAATCGATGATCACATAAATCTTGTATTTTATTTCCTTAAAAGAAATTTTTAGTATAAGTGAAAGGATGTACAAAATAGGAATATTTTCCTAGCAAAAGTAGTATCTACTAAAAATAGAAGTCCCTATCATCTCTAAGCGTCCTCCGGCACGGTAGTAGGATCCTCCTCCGGGTCTTCCTCCTCCGAACTTGGCGGCAGTAGATCGTCAAAGATGGTGTTCAAGTCTTGTCCATGAGCATCGACGTATTCCTTCAGTACTAGGTTTTGCGTAGTGAGGGTTTGGACTTGGCATTCGAGTTGGTTTATGCGGTGGTGATCCGCCTCTCTCAAGTTGCCCATATGGTGCAGATTTGCCTCCAATTGAGTCATACGATGTTTCATTTGTTCTATGGTTTGTTGGGAGTCAAAGTGAGCGTTCATCATTTTGATCATCAAGTTCATCATATCTTGACTAGCCATCTAGCGCAAGCAAAAGATCTAAGTTAGAATGTATCACGCTTCTAGGTTCTCTAAGTTCAGGCAATGCAGTATGCACATGCAAATGATGATTCCCCCCAAAAATAATTTATGCACTATATATATAATTTTTTTTCCATGGGTTTAAAAATAAAAATTCATCTCCATGGAAGTAATGCTTAAAAATTTAAAATGGTAGTTAAAATTCTTGGACCTCTATATTGGGTCAAAAATAATTATAATTTGGGCTAAAAATAATTTTGGGCTAGGAAAGTTTAAAATAAAAATTTTGGGCTTATAAATACTAATGGTTTCAAAATAACAATCTAGTAGTTTAAAAATAATAATAATTTAAAAATAATAGTTTAAAAATAATAATGGATTAAAAATAATAGTTTAAAAATAACCTGGCTCTGATACCAACTTGTAACACCCCGGTTTTTGGTCACCAAGGTCGGGATGTCACCGCCACACCTCACTAGTAAGACACGGTTTCTCCGGCTTACTAAAGAGATGCAAAGCTAGGTATTTCAGTATTTAAAATGTTTAAAACATTTGCAAACAGCCCATACAATATAAATTCGAAAATAATAATATCATAATGCAGCGGAAATAATATTTAAGTATAATATTGCAGCAAAAATGTAAATAGGACCGATATGGTCAAAACACGGGTTAAACAGGCCCGTTTATTCTATAGTCTAATGCAAGAATTTAAAAATAAAGTTTCCCAAAAATATAATTTCCCCCATGCATGAACGTGCTCATGTTCATTCCACATATTCTGTAAGGAAAAGGAAAAATAAACGGTTTGGTCAGCACAACTTGCTGAGTAAGTTAACACATGCATGATCGTAGGGTTTAAAAGCCATTAATTTAATATTTACATAAAAACATGATAATAATAGTATATCATAAGTGAAACTTTTGACAATTTCTCACTATATGAGTATTTTCTTAAAAATAATAATCCCCGTTTAATTTTATTTAATGAAACCAAATTATGCAGATGGAGTTGGGATTAGGGATATATTTATAGGTTGTCACGTTTTTATATACTCATGTAGGAAACTGTGGCCCGAAAGCGCACGGTGTCAAAAATTGCAATAATTTGTAGGTAAGTCCGGATCGTTCACTGGAGGATGTGCGATAGAAGCAGGGCCCACTTCGTTTACTAAGATTTTCCACTCGGTTACTCGATTCAAGCTTTGCATTGGTTTTTAACAACTACTTGACATTAATTTAAACTATACTATGGAAGCAATTAAAGCTATTCTACAAAGCACAATAAAATTAGTCTATAAAGCAATTAAATTTATTCTAAGAAAGCAATAAGAATTATGCTAAGAAAGCGGATAAAATTATTCTATGAAAGCAGATTTAAAATGTGAGAGAAGGGACAGGAAGGAAATAATAAAGATTGGACAAGATTTCAGATGAGACACAAGTAAACTTCCATTTTTGTTACACAAATCTTTGGTTGGGATAATTCATCAGTTAGCTAACTCTCATGCTTTCTAGACTATGTTCCCTTTAACAGGCAGGTACTTACAGTTAGAATTTACATGCTCTTAAGACCTGAACTTCTAAGATACCACAGATTAATAACTGCCCCTGCCGAGGTATGTTATTCCTCCATGGTGGATAAGCAACACCTAACACATCATTAGTTGACATGCCAAGTACTCATATCATCCCCCTTGTCACACCCAAAGTCCAAATTAACTCCCGAACTAATCCATAACTCTTAAACCTTACAACCGGCGGCCAACCTCTAATTCTTCCGAGTGACCTCTATGAAAGCATTTTAAAGAAAGCGGTAAAGAAAGCAGTAAAGAAATCATTTAAAAACCTATCACTTGGAAGTCTTAAAAGCTATCTCATTCCGTTAGTATAAAAGAGCCCCTGGTCTTGGTGATCAGATGCAGATCTAGAACTTCCCAAATATCAGTAAGCCATAGGGCTTATAACATACGGTTAGTTATGAGATACAAACTGAGTGGAACAGACCTGTGAAGATCTATTCCGAATGTACTCACTCAAGACTCAATTCTAGGCTTTGGCGGGAAAAGACAGTAGTTGAAAGAATACTCAACCCTACCTTAGAAATTAATCAAGGCCTATATGTTGTTCCTCTAGTATTATTTATCACATCTTATCCGAATCCAAGCGGACACTGATTTGATGCAATACTTAATAGAAGATTTCCAACACACAGCAATTTTGAGAGACAAATTGATGTTTGAAAATCATTCCCTACACAGGTACTAAATTCTCAATTAAAACACAGATCCTTTCAGTCTAGATGAGACTGTCGCTGACTCTGCTTCTAAGTTCTCAAAATCAACCCCCAGTAGAAGATGAGTTAATCATAACTGTGAATCTATCCCTTACTCAGATCCGGATTTTATAAAGTGATTTTTGTGGAAATTTATTATGCACATCTGATTAAGATCAAGACTTCTATGTCCAAGGAGAAGGATCTCCAAAATATTATAGACCACAATAACTACATAATAATATCATGCATGCATGTATATGAGAAGTAAAATAAAATACCCCAAAATATATGGTGGGGTTAGACAGAATTTGATACACAAAGATGGATTAGCCATGAGAAAAGAAGAATTTGGCCAAAAAGAGTGCCAGAAATACTTGAGGTTATCCGGACTGCAAACATTTGATATCCGGTTCCCAAGTATTCCAGATGGAATGATTTTTAGACAGTAAGGATCCCTTAATGACAGTGATCGCTATCATCGAGAGTCCTACTATCCCTGAATGAGGAAAAACCCACATGTTTTCTTACTATAGTATTACTATAACAGTGTTGATCGACACTGTCTAATATTACCACAGCTTGAAATTCAGGTTTGAAATTAAGATAAAGAAGAGAAAACTGTATCTAATTAGGAATTGGCTGAGTGGCTAATCGTTATCCCCGTGAAGGGACCTTTTTGCCGTAGCTTTCACCAACTACTAATCAGACCATGCAAAATAACGAGTAATAATTAATACACAAAGGACGAGCTAATCGTTATCCCGGTGAAGGGACCTTTTTTGCCAACATTGATCTGTGATATTCCTTATTACCCATTCATACACACAATAAACAGAAAAAATGAATTTAACAAAATATTTTTGGTACTGTGTGAGTGTTAATCACACAATAATTGAGACACTAATGGGTTGAGATGTGTAATGGATAAAGTTAGATGTAATGGGCCTAAGCCCAATATACCTATGCAACTTACACGAATCAGAAATAAAATATTTTTGAAGTTTTAAAATAGAAGGAGGAGGTCAATTCGGTCTACTAAGTAAAGTGCAATATAGACCGAATTGACGATGCATGAGGAATGAAGCATTATCTTACCCAATTAATCCTTGCAAAGATATGAAACATCATCTAATTCGAATTGTCGAAGCAATTCGGTCTAAACCGAATTGGACAATTAGAATTGATGAAGTCATTCCCTTACTTAAATTTGGACAAGGCATTTACTCCAAAATGAGGGTAATTCGAATTGCCAAGTCAATTCGGTCTAGACCGAATTGGCAATTCGAATTGGTAAGACAAAGAAAATAAACTAAGGCATGAGGAGATGGAATGCATACAATATGGTTTACAAGGTCAATTCGGTCTATGGGAACAATTTTTTATATAAGGAATTTAACAAACATTTTTTTTACCATGCACTTCCATTTTCATGAGCAATTCGGTTTAGACCGAATTGCCTCAAATCAAATTGCATGTCATTTTTACATGTGTATTTTTGTGCTCACAAGTACAAGTTTGGTTTCCACTGTGCGGTTTATGATGGATAAGATTTACCAAATCCTTCATTTCACATCAGTGTCACCTCACAGCCACACTAGTGAGCATTTTAAGGAAAAATAGCAAGGTACATGTTCAGTAGGCACAAGTATGAATCAAACCCTAATTCTACAAACAAGAAATTCAAGGATTAAAGAGCCTAAAACACTTAAAAATATTAAGAACTACATGCATAAAAATAAGAACACTTACATTATCTAAGGCAACAATAAACTAAAATTATCTAGAGCAAGAATAGTAAAATAAACCATTAAAACTAATTCTAACAAACCCTAAAAATTATCTAAAAAACCCAAAAAAAACTCATTTGAAGCTCTAAGGCAAAAACATACCAAAAACCCACTAAACATGCATTTATTGAGAATGTAAGTCAACTAGAACATAATAAATGCAACCTAGTTGAAACAAACAAACATTCTAACATTTATTGCTAAGGAAAGCATTAAAAGAGTGCCAAAAACATGAAAATGAAACCCCATTTCTGGATTTTTTTTCTTGTATTAGCACTTGAAAGCAAGTAAATAACCCAAAACCATCATTGACTTGATGGTAGGGTTTATTCTAACCACAAAGCATGTAAAATCTGTGGAAATGGCTACTCTAAAGGTAGTAACAAGCTTCTACAAAATAAACTAAGATTAAAACATTAAAAACTAAGCTACATGCATGAAAATAAACTAACTAAACTAAACTACCTACCTAACCCTTACGGGGTAAAGAACTTTCTGCGTCTTCTTTTTGTCCCAAGCCGAATCTCTGTAAAGTGCAAGAATTTTTTCATGTGTTGAGGAAGGTCAGCTTTTATACTTCTTACTCGAAACCCTAGGTCCATCAGGGCTCATCAACAGTGTCATGGATTTCCCACGTGCTCCACAGCTTCAATTGGATGCAATTTTGAATGTAATTCAGTCTCCTCATGCAATTCAGTTTAGACCGAATTAGTGCAATTCGAATTGCATGAGGTCTTCCTTCTTAATATTTAGCTGGAATGTGGTATTCATTCATCAATTCGGTCTATGTGTAGACCGAATTGGCCTTTTCGAATTGATGATGGCTCATGTTTGGCTTTCTTTTGAGGCAATTCGGTCTATGCGAGCAATTCGGTCTAGACCGAATTGCATAGATCGAATCGCATCTCTCCTTTATGTTCAGGGTCTTCTTCTCTTCAGAGCCCAATTCGGTCTAGACCGAATTGGGCATTTCGCATCTCCCTTCAACACTTCACCAATTTTTTCTTCTTCTTCTCTTTAGCAATTCGCTCTAATGAGCAATTCGGTTTAGACCGAATTGCGTAGACCGAATTGATTTCCAACACTTAGCCAAAAATTCAGTTTGTGGGATTTTTATTCTTTTTCCCATCTTTTTTATTTTGTGGGCTATTTTATTCTTTTGCCCATCTTTTCATTCCTTTTTCTTTTCTTTTTCCTTTCTTTTTTTTTCATATTTTTGGATTTTTCTAACACAAATACAATTAAAAATTGCATATTTTTGTGTTTTTCATTACCAGCTTATTATTCTTACAAACTTGCATTAATCTGTCGAATTCAACTGCTTTCTTATTAAAATAAGATGGGAATACGATCAAAATGGCCGTCTCAGACATGGAAATGGATTGGAAATAATGGACAATTTTGGCCATTATCAACATCCTCACATTTAATACTGATCGTCCCCGAGCAGTCAGAGTCTGTGCTCCTAAGAGCATGGACTCTGCACATTCAATCCATTTGCGTGGCTTCAAAAATTTCATTCTTTTTATATTGGTATAAGACAATCAAAATTACAAGTATTAAACTCTCTTGATTGCAGTGTTTAATAAAATAATACTTCTCACTTAAATAGGCATACAAACCAATCATTATTGTTAATTCTTCTTGAATATATGTATAGAAAATTTCATTGGTTTAATTCTTGAATTCAAGCATGACATGAACATTAATCAATCAAAATAGACCCTCACATATAGTAGAATCGGAAAGTTCACTCACTCTCAAAATTGGCTTTTAGACAATACGCTCATAATCAAATTCAAATAAATTCTCCCATAAGCTTGCAATTAGACCAACTCGCCACCCACTCATTTCTTCAAATCGAGATCCCGAGGTCTTATTTAAGGTTATAACGGGGCATACGGTTGTAACATTTGGTAAGGAATGACATTATTAGGCTGAAAAGTGACACGAACCGATTCCATCATAACTTGGCATATTTTTATTTAAAATCTATGATCATCAACAATTCTTTCTTTCTTTTGTTTTTCTTTTCTATTGCATGACATTAGACTTTGTCTAATTTGCTTTGTCAATTGCAATTTATTTCTGTTGAATGAATCTCAACATTTTTCTCTTTTTCTTTTTCTTTTCTTTTCTTCTTCTTTTTTTTTTTTGATCGGTTTATGGATACCGATTGATGTTTTTGATGATCATAAACTATAATGCCTTGATGGAATTGGTTCGTGAACACTTGGGTTTGATTTTCTTGGTCTTTTTATAAAGTTTGGAATAATATAGTGGCTTCAAAGAAAAATTAGGCTTATAGGCTCAGAGTGGTTAATCCTAAAGGGAAAATATTTTTGGGTTTGGATTTCAAACGAAGGCCAAAAATTTGGGTTTTTCTAAATGCCTCGATCATATGCTCGATTTCGGGAATATGGCATGGTCTTGAATCGGTCCCAATTGCAAGTTCTAGTGTCCTTTAGTCGAATTGATTTTCACACAAGAAATAATGAGTAAAAGTGACTCGGCTCAGATCTCACATGGTATGGTTTGATCATGTCATACATTTATTCTTGAACTTTTCCTTTGAAAGATTCTTGCAATTTATTCAATCAAATTCTCAACATGAAAATTTTGTTTTTCTTCCAAGTGATCATATCATTGGATTTTTATAGCTCAAAACCTCAAAAATTTAAATCATGCATATTTTTAATTGTTTTATCCCAATTTAATAGTTTGAAAATTTCATCATTAGCCTAAATTCAACATGTGAATTTAGGTGACATATTTTATGCTCGTTTTATGCCGGTTATTTAATTTAAAGCAGTAAAGAGACACTGTAAACATGCAAGCATGTTACAGCTTTGTTTTTGGCATAACAGTCACTTATTCATCTTGGACTGCCACACATCTTTTTCAAATTATTTTTGAGAACTCAAGACAAAATTCTCTTTGTGAAAAGCAATAAATACATCAGTTACAATAGATTCCCACAGTATGAATGAAAGTGCACTGAGTGAATGGAAAATCTAATGCATGATGTTTACATTGAAGCTCGCATGAATGTGATCGTGTTAGCTCAGTCCTTCTTCTCCGTTTGATGCGTGGAGGGTCCGGTGTCATCTCTTGGAGGTGAGGGTAGCTTCCTGAGTAGGGTCTGCATCATGTCAGCTTGTTTGGTGAACATCATTTCAAACATTTTTCTGGTCTTTTCTTCGCTCTCCAGTCTTTCTTGATGCTGCCTTGCCTCTCGTTCAGCCTGCCTTTTCTCTCGTTCAGCCGCTTTCTTTTTGAACTCTTCTTCTCTCTCAAGCATTCTCAGCCTGAACTCTTCCTCTTTTTGCATCTGCTTCTCTTGAGTCGAAATGATGACATCGGCCAAAGATTTGACACTCTGCATCATTGACTCTCCCATTCTGCTCACTGCTTCCAGAGTTTGAGAATCAGCTGGATACTGAGACACATCTTGGCTTCTGCGAGAGGGTCGGACTGGATGTCTTCTTGATTGACTCGGAGAGGAGGCATCAGTTTCAGGATGACTTGGAGTGGGAGCACCACCTAGAGGCTGTTCTTCTGCATGCTCTGTTGGGAGGACTCCAGCTTCTTCTGTTGAAGGCACCGCTTCAGTACGGGCCTTCTTCTTGCGTGATTGGCGCTTAGCTGGTTGCCCAGGAGTGTATCTGGACTGGGCATCTGATTCGTCTGGCATAGCATATACAACCGGATCAGTTACCCGAGTCCTTGGGACTGGAATAGGAGGATTCATTTGAATGAGATCACTCCCCGTGAAAACCGACAGATCCATTCCTTGAGCTTCGCAGATCCTCCTGATGAGGTTGGGATAGCAAAGAGCAGCTGCCCTGCCGGAAGTTCTTGTAGTCATAACATGGAAAATATGCTCTCCCACGTTGATTTTCAATCCATGCCAAATTTTTGCGAAACCCTTCAACATTCGACCAGATGGTTTTCTTTGACATGTAAAAATCATACGAGGGTTGGAACTCCAGCTTCAGGTGCTTTGATTGGAATGAAAATTCTCCTGTGTAGCTCTCGGCAGTGAGGGATCTTGTGATGTTATCATAATACTGCCTCTCAGCTGCCTTGCATGCTCCTTTTTCAAAATGCTCAGCTGTTGGGAATTCTGACTTCCAGTTGGGTGTACCGAGGAAACGGTTTAGATACTCTCCCGATACGTTCACGTCAACCCCTCGTACCCAACTCTTCTTGTGAGCGACGTTAATATTACAGTAGAATTCCCGGACCAGCTCTGCTATCCCGGGTTCATAGTGATGTGTGAGGAATTCAGTCCATCTATGGTTTTCTTACAGAGTGACTAGCATTGGATGATTCACCATTTCCGGACTGAATCCTTTGTCGGGTACGAACAGCCCAGATAGTGCCATGTAGCGTCCCGCATTTTGTTCGTTCCCGTTGAACCTCCAAATAATATCAGCATCATCCTTGATTGGGAATTTCTTGTACTTCTTGGTGGACACTCCCAATCGTCCCTTTGAGGTAGAAGTCGCCCAATAGCCAGCGGATCGAACTGACCCCGTTGATTCTTGGGTTCCCTGAGAGTGCGTCTGCTCCCAATCGGAATCCGACTTCTCCTCCATCTTTTCATGCTGTTCATGATGTTCACCCTCCAATTGATGCTCTGTTTCAACCAGTGTATCTGGTTGCAGCTCTCCCTCAATTTGTTGTTCATCTTCTGCTTGCAGCTCTGTTTCAACCAGTGTATCTGGTTGCAGCTCTCCTTGAGATGCTCCCTGTTCATACGAATTACAAGGAAATTCATGAAGTACAACGTTGAGAAAATCATCGGGAGAGAAGGGATCAACGACATGTTGATATTCTTTTTTAGATACCTCCTCGTCCCTCCCTTTGTTGAATTCTCCAAGTTGTTCTATCATTTATTTCCATGATCTCCACAATGTCAAAATCGCCTTGGAGGATTTGTTGGTAGGTCTTGTCTTTGAAAAGATCCTCCATGGTTTCCAATTCAGCCTACTCGTTACCCCCACTGCTCTCATCTCTTAGCGTTTCTTGCACTGCGGGTTGAGGTTGAGTAGCAGTGGCGGCCATTGTTTGTACAGCAACTTGGTCAAATCCGCTCATTAGCTCAGTAGTCTTTCTTTTGGACTCTTCGAATCGGACATTGCTGTCGTGCACCATTTCCTCCATTTCTTATGTGGGTTTGAGTCCTTCAATGATCTTGTCCATTTTCTTTTCAATCCCACTCTTTTTAGTAACTATCTCCTTTTGCTGCTTCTTTTTATCCTTAGCCCATTCAGCCGGCTCTGCTTTCACTTTAATAGGCACGATGTTTGTTCCGCTGATTATTTGACAATCATCGTCCCCAACATCGGCCTCTTTTGCGGCCTCTTTCTTCTCTTTCTTCTCTAGCTCGGCTTGTAATTTTTTAGCAGCTTTTCTGTTTTCCTCTTCAGCTCGGGCCTTTCTTACATTCTCCTCCCTTTCAGCTTTCTTGGCTTCCTCCTCAGCCTTCTTGGCCATCTCTTCCTTCCATAGTCTGTTTTTCTCGGCCCTCTCTGCTTCTCGTTGTTGCCTCCACTCTTCTTTTTCTTTGGCCATTTCTTTCTCGGCCTCTTCCTTCTCCCGCCTTTCTCTTTCAATTTTACGAGCCTTGTAGGCAGCAGCCCTTTGTTCCTCAGCTCGTTCAGCTTCCGCAAGCTTCTGATCTTTCATTGCCTTTTCTGCGTCGGCTTCTTCTTGGGCATTTTTCGCTATTTTTGCATCAAATTGTTCTTGGGCCAGACGCTGCTGCTCTTTCTTGGATAGCTCAACGGCATGCTCCTTGCCTTTGTCCTTTGGCTTGGATGGCTTGCCATCAAATTTGGGCACTGGTGGAATAGTCCTTGGCTGACTGGGAGGCTCTTGAATTTTGATTTGAGGCTCAGCAGGTCTTCCAGCCTTCTCTTTCTCAACCAGTTTTATCAATTTCCTCTTTTTCTTTGGCGGCTCTGGCTCAGTTTCAGTTGGACGGGTCTCCGATTCGAATGACTGGTGGGATTCAGGAGATGGGTCCACATAATCATCGATCATTTTATCATCGGCTTCAGTCCACAGCCCAAATTCCGGCCCTTTGATCTTCAGGTATTTTGTTATAAAATTGGGCTCGGTCATAGCTGTAAGTTGGGCGGTCCATTTGGCTGTGAAATATCTACCCAAAACACCTTGGAACCCCACGTCATAACGCAATCGCCCTCCTCTGTTTTCTTGGCAGTACCTCAGGCCTTCCCTGTCCATTTCTTGTAATAGGTCAAAGAACCTACTTTTCATGTCAGCATAGAGGGTGTCCATGATATCTGCCTCCTTCTCCTTTAACTCTGACAAGTCCCGGACCGGTGGAATGTTTAAGAAGTTCAGGCATTCATTCTCGCCCATCAATGGTATCTGCTTTTTTCGTCTGCCCATCCTTTCCCAGCTTCTGCCCCGGATCATTGCGGAGCATTCGACTCTAATTAGCGCTAAGTTAGGCATCCCATCCATTGTAGCTTCTCGAGGCTCAACCGCCGGGAATCTTGTCGGTAGAATTGCCGGAATGATCTCCTCATTCCCCGGGGGTATCACCACCCCTGGATTTAACACGGAGATTCTGATGTCCTTCTCCCAACTCCCCCATGCTTTCATGTATTCTTCCCACAGCTTCCGTATTGCTTTTGTCTTTTCTATGATTGAATCCAGCATCGGAGTGTGGTGGGCCGTTCCATAATTCAGCACGGGTTGAAGGGATTCCCAAAAATTATATGCCATCTCAGTATGGCGTGCCTTGGCGTGCTTTGTGAGCCACAGTTGCTCTTCGGGTCCGCAGACAGTCCCATTGTCAAATAATTCCTTCTTGTACATGAATGGGAAGGCGTCTGGCATGGAGAGCATCCCGGATACTGCCACTTGTTGTACTGGAGGAATTTTTCTGGCATAGTAACTCTTGGTCTCTTTTGTGATGGCTGGTTGAATAGGGATTGGCTCAAAGGCTGCTACTTTCTTGTCTCTGAGGTGTTGTTCAAGCAATCTATTCCACCGGGCTTTGTGCTGGTTCATCCTCCAGACCATCCTCTCGTAATGAACTCTTGAATCTTCGAACCTTTGATCATATCTTGCCTGATCGAATTCGTTATTCCAGAAGTTCCACATGTGCTTGCAAAGGTCTCTTTCAAGCCCCGTAGCTTTATCGTTTCTCTTATCTTCTGGAATATCTCTCCACCAGTGCTCTTTCATCTCAAATCTCCATTCAATATGGTGGTCCATGTTTAAATGGAATTCGTCCCTTATGGCCCGTCTATTATCTTCTATTTCTCTCTTCATCCTTTCGATTTCCAAAAAGGCAAGGTCTGGGGTGGTCTTTGGAAGGCCCATTATGGTGTCTATGATGTATTGGTCCCTGAAGAAGAGAAGTTGAAACTATTTTTAACAAATTTTTGATAAAAATATCCAAGTTGAAAATCAACATCCTCACATTTTGAGCTAAGCTCTAAATGTAAGTTAAATGGTTTTACTTGAATTTATTGAGCTATACTACATATTATAGGACAAGAGGTTAGATTATTGAATCTAACAATTATTGCAACTAAAAAGTGAGAAAAATAAGGGAAATAATGGTCTTGGACCCTTACATTTTTTTTTAAGACTAAAAATAGTCTAAAGATTTTTGAATGGTCAAGGGACCAAAAGAAAGAAGTTTTATATGCTATTGAGCCTACAAAAGAAAAGTTTATTTTTGATCACTATAAAAGTGATTGAAATCATATGAAATGGGAAGATGGATATTCAATAATGAAGAATCAACACACATGAAGAGTTATGCAATTACTGGCACAAGGTGATGGACTAAGGTAAATAAAAATAAGAAGTAAGCACACACATACAAAGGCTATTTTTGGATTTTATGGAAAGTGTTGACTTGTTTATTTAATAAAGTTGGGGGTGTGAGTGGTCCCCCATTTGGATTTTTATTTTGGGAAATGGGTATTAATGAGTGAGCAAAGTTGCTACACTTGTTTATTCCCCACATGTCCCAATAATGAGCATGTCAAACATTTAATAAAAACAAAATCCTACCAACTTTTTGTCTTTTAAACAAAAATGCCATGCCAACAGTGTTTGATAAACATATGTCATGAAAAATTTTGGCATGGTTTCGTCTGTAATACCATGTTTCCAGTGTATACAAACATCAACTTTTTCAGTTGAGTTTGCAAGGTGTGGTAAACATGTACCCCACAAAAGCATTTATTAGTAAGGTTCCCACAACACAGTAGCATGCAAACACAAAACAAACATATAAACACAGTCCACTCACACCAATATTTCTCAAAATTTGCCACAAATTCATGCTTCAAAAACAGATTCACATTCATCATCAACATGTATTTTCAACATCATTATCAAATATCCAATAGACATAATAACACAATGGTTGAGGGAAAAATAACCTCTGTGTTTACTCCATATTCACAAATTTCAAAATGCAAGATACTCAATATCAACATAGAAACACATATTCACGAAATGCAACACGAACAGATTTTTTTAAGGGTTATAGAACCCAAATTTTTCGAAAACAAACACCCCCAAGCCCTACAGAAGTTTTAAACACCCTAAACTGGTGATCGAACCCCGCAGGCAAGCCCTAGGTTTCAATCTACACTGTTCTAGGTCATTCCGATCATGCCCATCCCCTTCCGACCATATTCCGACCATCCCCAACACATAGACAGACTCCCATTCCCCTTCCATCACTGATTTCACGCGAAACAAAGAAAAACCCAAACTGGAGCTTCGCAAAACAGAGTGCAAAATCGAAAATAGAAAGCTTACCCCTTGCTCCCACTAGGATTAGATGACGAAGAAGCCATTTCCGAATGTCTTGGAAAGATTTGGAGTGGGTAGAATACGGGTTCGAGCTCTGGTTTCGCGAGGAAGAAGGGTTCGCGAGAAGAGGGAAATGGGAAAAATTTCTAAGTATGAAAGGGGAAGTGAGGGAAAAAGGGGGGGAAAGAGAATAAATAGGGTGAGGGACAGAAGGCAATTTGGTCTATTGGAGACCGAATCGATGATTCGGTCTAGACCGAATTGATGTGGTCTCCAATATTTGTGAGAGATTCGGTCTCTAAGTCAATTTGGTCTAGATCGAATTGATGGAAGGACAAACAAACAACTTACTGCAATGCGGTCTTTTAAAATCAATTCGGTCTAGACCGAATTGATCTAGAGACCGAATTGCAGTAAGAAGACCGAATTGGGTATTTAGGAAGATAATGGGGGGTGTTGTGGTGAGGCAATTCGGTCTATTCAAGCAATTCGGTCTAGACCGAATTGCTTTGTAGACCGAATTGGTCACTTGCAGGAATGAGACTAAGGAAAAAAATAATGCCTTTTGTAGATCAATCCGGTCTATTTAAAATCAATTCGGTCTAGACCGAATTGCTACTTGGCCATATTTACGCAAGGATGTGAAACATGTGCCTTGGAAGATCAATTCGGTCTCTTAGGCCAATTCGGTCTAGACCGAATTGGCTTGGAGACCGAATTGGTAAAAATTACCAAGGCAACACCTCCGAAGCGGTCTGTTTCAAACAATTCGACTTAGACCGAATTGAATTGAAGTGCAAATTAGACCGCATTCAACACTTAGAAAAATTTTGGAAATTTCCAGTTTTTACTATTTCTAAAATTATGCATTTTCTTTAAAATTAACATACTGAATAAACATATTTAAACAGAAATATTACTCTATAATAAGTTGCTTGCATAAATTAGGTTGGATCAACACTGCTATCTTATGGATTTATTCCGGATTTTAAATCTTTAAATTCCGAAATTAATTTCCACTGAATTCAGTATTAATCCAACCGGGAACCTGGTTTTTGAAGCTTTATTTTTCTTTTTGTTGGTTCCATGAATTCCTGCAAGGCAAACATAAGGAAATTGATTTTCTCCAAATATCAACATCCTCACATTTAGAGTCTTAGTACTCTAAATGTTTAATTGATTTTTGGATACCTATTGCCCGAGAAAAATGAATATGTTATGTAATAAATAATTATATAAGTATATATATATATATATTTTTTTTTTTAATTGAACATAGGCCAGCTCTGATATCGTTTGAACTTCTTTTTCGGGGTCGAAAAGGTACTCCTTCAGTCTCTGTCCACTCACCACCAGTTCTCCCTTGTCAGTTCGAATCCTGACAGCTCCACTTTCAAACACGTGCACCACTTCGTATGGCCCTTCCCATCTGGATCTAAGCTTTCCGGGGAACAGCTTCAACCTAGAATTGAATAACAAGACATTTTGGCCGACATAGAAGTGTTTAGACTTTATACGACGATCGTGTAACTTCTGGGTCCGCTCTTTGTAAATCCTCGAGCTTTCATAAGCTTGCGCACGTATTTCCTCAATTTCATTGAGGTCCAACTTGCGCTTACTCTTAGCAACTCGTGGGTCAAAATTAAGCGTTTTTACGGCCCAGTAAACCTTGTGCTCTAGTTCTACGGGCAAATGACAGGCTTTTCCAAAGACAAGCCTGTATGGAGACATCCCGATGGGAATCTTGAATGCAGTACGGTATGCCCATAGAGCATCATTGAGCTTACGTGACCAGTCTTTGCGGGTTATCCCCACAGTGGCCTCGAGTATATGTTTGATTTCGCGGTTTGATACCTCGACTTGGCCACTGGTTTGGGGATGATAAGGCGTGCCTATCTTGTGGAGAATCCCACTTTTGCTCATAAGATTTGCAAAAGCTTTGTTAACAAAATGGGTTCCTCCATCAGATATGATTACCCTAGGTACACCAAATCTATTGAAAATGTTATTTTTCAAAAATTTGATGACTTGGTTACCATCATTGGTTGGCAGCGCAACCGCCTCAACCCACTTGGACAGGTAATCGACAGCTACCAAGATGTAGTGATTCCCATCAGATGTCGGGAATGGTCCCATGAAGTCAATACCCCATACATCGAAAATCTCAAGGGTGAGAATTCCTTTTTGAGGCATTTCATCCCTCTTGGAGATATTCCCTAATCTTTGGCATCTGTCGCAAGCCTTAACAAACGCCCTGCAATCCTCGTAAATGGTAGGCCAATAGAAGCCACACTCGAATACCTTGTGAGCTGTTCGAGTGGGGCCATGGTGACCTCCATATTCCGATTCATGACATTTTTTTGCGATTTGATAAGCCTCGTGCTCAGTTACACATCGTCTAATAATCGAATCTGCACAATGCTTGAAGAGATAAGGATCTTCCCAGAAGTAGTCAACTACATCTTGGTTGAACCTTGCTTTTTGGCTCTTGTGCTGGAATGGTGGGATTATTCCACATGCTAAAAAGTTAGCAATATCGGAAAACCATGGACAAGCTAGATCATGAAGGTGCAAGGCAAACAGTTGCTCGTCCGGAAAATTTTCATTGACGGCTATCTCATTTTTATCATTTTCTATTCGAGACAAATGGTCAGCAGCACCATTGTCTCTGCCTTTTCTATCTTTTATTACGATATCAAATTCCTGCAACAAAAGTACCCACCTGATTAATCGAGGTTTGGCATCTTGTTTGCTGAACAAGTATCTCAGTGCAGAGTGATCTGTGTATGCTGTGGTTTTCGTACCAATGAGGTATTGTCTGAATTTATCAAACGCGAAAACCACAGCATACATCTCTTTCTCCGTGGTGGTGTAATTGACTTGAGCTTCAGTCAGGGCATGACTTGTGTAATGAATCACGCAGTGTCTCCCTTCCTTATGTTGCCCAAGAACTGCACCCACGGGGAGATCACTTGCATCGCACATTACCTCGAAAGGTATTGACCAATCGGGTGGTTGCACTATTGGAGCAGAAATCAACATCTTCTTGAGCGTGTCAAAGGCTTGAACACACGCTTCATTTATTACGAAACAATTTTCTTTACAAAGCAAATTAGTGAGCGGCTTGGCAATTTTAGAAAAATCTTTAATGAATCTCCGGTAAAAACCGGCATGCCCTAAGAAGCTCCTAACTGCTTTTATTGAGTTTGGTAATGGAAGGTTGGATATGACTGAGACTTTGGCCCTATCGACTTCAATGCCTGCGCGCGAGATGCGGTGACCCAACACTATTCCTTCGGTGACCATGAAATGGCACTTCTCCCAGTTCAAAACTAGGTTAGTGTCCTCGCATCTTTTTAAAAATTTTGCAAGATTAGTCAAACATTCATCAAAAGTATCTCCATACACAGAGAAGTCATCCATGAAAACTTCAATGCATTTTTCGATAAATTCTGAGAAGATAGACATCATGCATCGCTGAAAAGTGGCAGGCGCATTGCAAAGTCCAAAAGGCATGCACCTGTACGCAAAAGTTCCATATGGGCACGTGAAAGTGGTCTTATCATGATCTTCGCTAGCTATTACAATTTGATTGTAGCCTGAGTACCCATCCAAAAAGCAGTAATACTCCCTCCCGGCCAACCTCTCCAGCATCTGATCAATGAACGGCAAGGGAAAGTGGTCCTTCCGCGTAGCGGTGTTAAGCTTCCGGTAGTCGATGCAAACTCTCCAACCGGTCACTGGACGTGTCGCCACTTCTTCTCCTTGCTCATTAGTCGTTATGCACATCCCCCCACGCTTAGGTACTACCTGCACTGGGCTAACCCATTTGCTGTCAGATATAGGATAGATGATATCAGCATCTAAGAGCTTGATAACTTCTTTCCTTACCACTTCCTGCACGTGGGGGTT